>NW_020769426.1:1660039-1673435 GCF_900518735.1 Pseudonaja textilis | reverse complement strand
TTCCTTCCTTCCTTCCTTCCTTCCTTCCTTCCTTCCTTCCTTCCTTCTTTCCTTCATTTCTCCCCCTCCCTCACTTTTTCCTTCCTTCCTTCCTTCCTTCCTTCCTTCCTTCCTCCCTCCCTTTCTCTGTCTCTCTCTGTCTCTCTGTCTTTGTCTCTCTCTCACTCACTCATTTTGGTTTCGTGCTTTTCAACATTCCTTTCTTTCTTCTTGATCAAGCACTTTGGATCTATACCAGTGATTGGAAGAAAAAAAAAACCCACAACCTTCCTTGAATTATTTTGTGGGTAGCCACAGGGTAATTATGTTTTAGTAAGTAAGCCCTTGTGTATTAGAGGGAGATTTCCTTTAAGCACCCCTGTTGTGTTGTCAGATCTTGAAAAAATAATACGCAAGTAAAGGAAATAGCGTGAAGATTGGACAACAGAGCATGGGAAACAATGATAAAAGCCGGATGGTTCAGACAGTGTTTGGGAATTGTGGTGCTACTCTGTTCATAGAACAAAAATCGATCAGCGTTCTCATTTGCGTCATTGATGTTCAAGTTCAAATTATCGGAGTTTGGATACATTGGACCAGCTCTCTGGAGAAGGCGGATTCTGGGAAAGGTAGAAGGAAAGAGAAGAAGAGGAGGATGGAGAGACTCATTGACAGTGATGGTGGGGGCACCAATGGAAGACCTCAAGGGCCTAGATGGAGACAGATCTTCTTGGAGGAAATTGGTGTGGTCAATAAGAATGGACGCCTTCATCTTCTTTTGCGGAGTGGGGTCTGGGCAACCGAATGGAGGTGAGTGTTTACTGGCCGGATGCCCTTCCTTTCGCCCACACAGAGTTTTTTTTTCAGCAGATATATTCTCATCGTGCCCAGAGAGAGAAATATCTGCCTCTGACTAGCATCGAACTCACTCAGTAAGAATGGACATGATGGCAGATAATCAACGTGAAGGCTCAACTTACTAGAGAAGTCCATGATGGTAGATGTGATGACCCGAAGGGGCGTGGCACAAAGGCAACACAGTCAAATAAGCAAGAAGAGTCCCTTTAATTATCTCCAACTTTGCCCCCAATGTCCAGGTTACTTTCTGGCTGGAGAAAAACTCTCCCTGGAACAGCCTTTGACTGTAGAAAATTCAGTCCAAAACAAGGTAAATACAAACTGTAACTTAAAATCCAAACAAACCAAGCTGGAGTAATTAGCTTGACAGGGCAGGAGCAGGAATTTCAAACTTGAAAGCACGGCAAAACTCACACAGTTGGGAAGACGCCAGATAAGCCATGACTATACAAGATAAAGTCACGTTTGCTCTCAAGAGCTTGCTGCACGCTGCTTGCCCTTTTTTTATACACTGTGTTCCCAGCTGCAGCTAATGAAGGGAATCAGGGCCCTTTCCTCCCCCGTAAGCCATGCAACTCACATTGCTCCTTCCTCTGTTCTTCCTTGCATGCCTTCGGATGAAGAGCGGGTGGGCCTGGGTCTTCCTCTGAATTCCCTCTCTCTTGTTCTCCCTCTTTCCTTCTCTGCCCAGCCGGACTGTGCCCTTCCCCAGTTTCTTCCACAGCCAACGGAGCCTCACTCCCACTCCCCGTCAACTGCTCAGCCTCCCCCTCCGAATCAGACTTGACGGAGGCATGACACCTTCCTTAGCAGTTTTCAAAAAGAGGGGTGGAGAGCTAACTATTCAAAAACATTTGCAGAGATCCTGCTGCGGGAAAGCAGAGGGTTTGTCTAGAGGACCTCTAAGATCCTCTCCAAGTCTAGGATGATGTAAAATTCCATGCTTTTTCCCGATCCGAAACCTAATCCTACAAAGAAAAAGCAGGGAAAAAAAAAATACCCCCGTTCCTTGCATGGGTGGCCCTTTTCCCCTTCATCTCTCCTTGGCGGTGTTTATACACTGAATTTTCAGCCCAATCATTTACATTTTGTGGATCAACTCTGCCGTTTCCCTCCTGTCGGCTCGTGTTATGGAGAATTACGCTCAAGTTAGGCATGAATCATTGTTGATTTATTCCACCTGGCTTGTTCAGGCTGTAGGAGGTGAAATTAAACTCTTTGATTAATCAGCTGACAGGTTTCAGCGGTGAGAGAGGATCTGTTTGCCGGAGCTGTGTTTTCCTTCCTTCTGTGAATGCCTTTTCAGGCCTCCTGTTATCACCCAGGGGCCGAATGCTTTTTGTCACAAGCCTCTACACAGTGTGGTGGAGTTTATATAGACGATGCCGTATCCCTCCCGCTCTGTTGAGAGAGGCCTGTTCAGTTTTGACACAGCTTCTTGGATGAGAAGCAAAATGTCTTCAAAGAAAAACCACAAAGTGGTTTATATATATATATATATAAAGCAAAGTACCCCTCATGCATCATCACAAAATCTCCAGAACCGTAAAGCCTATAAACTTGAAATTAGGCACGTATGTTTCTCTTGGCTTCTAGGGGCTCACAAAGAAAGGATTTTTCAAAACGACCATCAGAGCATTTAGAGTATTTCCTGTATTATTATTATTATTAACAGGCTCTGATGCTAAGGAGTTCTACTCCCCCTCCCCACCTGAAAAGAAATCTCTTCCAAGGGCAAAACACAAGCAGAGGAGGTTCAGTCTCAGTTTGACAGCAGCAACCAGCACAGAACAGAACAGTTGAGGTAAGCCACGCCCAGGCTCCTTGTTGTCTCCTTCTTGCTCACACAGCAAATACTCTTTCAGTTTCCCAACAGCCCTCAACTCTCTCACATACTGAAAGGACGCTAGCCAGATGAATACCGATGGATGCTGATAGGCAGAGGCAGAATTTCCCCCCCTCCTTTTCCTCCCCCCCAAACTAAGCCCAACCACATAGTTTTGTAGCGAAGCACGGGTTGAGATAGTTTATGAACAAAACTTATGTGGCCACCCAACTGACTCACGATGACTGCAGGCAGCTTACTCAAAAAATAAAACCCCAACAGAAGAACAGAGTTGGATATTCTTAGCCATCCAGGTCATGGATATTCCAAAGATGCTTTTTCAACAGGCAGTTGGACTTTGTGGTTTTTCTTTGAAGACGTTTTGCTTCTTATCCAAGAAGCTATGTCAAAACTGAACAGGCCTCTCTCAACAGAGCGGGAGGGATACGGCATCGTCTGTCTCCAGTCTACAACACGGTCCTTTCAGCTGCTCCAAGGAGGCTCCACGCCCATTTGCACCACTCAGGAGACCCTGAGGACACAGATAAACCTCCAGGTCACCGTAGCGACTTGCTAAAAAAACGGAAAAGTCCAGCTGTCTGCAAGGAATATAAATCCCTGCATTCCTCAGCATCCAGTCAGAGCTGAAAAAGCTTCTGGGATGAGAAGCGAAATGTCTTCAAAAGAAAAGCCAAGAAAGTCCAGTCGCCTCTTGGAAAAAAAGCACCTTTGGGACAACTGAGGGCAGAGACAAACCTCCAAGTGGCCTTAGAGACCCAAAAGGATGCAAATGACCAGCTGTCTGCAAGGAATATAAATCCCTCCATTCCCCAACATCCGGTCAGAGCTGAAAAAGCTTCTTGGATGAGAAGTGAAATGTCTTCAAAAGAAAAACCAGTTACCTCTAGAAAAACCACCTTTAGGACAAGGGACCTTGGAGGTTGTTGTAGTTGAGCAATGAGAGGCTAGACCAGGGCATGGATGCAACAAGACTTTATTGAAACAATAAAGGACTGAACGTGTTAGCCCTGCCTGGAGCAGGCTCACAGCGAACAGTGGCTGGCCGGACCCTGCAGCTGGCTTTTATAGCCGGCTGTCGAGGGAGGCCAGCCAATGAGGGGCAGCAAACGCCCCCGCAGCATGAACGGACCTGGGTGGGGACTTTGGCAAGTTCCAGGGACATAACAGAGGTCTTCTACTCCAGCCTCCTGCTCAAGCAGGAAATTCTCTACCATTTCAGACAAATGGTTGTCCAAGCTCATCTTAAAGGCCTCCAACGTTGGAGCATTCACAACTTCTGAAGGTGAGTTGTTCCACTAATTGTTCTAGCTGTCAGGAAATTCCTCCTTAGTTCTAAGTTGCTTCCCTCCTTGATTAGTTTCCATCCATGGCTTCTTGTCCTGCCCTCAGGGGCTTTGGAGAATAGCTGGACTCCCTCTTCTTTTGGGGGCGGCCCCTGAGATATTGGAAGACTGCTATTATGTCGCCCCAAGTCCTTCCTGTCACCCAGTTCCTGCAGCTGTTCTTCATATGTTTTAGCCTTCAGCCTCCTCATTCTCTTTCTTGCTCTTCTCTGCACTCTTTCTAGAGCTGGGTTGTCAAACTCAAGGCCTGCAGGCTGGATTTGGCCCATGGGGTGTTTAGATCTGGCCCACATGGTTGCCCTGGAAACAGGGACCGCCCCGCAGTGCCTCTGCCAGTGAAAATGGAACTCAAAAGGGCCTCACACAACTTCCCCAAGCTCCATTTTCGCCGGCAGGGGGTTGCAGGAGGCTGTTGCAGCCTAAAACGGAGCTTGGGAGCCATTTTGGGTCACCAGAGGCATCCCCTCAACACCAGTGACATGGAGACTATGGGATAGAAACTATAAATTAACAATGTCAACAGCGTACAAAGAACATTTGAATAAGATGTTTTACAGGCGGCATCTTCGCCCGGCAAGGCTGGCAAAGATGTTTAAAGACAAATCAGCGAAATGGTGGAAATGTCATCGGATACCTGCATCATATTACCATATGTGGTGGACATGCACAGAAGCTAAAAGATACTGGACAAAAATACATAGATGGTTGGAAAAGATGATAAAACAACATATAAACTTAAAGCCTGAGATATTTTTTTTTTACCGGGGATCCTACCTGAGAATTATAGTAAAGAAAAATATATTTAATTATACATATATTAGCAGAAGCTAGAATGGGAAAAGATGGAAAAAAAATGAAAAGATTCCAGTGGAGAAGGAGGTGATTAAGAAAATACTGGAATGTGCAGAAATGAGTGGATTAACATTGGCTATTAGAGAACAAGAAGAAAAAGAGTATTATAGGATTTGGGATCTATTTTATAAATGGTTCGACAATAAAGTAAGAAATTAAATGGTATCATTATAATGAGATATAATGTTGAATCGGTTGTAATATGAATGCAAACTTAGAAAGAAACATATACAAATATTAATACAGTATGTGCACAAAACATATTACCCAGTCAACACAATGTATACCTGAAAGATGGTTTTGTTTTTGTTATAAACATAAAAAAAACTTTTTATAAAACAAACACAAGTGACGTCATGTTGCCCTCCCCCTCTGAGGTCAAGCACAACTGTGATGCAGCCCTCAATGAAATTGAGTTTGACCACCCCCTGTTCTAGGGCAGAGGTCACCAAACTTGGCAACTGTGTCATGCCCCTGGTGGAGATGGACTCTGAGTCAGAGGAGGAACAGCCAACAGGGAGTAGGAGTGTGGCTCCGGAGGTTGTGGAGGAGGCTGGGGAAGGGCAGAGGCCGGCTGGGCAGTCAGAGGAGGACCCAGGCCCATCTTCTCTTCATCCTAGGGCATGTAGGGAGGAGAGGATAAGGGAGAGATGTGAATGGTGTGGTAAATGGGGGAGGAAGGGGCCCTGATCCCCTTTATGGGCTACAGCTGTGACAAATGGTTAAACATGCGTATGGACCAATGCTGGAAACAAAGCATGGAAATATCTCTAGTCTGTCGTTCCTCTCTGAGTTTGGTGTCCTTCCAAGCGTGTGTTATCTGTGGACGTCCTCCAGCCCTTATCTTGCCTGGCTTGTGTTGCTTTTTCGCTTCTTCTTGTAACTGTTGGTGTGGGAGGTTTTTGGCTTTTGTCAAGAATATTCGGAGCTCGGAAGCAAAGGGAAGGTATAAAGGGGCTTCACCTGTTTCTGTGACTGCGTTTGTTTTGTAGGGCACCCTGGGTCCTCACAGCAGCTTTAAGACTTGTGGACTTCAACTCCCAGAATTGAAGCTCACAAGTCTTAAAGCTGCCATGTTTGGGGACCTCTGTTCTAGAGTCTCAACATCTTTTTTTATGTATCATGGTACCCAGAGTGGATGGCATATTGCAAGCATTAGAAAGTGGTGCTAACACTTCACATTTCTTCTTCACATTTCACCCCTCTCTGCATTTTCATGTGGTAATGAACCGAAATGGAATGAGTGTTGACACTTTTATTGTGCAACGAGCAGAAATGGAATTAGTGTGTGTTATCCGAAGGTTCAGAGATATTCCCAGCTCATTTAAACATCACTAGGTTAATGGCCATATTGTGCCGAGTAACCGATATTATGAGAAAAAAAAAACCCAAACAGCTCGAACGGTAATGAGGTGCCCTCTTCACACTGAGAATCGGGTATCTTGTGAATAAACAAGACCTTAATAAAATAAAACGACCATATTTCGGTCATCTTCAAACACGGCTCTCCGTGTTTCTGAATTTTGCAATGACTGGTGAATTTTTCAAGGGTGTTGAAAGATCGGTATGAAATGAGGTGACTCCTGCTACCCTAAAGCCACCGCAAGAAGGCGAAGGTCGTTGTTTCTTCTCAAAGTGATGGCTTGGGAGAAACAGGGAGGCACGAATCAGAAACTCGATCCTTGTGAAACTCAGCAGAAGGGAAGAAGATGACCCACGGAGGGTCAAACGAGAAGATGATGACAACTCAGAATAACAGGGTTGGATGGGACCTTGGAGGTCTTCTAGTCTGACCCTCTGCTCTGGCAGGAAATCCTATTCCATTTCAGAGAAATGGTTGCCCAGACTCTTCTTCAAAACCTCCAATGGTGGAGCGCCCACAATTTCTGGAGGGAAGAGTTTGATTAATTGTTCCCGCTGTCAGGACATTTCTCCTTCATTCTAGATTGCTTCTCTCCTCAATTAGTTTCCATCCATTTCTTCTTGTCCAACTTCAGGTGCTTTGAAGAAGAGGTTGACTTCATCTTCTTTGTGGCAGCCTGTCATGCCCCTGGTGGAGACGGACTCTGAGTCAGAGGAGGAACAGCCGACAGGGAGTGGGAGTGTGGCTCCGGAGGTTGTGGAGGAGGCTGGGGAAGGGCAGAGGCCAGCTGGGCAGTCAGAGGAGGACCCAGGCCCATCCCCTCTCCATCCTAGGGCACGCAGGGAGGAGAGGATAAGGGAGAGACAAGAATGGCGTGGTCTATGGGGGAGGAAAGGGCCTTGATCCCCTTCATGGGCTGCAGCTGTGAGAACTAAATTAGAATTAGAAGAACTTTATTGTCATTGTACAAGTACAACGAAACTGTGGATGCACCCCAGCAACTGTCCGCAAGACAATAAAACCAGAGCGCTTAAAAATGAAGAGAAGAAAAATAGAGTATCCGCGTCTCCATTTGCAATTTGAGAGTACAATATCTACGAATATAAACAAAATATACATCCAACACCGACTGTAACGCTCAGCCGAGTATCATGCACAAGAGATGGGTTGTACTGTAATATGTTATTATACATCTGAATGGGGTATTGAGATTCCACATCTTTTCACATCTTAATAAAGGTAGTGACTTCATGTTTATTTCCGGTTTGGATAATAAAGAATAAATTTATTATAAATAAATAATAAATAAGAGGATGGACATGCGTACGGGTGAACACTGGAAACAAAGCATGGAAATATCTCTAGTTTATGGTTCCTCTCTGAGTTTGGCATCCTTCCCAGTGTGTGTTCTATTATCTGTGGATGTCCTCCAGCCCTTATCTTGCCTGGTTTGTGTTGCTTTTTTCGCTTCTTCTTGTAACTGTTGGTGTGGGAGTTTTTTGGCTTTTGTCAAGAATATTCGGAGCTTGGAAGCAAAGTGACGGAATAAAAGGGGAATCACCTGTTTTCTGTGACTGTGTTTGTTTTGTATCCCACCCTGGGTCATCACACAGCCTCTCAAATATTGGAATTCTGCTATGATGCTGCCCCTCGGCCTTCTTTTCACTAGGCTAGACATACCCATGTCAGTGTTCCAGAAAACCTCCACTCCAACAAATAACTCCGAGGCAGACATCCTCTCCAAAATTCTTTTTGGGGAAATCCCAAATCTGAAAGTTCTGGCTTTCCTTGCAATAAGTAAAAAATTACAAATCCACCCCCTGCATCCATCATGGCATCACATGCCCCAATCATCATGCATCCCAACTTGTGACATCCCCACACCCAGGTGCAGAAATAACATGACCTTGACTTAGGAGAAAAATACTATTCTGTCTAACCACATACACTCCAAGAAATTCCCCCCTCCCATTTTCCCAGGCTCAAGAATGTGGCAGTGTGGAAGCGTCTCGGGCTAATATGGCTTCCAGAGCTGACAACCCATTTCCTGCAACTCAGAACCTATCAGGCTCCAAAACACAACAAGGTTCTTCTAAGCCGGCGTCTCCAACCATGGCACCTTTAAGACTTGTGGACTTCAACTCCCAGGATTCTCCAGTCAGAAGTCCACAAGTCATAAAATTGCCAAGGTTGAAGACCCCTGTTCTAAGCGGTTTCCTTTATTGTTCCTCTCTTGCAGATTGGAAGTTCCTCACTCGCTCAACAGCGCTCTAACAATTTTGACATCAACACACAGTGGAAAACCAACTGGGCTGCTGAACGCCCAGATACAGGCAGTTGCATAGAAGACCCTACACACAAAAGGTGCCAGATTTCGACCTTTCTCTCCAGCATTTCTCAACTCTGAGCAGGATCCGTACCCAGCATGGTGTCTGCCAGGACTCCTTGTCTAACTGGGGTCTTATCTCTACCCCCCTGTGTGACTGGGGTGCCCCTGGGGTGACAAAATATCCATCCCATTGTGTCTGGATGTCCATCAAGGGCTCATACCAGCCCAACGTCTGGGTTTTTTCAACATAGACCACCCTCTCCTTGAATGGCTGGGTGGGCTGGACATTAAATTTGAACCACTATAAGTCCATGGATTTGCCATATGCTAAATAAATAAACAGATTGGAATCTTGCCAAACTAAAGCAGACTATTTCCATTATTAAATATATATTCAGGGAACTATTGAGGAGGAGCTGTCTTCACCTGCTTTCTCATACACAAACTACCTGAACTGTGTTGTTTCTTACGACCTTTCTCTTGGGAATTCAGAATACATTCCATCACAGAGCCACCTTAAATGTGCAGAAGTGACCATATCACTAAGAGGCATAGTAGCATACGCTTTCAGAGGAAAGCTGCTTTGGAGGAAAGGTCTAACGAGGAGGAAGTATTACTTCTGGATTCACATATGCATTTTGGAGAAAGTTCATATGGAAAATTGGAATTTGCAGGCTACAATTCACCTCTGGAAAACAACCCTGTGTTATTAGCAATGACTTCACTTTTTGAGCTTGTGTTTCACATGTAGCAATGGAAATCTTGGACTCAGTCTTAACCTGGTCTTGAAACCTGGTCATTTGCAAATGTCATTGCTGGCTTTATAGATTTCTGGAGAAAATGAATGCCGCAAAGCCAGTTTGATTAAGGCACCTGTCTAGAAACTAGGGGATGGTGAGTTCTAGTCCCGCCTTAGGCATGAAAGGTGACTTTGGGCCAATCACTAGGAGACTGTGAGTTCTAGTCCCACCTTAGGCATGAAGGCTAATTGGATGACTTTGGGTCAATCACCAGGAGACTGAGTTCTAATCCTGCCGTAGCCATGAAAGCCAGCTGGGTAACTTTGGGCCTATCACCAGGAGATGGTGAGTTCTAGTCCCGCCTTAGCCATGAAAATCAACTGACTGACTTTGGGCCACTCCTTTTCTCTCAGCCCAGCGCAGCCCAGCCCAGCCTACCTCACTGGGTTGTTTTTCTGAGGAAAATAGGAGGAGGAAAGATTATTAGTTATGTTTGCTGCCTTGAGTTATTTGTAAAAAGTAATAAAGGCAGGGTAAAAACTCTGATAAATCAAATCTATAAAAGGGAATTACCATATACCATTGAGATGGAATTAAGGGCCGATGTCTAGCGGTAGTTTTCCAAATATGTCAAATCATTCCCCCTCCCTCTCTATCTGAAATTTAAAATACTGTCCAAAAGAGGCAGAGAGATGATTAGAATACTGTTAAGAATAATTTTAGAATCTGTTTACTGCAGCTTGAAGCTCTAGCACCTGACAACTGAAATGAAACTTTATCATAAATGGGGGAAAATGCAGGAAAAAAAAACAGTATTAGGAAAAGATGCAGCAAATATTAACGCAATATATTCAGCATGGTTCTAATTATGCTAATTGCATTATGCAAATCCGAATTAGGGAAGGCATACCTAACTAACATCCTTGTGACTGACTTTTAGCAGGCATCTCCTGAAAATAGGTTTGTGTTTTGCTTCTGTTTTCTCTCTTGCAAGATTCCCAAATGACTTTTAAAAAACAACAACTCCAGAATCCTCTAAATTCTGTTACTGAAAAACCGACAGGTGTGGCAGTCAATGGGGAATGTTGATACGGATCTCAAATTATGAAGAAGTTACAAAAACAGGTGAAAATGTCAGAAATCATGAGGCTGAGTAGGTGCTTTTGATGAGCGTCCAAATATTCAGTGGTTTGTATTATCAGCTTGGACTGTGCATACAGATAATCCTTGATTTATGACCACAATTGAGCTGGGGAAGGGCCCCGTCTGGCTGGGCATTCAGAGGAAGACCCAGGGCCCCCGCTCTTCATCCTAGGGCACGCAGGGAGCAATGGAGAAGAGAGCAACATGAGAAAAGGGCTCTGATTCCTGGGAAAACAGGATGTAAAGAGTGTTCGCACACAGCACCTTGCTGGAAGCAAAGCGTGCATTATCTTGATTTGTCAAGTCTTATCTGGGTTCTGGCAACCTCCCAACTGCGTGTCTCATTATCTTTTGAAGTCTGCAATTCTCTATCCTGTCCTGTCTCGTTAATTGCTGCAGTTTGTGGTTTGTGTTGGTTTTTATTTATAATCTATATGTGCTTTGAGTTCGGACTGAATTTCTTCCCTTTAAAAACTGTTCTTGGGAGAGTTTTTCCTCCAGCCGATGATAACTGGATGTTGGGGGTCAAGTTGGGGGTATTTAAGGGACTTTATCTACTTTTGTGACTTTGTTGCTTTTGTGCTATGCCCCGGGTCATCACACTTTTGAGGGCCACATGTTGTGGTCCAACGGTAGCTTGCGGAGCTGGCAGCAGAGTCAGACAGTGGGGGGGCAAGAGGGACCAGTCCTGGAGTCTGGGGAGGGCTCGGATGAGGGTCTTGCATTTGATACAGAGATGGGGCCAGGGCCATCTGGGAATTATGTGCTGACTCCGCAGCCTCCAAAATCTGACAGCAGCGAGGCAGAGGAACAAGGGGAGCCTGTTCCCAGGGTGCACATGCGCAGAGCTGCCAGAAGGCAAGAATAGTTAAGACAAAAGGGGCGACTCGGGAATAAGCTTAGAGATGATTGCCCCTCCCATAAGATATAAAGGAGGAGCAAAGGGACATGAACCTTTGCAGGAAGCAACTTTCTTTGTTCTGGTTGGTTTAGAGTCTGAGGTTCCGTGTGGACTTTGTCCTCCATTTGGTCTTGTACAGCTAATTGGCAATTTAGTCGTTGGCAGCATTTCAAGGGAGATAAAGGTGGGTGCTTATCAGCCTTATCCCGAAGGACTTTGGCAGACTTCTGTTGGACTATTCACAAACTCTTTGGGACTCATTACGGGTTGTGAATGCATATAATTCAAAGCCTTTGAAATAATTTTTAAAAGGGGTTTTGGGAACAGCGTGTGATTGTTAGGATTGTCTCAGGAAGCCTTGGGCAGAACAGCCACATGTTGAGGGGTTGTGATGCAGACGGTGTCCTTCTGCCTTTGTTAAAATAATTAGAGGGGGCCGAACATTATGGATGATTGAACCAGGGGAAAAAAAAAATGAGGAAAGATTTTCCGAGGCTAATTGCTAAATATGTATAATCGTGCCTCAGGACTGCAGATGAGCCTCCCTCGTAACTATGTCAAACCGTTTGTGATCTTCACAAGAGGCCTCCTGTTTGTCCTTCTCACTACAGGCAGGAGAAGGCAAGGGTGAAGCACCTGCTAGCAATTATGCAAATGAGACACAATCATGAGAATCTGGTTTGCATAATGATGGCATCCGATCAATCTAACATGACACTTGGGTCAGGTTGGATCAGGAGCTGATGAGAAAGGCATAGCTAATTTCCAGAGTTTTTGGTAATTCCCTTGAACCGCCAGCTTCTTGGGAAAAAAATGTGGGATAGATAGCACCACCCACCAGATGGATCTGTCACTGCCGGATAAACCGTACTTGATGAGTAGTCCTTAACGGTACTACCATGGTGCAGCGGTTAGAGTGCAGGACTGCAGGCTCCTTCTGCTGACTGCCAGCTGCCTGAAATTTGGCAGTTCGAATCTCACCAGGCTCCAGGTTGACTCAGCCTCTCATCCTTCCGAGGTGGGTCAAACGAGGACCCTGATTGTTGGGGGCAAGAGGTTGACTTTGTAAACTGTTTAGACAGGGCTGGGAAGCGGTAGATAAGTCTAAGGGCGATTGCTGTTGCTAATTGACTTAGATGAGGACATAGAAAAGGAATTCATCAAATTTGCGGGTGACCCTAAGTTGGTCCCTTCCAGCTCTTATTCTGACTGATTGAACTAAGGGTTTCCTGCCTTTGGGACAGGCCCATGGAAGTGAACCAGATGGTGAATCCAAGACAGAAAGGAGGTAACGGGGAGGTAAAGGGAAATACGGCGCTACCTTGACAAAGGAAGAAAAAAAATCAGATTTTTTTCCCTCTTTTTGGGGCCTCTGGATTTCTGTTTCTCTTCCTCTCCCCGGGGCCTTCTTTTTTTTAAAGCGAGGAGGAGAAAGGATGCTTAGGAAACTCACAAAGCTAAGGAGTCCTACACTGGGGTTAGCCAGGTCAGCGTAAGTTTGCTTCAATGACAAGCTCGTGCAAAAGGACGGAGAAGGATTTCTTTTCAAATATCCCTAAAAGAGAACACAGAAGATTGAATAATCAGGTTGGAAGGGACCTCGGAGGTCAGCAAAAGATTTCTTAACCGCTAATGAAAAGGATCAAGAAGGGAAAGAAAATAAGGAAAGGTAGCTCTCGGCTTACGACCACAGTTCAGTCCAAAATTTCGATCACCCCTCTCATCTCTCTGTCTCTCCCTCCCTCCCTCCCTCCCTCCTTCCATTTTCTGTCTGTCTGTCTGTCTCTCTACCTCCATTTTCTGTCTCTGCCTACCTGCCTGCCTATCTACCTACCTATCATCTCTGCCCCCCTCTATCTATTCATCCAATCTAAGTTATTTCTCCCTCTATTTTCTGTCTCTGTTAGTCTGCCTGTTTGCCTATGATCCCTCTCTCTCTTTATATCTGTCTCTCTGTCTGTCTCTCTGTCTGTCTGTCTATCTATATCTATCTATCTATCTATCTATCTATCTATCTATCTATCTATCTATCTATCTATCTA
>NW_020769426.1:1634491-1645816 GCF_900518735.1 Pseudonaja textilis | reverse complement strand
CAGCCAACTTTCATGCCTAAGGCGGGACTAGAACTCACCGTCTCCTGGTGATTGGCCCAGAATCACCGAGCCAGCTTTCATGTATAAAATAGGACTAGAATTCACTGTCTCCTAGTGATTGGTCCAAAGTCATCCAGCCAACTTTCATGCCTCAGGTGGGACTAGAACTCACCATCTCCTGGTGATTGGCCCAAAGTCACCTAACTTTCTTTCATATCTAAGGTGGGAAGAGAACTCACAGCACTGCTTCCTGGTGTTTGGCTCAAAATCACTCAACCAACTTTCATTTTTAAAGTGGGACTAGAACTCACCATCTCCTGGGGATTGGTCCAAAATCACCCCGTCACCTTTCATGCCTAAGCCAGGACTAGAACTCACAGTCTCCTGGTGATTGGTCCAAAGCTACAAGCCCCCTGTCGTCACCAAGGCGTGACTTAATAAATAATAATAATAAAGGCAGGATTATAAATAAATAAAATCAAGGTTGACTTCTCTTTCCCTTTTCAGTGGTTTTTTTTCTTCATGGGACATCTTTTCTTTTTTATTAATTTACGTTTTATTAATGGAAATGTTCGGGTTGCAGGAAAGGATGCTCCAAAATTTCTCTTCCTGGTGCGTCTTGAGATTTCTGTTTTCACGCCTCTCTATTTCTCTCCAAGGAGAGACTTTGTGGCCCTGACTTTTTCACCGCAGAGGCAGGATTAGTACTCACACCTGTGACACAATTTTAACAGTTTTGGTTTCTTGCTGTTTCCCTGTAAACCTTCTACATAGCGATATCTTGGAAATAAAAGGAAGCTCTCTGTTATTCCCCCTTTTTTGCCCTTTTGCTTCCGAATTCTTGCACTGTTATCATTCCACTGTGGTTCGAGAGAAGAATAGATGAATGGAAAGGCTAACTCACCTTTTAACAGAATATTAACCGAGTGGGAAAGGAGCTTGGAGGTCATCTACTCCAACCCCCTGCCCAACCAGGAGACCCTACACCATTCCTGACAGGTGGCAGTCCAGTCTCTTCTTGAAAGTCTCAAGTGATGAAGCTCTCACAATTTTTGAAGGCAACTTCTGTTCCATGGGTTGATTGTTCTCACTGTCAGAAAGTTTCTCCTTATTTCCAGGTTGAATCTCTCCTTGATCTGTTTCCATCCATTATTCCTTGTCTTTGGGCGTCTTGGAAAATAGCTTGACCCCTTCCTCCTCTCTGGGGCAGCCCCTCAAATATTGGAAGGCTGCTCTCCTGTCTCCCCTGGTCCTTCTCTTCCCTAGACTAGCCAGACCCAGTTTCTGCAACTGTTCATTGTATGTTTTAGCCTCCAGGCCTTTGATCATCTTAGATAGATTCAGATAACAGAGTTGGAAGGGACCTTGTAGGTCATCTAGTCCAGGGGTCTCCAACCTGGGCAACTTTAAGACTTGTGGACTTCAACTCCACAAGCTGGCTGAGGAACTTTGGGAGTTGAAGTCCACAAGTCTTAAAGTTGCCAAGGTTGCAGACCCCTGATCTAGTCCAACCCCCTGCCCAAGCAGGAGACCCTACACCATTTCTGACAGATGGCAGTCCAGTCTCTTCTTGAAAGCCTCCAGCGATGAAGCTCCCACAACTTCTGAAGGCAACTCCTGTTCCATGGGCTGATTGTTCAGAAAATTTCTCCTTATTTCTGGGTTGAATCTCTCCTTCTTCAGTTTCCATCCATTATTATTCCTTGTCTGGCCTTCAGGGGCTTTGGAAAATAGCTTGACCCTTTCCTCATCTCTGTGACAGCCCTTCAAATATTGCAGCACTGCTCTCCTGTCTCCCCTGGTCCTTTTCTTCCCTAGACTAGCCAAGCTCAGTTCCTGCAACTGTTCATTGTATGTTTTAGTCTCCGGTCCCCTCATCATCCTGGTTGCTCTTCTCTGCACTCTTTCTAGAGCATCAACATCTGTTTTATAGTGTGGTGACCAAAACTGGATGCAGGACTCTAGGTGTGGCCTTACTAAGGCTTTATAGAGTGGTATTAGTACCTCACTTGATCTCGATTGTATCCCTCTATTAATGCAACTTTCAGATAGATTTGTTAAGCAAGGCAGTTGTGCATTCTGCTTGGTTGTTAAGTAGATCACTGCAGCAGTTAAGATAGTGATATGGTTGTTAAGTGAATCTGGCTTCCTCATTGCTTCTGTTTGTCAGGAGTGTTTACATGAATCTATCCATCGTAAACATGAACCAGATGCTAAGCATCCAAATTTTGATCATGTGACCATGGGGATGGTGTGGCTTTTTTTTTAGTGCCATTGTAACTTCGAGTTGTCACTAAATGAACTAAGTAAGTCGAGGACTATCTGTATTCTTTCCTATGTCCTAAATTCGGACTGAGGAGGATGGCGTTTCTACCTTCTTACTCAATGCGAAACTTTCCAAGCTTATAAAAAAAAAACCAGATATGGGAGTGGAGTGAAAGTGCCTTTTCCGGCTCATTGCTTCCCGAGAATTGGTTGTTTACAATCTTGAGATAGTAGAAATATGTTGCTATTAAATAGTGAAAAGGAAATTTAGCACACTTAAGAGTTACGATGTGTTGTTTGTTTGATGATTATTGCCAGTTCTGTTCAGCTTCTAACCAGTAAAACACTCCTTGATGGTTTGAAAGGATAGATAGATAGATAGAGAGAGAGAGAGATAGAAAGATAGTTGATAGATACATAGATTAGATGTAGATATAAATAGAAAGATAGATATAGATAGATAGATATATAGATAGATAGATATAGATATAGATTAATAGATAGATAGATATAGATAGATAGTTGATAGATAGAGAGAGAGAGAGAGAGAGAGAGAGAGAGATAGAAAGATAGTTGATAGATACATAGATTAGATGTAGATATAGATAGAAAGATAGATATAGATAGATAGATATAGAGATAGATAGATATAGATATAGATTAATAGATATATAGATATAGATAGATAGTTGATAGATAGATAGATGCCACATCTTCATGGTGGGTGTCCGTTTGCTTCCTTTGCTTCACATACACCCACGAGGGCCACACAAGATGCTACCACCACACTTCCACGTAGAAAGCAGATTCACACCCACTCAGATGATGAGACATGACCATGGACCAGAAGCCGTACCTCAGCTGCATCACTACCCACTTCAAACCACTCTGACCAATACATGAAGTGAACAGACGCCCACCATGAAGATGTGGCATGACCACGAATGCGAAGCCAAACAGCAGGATCACAGCTCACCAGCTCAAATCCCCCGACAACTAAGACTAACCTGAGCACAGCCAAGCCCCCACCTGAACAGAACACTCCCCCAGCCAATCAGAACATAGCCAACCCCCCTACCAATCAGGACACAGCCAAAACACCAACCAATGAGAACACACCCCCAGCCAATCAGAACACAGCCAAGCCCTAACCCAATCAAGTCACACCCCCACTGGCAGTTAAAAGGAAGAAGCAGCTGCAAGCTCACATTACTCTGAGAAGCACAAAGCCGAAGACACAAGCCTGAAGATGACGAATGAGACTTTGTCGAAACGTTGCCTAGATACTTCCAATCTTACATGGGAGAAAACCTGAATAACCAAAGATCCATATACCAATACCCGCGAGAACCTCAGAAAATATATATATATTTCTTAAGTTTTCGCGGGTACTTACATGTATGGCATTCAGCTTTGTTCGGGTATTTTCCCACGTGATTGTAGTTGTGCTTTTAAAGTTGTAGTGACGTTTCAGCAGAATCTCATCAGAAGCCTGATGATGGCAGATGAGATTCTGCTGAAACGTCGCTACAACTTTAAAAGCACAACTACAATCACGTGGGAAAATACCGGAACAAAGCTGAATGCCATATATATATATACACACACACATATACATACACACACTCACAAGGCCATCACACAGCCCATTATACCAACATCAACGCCATCAACCAATCAAGAGGCAGCAGCGCAACCAACCAGTCCAGCACACCAGCCCAGCACACCAGCCCCGACCACCAGTATTTATAGTGAGACGGCAGCTCCGATCACACACTGCTTGCACTGCCACGAAGCCGAAAGCACCAGCCTGAGGATGGCGAGTGGGACCTCACCGAAACATCACCAAGATACTCTTAATCTTACACAGGAAAAGACCCGAACACACCTAGACCTACATACCTGTACCTGTGAAAATCTACAAAAACATGTATATATGTGAATATATATATATATATATATATATGTATTGTGTATATATATACAAAATATATATACACAATACATATACATATACATACACACACACACACATACACACACAGATACAGACACAGACACATATATGTATATATATTTCCCAACAAGATTATTGCCTTTCAATATACATTTAGTGATCGTTTGAAGTACAGCAGCACTGGAAAAAGTGACTTAGGACTGTTTTCCACACTTACGACTGTTGTAGCTTCCCCGTGGTCATGTGATCAAAATTGAGATGCGTGGCAACTGACTCACTCAGCAAAATGTTTCACCTAGCAACAGAAAAGTTGGACTCAATTGTGATCGTAAGTGGAGGACTACTGCTATTTGAATGAAAATTAAATTATGCCTGCACATTCGGATTCGACATTATTATGAAACTAGGTAGGTGGCTTTGCCTTAAAATGTGAAACCGACGGTTTCTTAATTCATGACAGAGTAATTGAAATCTCTGCCTTGCAGTCATGGGTTGCTTCCATTTAAAGTTCACCTTCGTTGAATCATAACTTCTGCAATTGATTTCATGTCACTTGCTTTAATATATTTTATTTAATTAATGAAATAATTCAGAGTTGACCTGAAATTTTATGCAATGTTACATAAACTCCATTGATTTCAATAGACTTCCTCTCAGAGACACAGGGAGTCCTTGACTTACGACAGTCTGTTCGGTCAGGGTTGGGATTTTACCGGTTCAGACCGGTTCACATGAACAGGATGTGAAAGTTACATCTGGTTTGCTGAACCAGTACTTCAACTGACCGGCTTGCCTCGCCCATCCCACCCCTCCCATCTCATGACCATGGGGATGTTGCAATGGGCGTAAGTGTGAAAAACGGTCACAAAGTCACGTGCTTCAGTGTCATTGTAACTTTGAGCGGTCACGAAATGCACTGTTGCAACTCAAGGACTACCTGTAATTTGCAAACTTCTCTATCTTGCTCCCAGATACGTTTATCCTTGTCCCAAGATAAATGTGATAGAAACTCTGAAAACAGGTTTTTTTTTAAAAAGACCCTAAGATGGTCGAAGAGAAGATTTGACTTTCTCTTCTCACTCCAGATAATATTGAACCCATTTCTGATCATAGCCAAAAATCAAGATCGGAATAATTTATTAATAATAGTATTATTAGAAATTATCCTAGAACATAGAATAATAGAGTTGGAAGGAACCTTGGAGGCTGTCTAGTCCAGGGGTCGCCAACCTTTTGGACTTCAGGGACCACCAAACTCATCATTTTAAATCCCGAGGACCAGAGACCCTGGGAAAATCCCCCAAAAAGTCTGCAGGAAAATTCCCCATCCCGTTTTCCTACCGTTCAATCATTCTTTATTTGGGATCACAGGATACCGTCTCCAGCTCTGTTCTCAGAGAGAGAGAGAGAGAGAGAGAGAGAGACTTTTGGCTTCATGCAAGGAAAGCAGCAGAAGCCGCAGAAGTCTTTCTTTCTCTCCCCCAAACTCCGCCAGAAACGAGTCTTTGCAGGCGCAGCCTCTTGGAGCAGGAGGCCCTGCAGGGTCCCAAAGACTCATTTCTGGTGGAGTTTGGGGGAGAGAAAGAAAGACTTTGGCTGCTTTCCTTGCGTGCAGCCAGAAGCAGAAGAAGAAAGAAGTGGAAAGGAGAAGCCCGGGGGCCAGGCCAGGCGCATGGGGCAAGTGGGGCAAGTTCCCCGCCTGCCTTCCCCTCACTACCCCATGTTGTTTGCAATGCAAGCGACACAAGCCTTGTGTTCCTGCAGGCCATGTGAGTGACGCAGCCTTGTGTTCCCGCACAGCCTGGATTAATTAATTGGGACATTTCTCTGCAGACCAGCAAATTTTCTCACGGACCACCAATGGTCCCTGGCCCACCTGTTGGCATCTACTGTTGTAGTCCAATCCCCTGCTTAAGCAGGAAACCCTGTACCATTTTAGACAAGTGGCTGTTCTTCTTAAAAAGCTCCAATATTAGAGCATCCACAACTTCTGGTGGCAAATGGTTCCACCGAATTGTTTTAATTGTCAGGAAATGTCTCCTTCGTCTTAGGTTGCTTCTTTCATTGTTCAGTTTCCATCCTTTGCTACTTGTCTGGCCTTCTGGTGCTTTGGAGAATAAAGTTGACCCCCTCCTCTTCGTTGGGGCAGTCCATCTCATATTGGAAGACGGCTATCATGTCGAACATAAATCATAATCTATTGGGTGCCCCGAGTTAGAATAATAGAACAGGACAACAGAGCTGAAAGGGCCCTTGGAGGTCTTCTAGTCCAGCCCCCTGCTCAAGCGTGAGACCTTCTACCTTTCAGACAAGTGGCTGTCCAATCTCTTCTTTAAAACTTCCAGTGTTGGAGCATTCACAGCTTCTGGAGGTGAGCTGTTCCACTGATTAATTGTCTTCACTGTCAGGAAATGTCACCTTAGTTCTAGGTTGCTTCTCTCCTTGATAAATTTCCATCCTTTACTTCTTGTTCCATCTTCAGGTGCTTCGGAGAATTGATGGAAGTCTCTTTTTAAAAGCCTCCAGTGATGAAGCACCTACAACTTCTGAAGGCAAGCCATTCCACCGGTTGACTGTTCTCACCCCTAGGGAATTTCTCCTTAGTTCCAGGTTTGCTTCATTCCTTGATTAGTTTCCATTCATTGCTTCTTGTCCTGCTTTCTGGAGCTTTGAAAAATAGTTTCACCCCCTCCTCTCTGTGGCAGCCCCTCAATTATCGGAAGATTGCTATCATGTCACCCCTGGTCCTTCTTTTCACTAGAGTAGACATACCCAATCCAAAGGTGTCACCCCCAGTATAAGCAATTAATGCTACAGATCTTAGTAATCGATGAATAGGATTTTGAAAAGGTGATCTTCCTTAAATTAAGAAAAACAAAGAAACCTCCAGCTGCCCTTTGGTTGGCCCAGCTGTAGTTTTTAAATAAGGCCTGGCATAATCAACGCCAATACTTCATAATGGTTTTCTTCTCTCGTTTCGATCTCTGTTTCCCTCTCCCCAGTTTGGTGAAATGGCCGTTTAAGTCAGAAGGAAGAAAGACGTTGTGTTATTTTTCGTCCCCGCTGAATAACTGAGGAAAATTGCATGTCTTCAGCTTATAAACACATCAAAAATAGATGTTTCTGTTGGATGTCAAAGCGCCTGCCAACCCTCAAATAAAATTATGTTGCGTTTCTAAAAAAAAGAAAAAAGCGTTTTCAACAGATTTCTTACTCGGTGCCTAAGCACATTGTTGGGGAAAAGATCATCAAATGTTTGGATGTTATAATCTAACAATTCGCTTTGCCTGTTTTAAACCCGACACTCTGTTCCTTTCACAAGAGCCTTTTTAACAGACTGGATTTCAAAAGAAATATCTAAATTCATTGGCTTTGGGACTCAGTGTTTACATCTCCTTCAGAAATGTGATTTTTGTCACCGTGGTCAGTGACAGTTTGCTCCTCTTTTGGAAAATATTGGGAGGTGAGAAAAGTTAGGATACCCTGTACTTGGAGGGAGGGAGAGAAAGAGGGAGGGAGAGAAAGAGGGAGGGAAGGAGGAAAAGAAAGACGAAGTTTCTGATGAATAGGACTACATTTTGTGACTTTATTATAATACCCCGTTGCCGAATGGAAGAGGATATTGGTAGCTCAGGGTTGAACTTTGGGGTTCTTGGTGCTTTCTGAATTTGGTTGTTTTCTTGCAGATGTTTTGTCGCCCAACTAGGCAATATCATCCGTGCTAGAAGGGGGGGGGGATTTTCAGGGAGGAGGAGGAGGAAGGAGGAGGAAATGGAGAAGGAGAAGGAGAAGGAGAAGGAGGGGAAGGAGAGGAAGGGGAAGGAGGAGGAGGAGGAAAAGGGGAGGGGGAGGAGGAGGAAAAGGGGAAGGAGAGAGAGGGGAAGGGAGAGGAGGAGGAGGAGGAAAAGGGGAAGGAGAGGAAGGAGGAGAAGGAGAGGAAGGGGAAGGGGAAGGGGAGGAGGAGGAGGAAAAGGGGAAGGAGCGGAAGGGGAAGGAGGAGAAGGAGGGGAAGCGGAAAGGGGTGGGTGAGGAAGAGGAGGAGGATGACAGTATGATGGTCACAGTGTCCCAAGGTCATGTCATCTTCTTTTGTGACCTTCTGACAAGCAAAGTCAAGGGGGAAGCCAGGTTCACTTAACAAACGTTTTACTAGCTTAACAACTGCAATCATTCCCTTAGCAACTACAGCAAGAAAGGTTGTAAAACGAGGCAAAACTCACCTAACCAATGTTGGGCTAAAATTGCGGTCGTAACTCGAAGACTACACTCTGACACATTTTTCCAAGATGTTTCTCGCAGGAGAAGCTGTATTTTTGTGAGTCTTTTCGCCCCCTTCAAAATATATTTCAATGTTTGACGGAGATTTTAATGTAACAGACATGGGTCACATTTCAAACTACGCTGTAAAATCTGAAAAGGGGCATCCTTGCCTGCTTTTTCCGTAGATTTGGTTTTTGTATTTAGTAGATTGCCTCTGTTGAAAATATATATGCTATATTAGGACCTAATAATGTTCCAGTGGATTTTGACCCATAACTACGATCGTTTTCTGGGAACTGAACCTTTGCCCAGCGACGAATTCTAAGCAAGGCGACGTGTTTTCTCCAAATCAACAAGAACCACAAAAAGTTATTCTCCCGCTGAAGATATTTGTGCTCTTTTGCTAATTGGGGTGTTTTCTGTTCTTGTGTAGAATAGCAAGATAGATAGCAGCAGTCCAGTATTGGAGGGGCTGCCACAAAGCAGAGGGGGCCAATTTATTTTCCAAAGCACCAAAAGGCAGGACAAGAAACAAGCGATGGAAACTAATCTAAGATCTAATCTAATCTAATGGGAAGAGCTGTATGCAATTAAATTTTATTTCATCGTATGCTGATTGGTGCACATTCAGAGTGACAATAAAGGTATTCTGGTCCATTCCATTCCATTCTCTATTCCGTTCTGTTCTGTTCTGTTCTGTTCCATTCGAATCAAGGAGTGAAGCAACCTGGAACTAAGGAGAAATTCCCTAGGGGTGAGAACAGTCAACCAGTGGAACTGCCTGCCTCCAGAAGTTGTAGGTGGTTCATCACTGGAGGCTTTTAAAAAGGGACTGGACTGTCCCTTGTCTGAAATAATGTAGTGCCTTCTGCTTGAGCAGGGGGTGGGACTAGATGACCTCCGATGCCTCTTCCAGTTCTATCCTGGTTGATTGGATTGGGTTGAAAGGGACCCTGCTCAACAGGGGACCCTATACCATTTCAGACAACTGGTTGTCCGGTCTCTTCTTAAAAACCTCCAGTGATGGAGCTCCCACAACTTCTGGTGGCAGGCAGTTCCACGGGTTAATTGTTCTCACTGTCTGGAATTTTCTCCTTAGTTCTAGGTTGCTTCTCTCCTTGGTTAGTTCCCACCCGTTGCTTCTTGTCCTGCCTTCTGGGGCTTTGGAAAACAAATGGATCCCCTCCTCTCTGTGATAACCTTTCAAATACTGCAATACTGCTATGGTGTCACGCTGGTCTTTCTCTTTGTTAGACTAGACATCCCCAGTTCCCACAACCATTTTTCATCTCCAGCCCCTCAATCATCTCTGTTGGTCTTCTCTGTGTAGGACAGAAAGAACACAAATCCAGTGGTTCTTTCATTTCAGGCTCAGATGCGGCTGAGAGTTGCTTATCCTTTAACGGGCACAGGGCAGGCAGCAATTCAACCGGGATAAGCGATGGAAGGGGCCTTGGAGGTCTTCTAGTCCAGCCCCTTGCTCAAGCAACAGATCTCATACCATTTCAGACAAGTGACTATCCACTCCCTTCTTTAAAACCTCCAGTGATGAAGCACCCAAGGCTTAGCCAGGCCCGGTAAAATAGCACCAGTGAGATGGCTGCCAGGAGTGGGATTCAAATTTGTTAACAACCGGTTCTGTGGGTGTGGCCTAATTTGTGGGTGTGGCTTGGTCATGTAACTGGGTGGGCATGGCTTGCTGACTGGGCATGCCTTGGTGGTCATGTGACTGGCTGGACATGGCTTCTATGTCAATAGTATAAATATTTATGTAAATATTGATTTTTTAATTTAAAAAAAGAGCAACTTTTACCCAAAATCAGGCAAAGCAAGCGGGCAGATTAATTGCTCGCAGAATCACAGATTCGCTCAGAGATCCACCTTTCTGCAATCTGCTACCTGAGTCTCCACTGAAAAATAGAAGCTTCGGCCCTAAGGAAGGTTCAGCTCTGCTTTTAGATTAGCTAGAAAGCCAAAAAAAAATAAAAAATAAAATCCAATGATTTCCTGCTTTCTAACTAATCTAAATCTCCATCACAGTAGAACAGCTGGTGGTGCAGGGGTGGGTGGGGGAGGGAAAAATAGCAACTTACCAAATGCAGGCCAGTTTGATGGCATGCATGCCAGGTAAGGAGTGAGTGGGCAGGGCAGGGCCAGCCAGTGGAGCGATTTGCCGGTTCTCTGAACTGCACAGAATCGTAACAACCAATTCTATGCCAGGTAGAATCCCACCTCTGATTGCTGCCTGTTGTGCAACCTTTTAAAGGACGGGGAGAGGGAGTAAAATAATTGTTTAATTGCATGGTCCTTCTGAGTAATGCATGCATTTAAAGCAAAAAAAAAGGCTTAACTGGATTAGCCTGCACCCTCATTTGCCTTGTGCAGGGGAAGGCACTCCGTTTGCTCACCGTGGAGCTAATTTGGGTACATCAAAGTAAAAGTAAGCAATTTCCCATCGGTGAAACATAAGAATTGGTGTAATTATGTCAGGCACTGGATTGATTGAGTAGCTGAGAAAAACACTCCAGCAGCAAAGCAATTAGCTGATTATTATTGGCAACTCGGGGTCACCAGGGAGAAAAACTCTACTGCGAATTTCAGCCCCATTCCTCCCACCCGCTATCCTCGTATCCTCGTTTGCTGTTTCTGGACAGAAAGTTTGTCATGTTTAGCCTTCAAGAGGAAAAAAAAATTGCAAAGATGTAATTTGCAGGACATCCCTTGGCACTAAGGAGAAGGGGCTGAATCAGACGCAGTTAAGGGGAGGTGAAAGTAGAATGCGAAAGAAAGAAAGAAAAAGAAAGAAAGAAAGAAAGAAAGAAAGAAAGAAAGAAAGAAAGAAA
>NW_020769426.1:1604523-1634481 GCF_900518735.1 Pseudonaja textilis | reverse complement strand
AAAGAAAGAAAGAAAGAAAGAAAGAAAGAAAGAAAGAAAGAAAGAAAGAAAGAAAGAAAGAATACAATGGGGAGTGGTTCCTTTTTATTTATTGTTTGTCTCAATAATTTCATTCACAGGATAGAGAGAGGACCTTCCTCCATCTTGCTGAGGTGCTGTCAATGTGAACAGATATATAAATAGATAGATGGATGATAAATACATAGATGGATGATAAATAGATAGATGGATGATAGCTAGCTAGGTGGACGGATGGATGGATGGTAGGTAGATAGGGAGATAGATGGCAAAAAGATAGAAGATAGGTAGAGAGGTAGGTAGGTAGGGGGAGAGAGAGAGAGAGAGAGAAATAGAGATAGATAGATAGATAGATAGATAGATAGATAGATAGATAGATAGATAGATAGATAGAAAGATAGATGATAGATAGATAGATATAGGGAGAGATAGAGATAGAAGGAGGCAGGGGGAGAGAGGAGGGGAGGGAGAGGGAGAGGGCGATACCCATGTTTTCCCAAAAATAAGACTGGGTCTTATTTTCTTTTAGGTTCCAAAATAAGCATCAGGGCTTATTTTTGGAGATTGTCTTATTTTTCCCCATATACGGGAAGTCCACTTCCTCTGCTCGCTTGCGGTGGGGCATGCTAGCCACAAGGCAAGTGGGATGGAGCTGCTCTAGGTGCCCCGCAGTGGTTTACCTGATACCACGGCAACAGCAGAAGAACCGGCCACGTAGGCACCTCCTACACACAGCTGCTGGTGCTGCCACCGCGAGGCAGGTCTCGAGGCACGGAGGGCAAGCAAAATCAATGGGGGGAAGCCGGATTCGTTTAACGACCGTGTTACTAATGTTAACAGCAGCGATTCACTTAACCAATGTGACAAGGAAGGTTGTAAAATGGGGCAGAACATACTACCTGTAGGGTGAGGGATGCGGCGGCTCAGCGGCTAAGATGCTGAGCTTATCGATCGGAAAGGTTGGCCGTTCGGCGGTTTGAATCCCCAGCGCTGCGTCATGGAGTGAGCTCCCGTTCTTTGTCCCAGCTTCTGCCAACCAAGCAGTTGGAAAGCACCTAAAAAATGCAAGTAGAAAAATAGGGACCCCTTTGGTGGGAAGGGAACCGCGTTCTGTGCACCTTCCAAGGCGTTTCATCATGCCGGCCACACGACCACAGAGACGTCTTCGGATAGCTCTTTGGCGTTGTAACGGAGATGAGCACCGTTGGGAACGACTAGCACGTGTGTGCGAGGGGAACCTTTACCTTCAGTTACCCCCAATGGACCTGCAGGAGATGCATTTTTAGAAAATTATTTGGATGCACTCCAGCAGCCTAGCAACAAAAGGAGCGTGTGATAATATAGCAACAATTCAATTGTATCTCTAATATGAATAGCCGGTGTTGATGGTGGACCTCGTATATTTCATTTAAAGACGGATGAAGATTACGGAGACAGCACAAAGCCATGTTCAAATCAGCACATATCTTCAGTGATTCCTATCCCTTGAAATGTGGAAATTTGGTTTTACGGGAGCTTCTTAAGCTACATTATTAATAGAAAAGATGTAGAAAATTGTACATTTACAATACAGATTTTTTTTTTTTTTGCATGCTGTCTATTCCATGAATGTAATCAAAGCTTGGCAAATATGAAAAGATATATTTATTTATTTGTTTGTTTGTTTGTTTGTTTGTCAAGCAAGTATTAGATAACAGGTATAAGTATGAACATGGTTATGAGTACATGAAACGGATACGAATAGAAAGAAACAATAGGACAGGGACAGTAGGCACGCTGGTGCGCTTGTGCACGTATATTTATATATACATCTTCAAAATATATTTGTATTGTTCCCTTAAAGATCTATTGCTCTCTAAAGACCTAAAAGTCCTTCCCTATCTGTCTTCCAATTAAAAGAATCCCTGCTGAAGAAGAGAGTTTGTAGCCATGCCAGCAAGGTGTATCGAGATGTGTAAATTAATCTGTTTGGTCACCAGCAGTGGTGTGATTCAGCCTTTCAATTGTCCAGGTTTCGGACAGGCAGCATAATTCTAAGGCTTGTACAGTTCCAATTCTGCTCACTTGGAGCTTGGATGCAAAAAAAAAAAAAGGAGAAAGCAGAACTCTATTAAGCCCTGGCACCAATATATACATCAACCTGTCACAATCTGGCCTGGAAAAAAAAGTGGATTTCTTTCTCCAGCAAAGAATAGATCATTTGAGGGTAGCGTGGGAACGAGTAAGTAAAGAAGGAAAGGGAAGGTTTTTTTCCCCCTTTGGAATCTTCTCATCACGTCTCTTTGTTAGCCAAGAAAGTTGCTGCGCTCTGAAGTCTCGAATAAGCCCATACTTGAGCGATTAATCATCTCTCTGGCAGAAAGAAGCATAAGGAAAAAGGAGAAATTCTCCCTTTTTAGTTCTGTTGGACTCACTTGCTTCTAAAATGGGTGGCTCTCTAAACTGGATGAAGGGGGGGGGGGGAAGAGAAATATGGATAGATAGATAGATAGATAGATAGATAGATAGATAGATAGATAGAAGATGGATGGATAGATAGATAGATAAATAGTTAGATAGATGATAGATAGAAAGATAGATAGGTAGATAGATAGATAGATAGATAGATAGATGGATGGATGGATGGATGGATGGATGGATGGATGGATGGATAGATAGATAGATAGATAGATAGATGATAGACAGATAGAGATGATAAAGATGTTTAGATTTAGAATGAACAAGTGAGATGACAGACAGAAAGATGATATAGTTAGATATGTAGATAGATAGATAGATAGATAGATAGATAGATAGATAGATAGATAGATAGATAGATAGATAGACAGACCGACCGACAGATAGATACAGTAGATAGAGATTTTATTTTATTTTATCTGGTTTCTCAATTGCTTACAAGATAATAGGTATAAGTAAAAACACAGTTATGAATACATGGATACATATAAGAAAAATAAAAGAAACAATAGGACAGGGATGGTAGGCACATTGGTGTGCTTATGCACGCCCCCCTACAGACCTCTTAGGAAAGGGGTGAGGTCAATAGTAGACAGTCTAAGGTTAAAGTTTTTGGGGTTTGGGGAAGAAACCACAGAGTCAGGTAGAGGATTGCAGACATTGACCGCTCTGTTGCTGAAGTCATATTTCCTGCAATCAAGTTTGGTGCAGTTTACCTTGAGTTTGTATCTATTGTGTGCTTTTGTGTTGTTGTGGTAGAAGCTGAAGTATTCATTGACAGGTAGGACATATATACTATACTTAGATCGGACTGAAGGCGGCTAGTTCTAGGTTTTCTAGGTCTAGAATTTCAAGTCTGGTGGCATGAGGTATTCTACGAGTAGAGGAGTGGAGAACTCTTCTTGTGAAATATTTCTGGACTTTCTCAACTGTGCTAATATCAGATACGTAATGTGGGTTCCAGGCCGATGAGCTGTATTCAAGTATTAGTCTAGCAAATGTTTTGTTTGCTCTAGTTAGTAGTGTGATATTACCAGAGAAAAAGCTACATAGGATTAGGTTAACAACTCTTAATGCCTTTTTGGCTATGTAGTTGCAGTGGGCTCTACCACTTAGATCATTAGAGATGAGAACTCCAAGGTCCTTGACAGAGTTTGGATCATCAAAAGGTCTTGACTATTCAGCCTGTATTTTATTTTCTGATTTTTTTTTTTGCCAATATGTAAGACAGAGCATTTATTTGTTGAGATTTGAAGTTGCCATTTGTTTGACCATTCTGATACATAGTCGAGGTCTTTTTGAAGGGTAGCAGTATTGTCTGTGGTGTTGAATAGCTTTACATCATCAGCGAAGAGAATGCAGTTGCTCTTAATATGATCACAGAGGTCATTTATGTAGAGTATGAAGAGAGTTGGTCCACTGTCTTGGGGGCACCACTGTTGATAGGTATAGAATTTGGTTGGATGCTCCCAATTTTGACCATTTGTTGCCTGTTTGAGAGGAAAGCTTCTATCCAGTTATGCAGTTGTCCAGAGATACCATAAGATTTTACTTTTAGGAGTAGTTTGTCGAGTACCACTGAATCAAAGGCTTTACAGAACTCTATGTAGATTGTGTCTATTGCTTTGCCATATGTTTTTGCAGTGTAAGAGTTGCAGATTACAGGATAGTTTTTTCCTGAAACCAAATTGTTTATTGGAGAGTAGGTTGTTTGTCTCTAAGTGGAGGATGATGGATTGGTTAATAATTGATTCCATGACTTTGCAGGTGACACAGCATAAAGAGATTTGTCTGTAATTTTCAACTAGGCTGGGGTCTCCCTTTTTGAAGATGCGGATGACCCTGGCTTCTGACCATAGGTTAGGCAAGGAGCTGGTCCTGAAAGATTTTTCAAAGATTACGCTTAGGCAGTGGATAGCTTTTTAAAGAAGTAGGCACATATTCTGTCCGGTCCATTAGATAGAGATGGTTTCAGATTGCGCAGTGCTTTTCCAGCATTGTCTTCTGTACAATTGATATATATTAGATCATTGTAGTTTTCTGTGGTTCGACTAGGAAATACTGGGCATGATCCCTTGCTGTTTACAAATACTGAGCCAAAGAATGTGTTAAAGAGGTTGGCTTTAGTGGTGTCATCATTGCAGTCTTTACCATTAGGTCCTTTCAGGGGTGGGATGGATGTTGAGTCTTTTCGTTTGTTGTTTACAAAATTGTAGAAAGCGCCGGTGGAATTGGTGCGTAGAAGGTTTTCCTCTTGTTTAATGTGATAATTGGTGCATTCAGTCTTTATTTGGTGGCATAAATTTTTGTATTGGCTTTTGAAGTTGGCAACGTGACCAGATTTGTTTTTTCACCAAAGTGATCTCCTAATTATTATGGGTTAGGGTTAGGGTTAGGACATACATACATACATATACATATGATATATATAGAGAGATGTATTTATAGACAATTTAGAGTGTGAGAGGTGATATAGATATAGAAATAGATAGATGGATATAGATAAATAGATATAGATGATAGATATCATAAAGAGGTATATTTATAGACAATTTAGAGAGAGTGAGGTGATATAGAGATAGAAATAGAGATAGATAGACACTGAACAGAGGAAAAAGCAGCAGAAATATGGATGATAGAAAGATAGCTGGATGGATGGATGGATGGGTGGATAGACAGACAGACAGACACACAGACAGACAGATAGATAGACAGATACAGACAGACTAACGGATGATAGGTAGAGACCCTAGACCAGAGGAGAGGGAGACAGAGAGAGAGACACCAAACCTCCCCATTCTCCACACATTTTCTCAAAAATCAACATTTATTGTGATGGCCCAACTCTGTGACAGGACCCACCCCCCAAAAAGGAAAGGTGCAGATAGCATCACCCAGTCATAGCTCAGATGATGAGAAACACACCTCCAGTTTGTCAGTCTCCTGCCTAGCACCTCTTCCTCTTCGCCACTGTTATCTTTTGTGGAAATGTCAGGGACCGACGCTAAAGCCTATTCCATGCGCAACATGTGTTCCAGCACCAGGCTATTGTCTTTTCTGGGTACCTGAATGTCCTTTTCAAATGTCACCTCTGAGATAATTTGCTCAAGGAGGCAAATGTTTAGGGCGGCTGTGCACAAAGATCAACCTTCCTTCCTTCCTCCTTTTCTTCCTCCCTCCCTTCTTCTTTCCTCCCTCCCTCCCTTCTTTCTTTTCTTCCTTCCTTCTCTCCCTCCTTTATTTCTGTCTCCTCCCTTCCTCCCTTCCTTCCTCCCTCCCTCCTCCCTTTCTTCTTTCCTTCCTCCTTTTCTTCCTCCTCCATTTCTGTCTCCTCCCTTCCTCCCTCCCTCCTTCCCTCCTTCCTTCTTTCCTCCCTCCCTCCCACCTCCTTCCTTCCTTCTTTCCTTCATTCCTTCCCTCCCTCCTCCATTTCTGTCTCCTCCCTTCTTCCCTCCCTCCCTCCCTCCCTCCTTCCTTCCTTCCTTCCTTCCTTCCTTCCTCCCTCCCTCCCTCCCTCCCTCCTTCCTTCCTTCCTTCCTTCCTTCCTTCCTTCCTTCCTTCCTTCCTTCCTTCCTTCCTTCCTTCTTTCCTCCCTCTCTCCCTCCCTCCCTCCCTCCCTCCCTCAAGGGCTACCTGTACACTGGAAGGAATCACTGGCTTAGCGTGTTTAACTTATTTCTTTCTGCTTATAGATCTGTTTATTCAAAGGTGACCAGAGAAAATGTCAAAAGTTCCTTTGCATGCAGCACAGAAATTTTAATTCCAGGAACCCAAATCTGTATAATTTTATGGATTTCTTCTTCTTCTAGGAAATGCTTTCGTTGTTTCTGTTTGAATGCCTGTTGCCTTTATAAAAGCTTTCGCTTGACACCAATAAAAGTCTTGAAAATTCATCTGTTTGGCCCGAGGTTCATTTATTTATCCCTCTTAGCTTTCTCTGCTAAAAATAAGGTTCAAAAAGCAAAAGGGGCAAACTTCTGCAGTGGAAAACATAGAATAAGGGGAGGGACCTTGGAGGTCTTTTGTTCCACTGGGTTTTTAAGAAGAGATGGGACAACCATCGGACTGGGATGGTTTCAGACACCTGCCTTGAGCAAAGGGTTGGACTAGATGACCCCAAGTCCCTTCCAACCCTGTTTTTCTATGCTTCTACGATCTTGGGCAGGGGGTTGGACTAGATGAACTTACAAGGTCCCTTCCAAAACTGATTATCTGTTAAATCTGTTAAAGATCCCTTCCAACCCTATGGGTCTATGTTCTGTATCCAAGGAGGCCCATCTACAGGAAGGAAAGTCATTAGCTCCTGTTTTGCACAAAGATGGAAAGACTTAGTAGCAGAGAAGTTGCCAGACGAACGGAGCTGACAGTTTGCAGTCTGGACTGGATCCTCTGCAAACTGATCTTTGCATCTCCGGCCAAACATTCTTGATGATCATGCCCAGAATAGGAATCTGGAAGAGTGATAATTATTATCATTTTTTATTTTACAAAAAAAAGGTGTTTTTTTTTTAAGATTTCAATGCTATTTTGTGCCTAGCTGCAGCTGCCTACATTTTATACACCCCACCACTGAAGGGGTCATTTTCTTGACTTTTTGGCACGATTGTGTTATTGGTCCAGACCAACCAGAGAGCCCTGCCAAAAAAAAAAGAGAGAGAGAGGAGGAAAATGAAGTGGAAGGGCATATCGTGGGCTCTTGGATGGAGCTTGAAATCACGAATTCATACCAAGTTGCATTTGACTGCTGGCTCAAATTCAGCGAGTGCGTGAGAGGGCATCGTGTGTGGCAGTTGGCATTTTGTTTTTTTAAAATAAGTTTTTTATTTTATTTTAAATACAAACAATTCATCTTCCTTTTAAAAAAACATCTTTTTATTTCATTTCATTCCAAATTACACATCTTTCTTTGCATAGTTAACAGTACTGCATCATAGATATTACATATACTTACATTTATTTCTATACATTAATCCTGATTCCTATGTTCTATCCACTTATACCATTTATCCCATACCGCATAGTATTCTGATTCCTCCTCGCCTTTTAGTTCTCTTGTAAGTTTGTCCATCTCAGCACAATCTAATATTTTTCGTATCATCATCTCTTCGGATGGTATATTTTCTGATTTCCAACCCTGTGCAAAAACTATCCTCGCCACTGTTATCATATGCAATATGATGTTTTGGATTTGTTTGCTAAATTTTCCTTTAATTATTCCCAGTAGGAATAGTTTGGGTTTAAGTTCTGTTCAATATTCTGTTTTCTCCTGTAGCCATTTTTGTACCTTCATCCAATATTTTCTGGCTTTGGGGCATTGCCACCACATATGGAAGAACATTCCATCTTTCTGCTTGCGTTTCCAGCACTCTGATATCCTATTTGGGTATATTTTTGCCAGTCTCGCTGGTGCTAAATGCCATCAATAGCACATTTTATACTGGTTCTCTTTATAAGCTGTTGACAATGTTAACTATTCATCTTAAATTTAAGGGTGTGTTGCCTGGGTGCAGATATCTTGTGCAATAACAATTAAAATTTACAGTCATGTTCATTACTTTGGTATTAATTCTCTATTCTTATCTTATTTGTATACATAATATCTCTATCACTATAACACTCCTCTTCTTAACATATTTCATTCTATTAACAGATTTTCTATATTTCACTAATCTATCAGCTATTTTTAGCTTTCATATTTTTTCTCTAGCCATTGGTAAAATAGTTCCCATATCTTGTAATATTCAGTTTGCTCCTTCTCTTTAATTGCAAGTGTTAATCTGTTCATTTCTGCACAGTTGGAGGCTAATCGATGCCCGTTCAAAATGGAGGGAGAAGGTTCCTTTTGAGGAAATTGCAAAAACTAAGGAGAAAAAATGCATTTTGAAGAATTATTATAGCAGGAGATAGCCCATAGGCTTTGTGTTTATTTTCCAGCTCGTCCTGATTTATTTATTTTAAATGTTTATCACAGATCTGTCTATTCATGTAGACAATAGGTATGAAAGATCATTAGATGTTGTTCATTGCTTTCATTCCTCTTCCTATAAATACTCTTGACTTTGTGGTTCACCGGCAGCCTGTGGAGCTGGCAGCAGAGTCGGGCAGTGGGGAGAAACATGGGCCAGTCTGGGAATCTGGGGAGGACTCAGATGAAGGTCCTGCGTCTGACACAGAGATGGGGCCAGGCCCATCTGGGAGTTACGTGCTGACTCCGGAGCCTCCAGGATCTGATAGCAGCGAGGATGAGGAACAAGGGGAGCCTGTTCCCAGCGTGTGCATGCACAGAGCTGCCAGGAGGCAAGAACAGGTTAAGACAAAAGGGGTGACTCGGGAGTAAGGCTTGGAGGTGATTGGGCCCTCCCATAAGACATAAAGGAGGAGCAAAGGGACAGGAGCCTTTGCAGGAAGCAACTTTGTTCTGGTCGGTTTAAACTCGGAAGCTCTGTGTTGAGTTTGTGCTCTGTTTGGTCTTGTGCAACTAATTGGCAATTTAATCATTGGCAGCATTCCAAGGAAGATAAAGGTGAGTGCTTATCAGACTTATCCCGAAGGACTTTAGCAGATTTCTGTGGGACTATTTATAAGCTGTTTGAGACTCATTATGGGCTGTGAATGACTATAATTCACAGCCGTAGAAATAAAACAAAAGGTTTAGGGGACTAAGGTGTGTTTGTTAATGTCTCAGGAAGCCTTGGTCAGAACAGATAGACATACACGTAAACGATAAGTGTATTCTTTTCGTCTTTTACGGGTAACAACTGCCTTGTTCAACAACCATCCAACGTTACTACATCACTGAAAAAGTAGATTTATGACCAGTCCTCCCACTTTTGGCGCTGCCACAAAGAGGAGGGGGGTGAACGTATTTTCCAAAGCACCAGAAGGCAGGACAACAATGGATGGAAACTAATCAAGGAGAGAACCAAGAACAAAGGAGAAATTTCCCAGCAGTGAGAACAATTAATCGGTGGAATTAGAAGTTGTAGGTGCACCAACACTGGAGGTTTTTAAGAAGAAATCAGACAGCCCGTTGTCTGGAATGGTGAAGGGACTCCTCCTTGAGCAGGAGGGGTTGGCTAGATAATCTCCAAGGTCCCTTCCAACTCTGTTATTCTGCATTCTGTAAAGGTTCAGAAGAGAAGGACTAGCGGGTGACCTGATAGGGGTGTTCTGATCTTTAAGAGGTTGTCTGAAATCAAAGAGGAAACACTTGTTCTCCAAAGCATCTGAAGGCGGGACAAGAAACAACGGATGGGAACTGAACAAAGAGAGAAGCAACCTAGAACGAAGGAGAAATTTCCCCATAATAGGAACAATCAACCTCAGGAACAGCTTGCCTTCTCGGAGTTGAAGGTCTTCCAACACTGGAGGCCTTTAAGAAGGGACTGGAGAACCATTTGTCTAAAATGGCATAAGCAGAGGGTTGGACTAGAAGACCTTGGAGGTCCCTTCCAAATCTGTTATTCTCTATTCTGTCAAGAGAGGGTGCAGCACTCATCTCTTGTTCAAGACCGTTGAGCCAGCATTGTCCAAAGACATTTCTGTGATCATGTGGCCAGCACGACATTATGGAGCGCTATCACCTTCTCACCTTAAGTGGTACCTTTTAATATTTATGCTTTCAAACTGCTAGGTTGACAGGATCTGGAGCAATGTTCTGACCCACGTCCCTCTCCAACAAATCAAACACAATCCAAAGGAAACAGAAACCTTGTAATGCTTTTGCAAAATAATTAGCCGTGATAAGCACAAGCCTTGCCGAACTGTGCGAGGCTTGCCAAACGATAACAGACAAGAAATAATTTGCAAAATAAGAATCTTCAAATACAAACTCAGGATACTGGAATGCCCACGAGGCTGGAGTTTCAAAACGCCTTTGCCTTCTGCAAAGTATGCTTGTTCACAACTGGCTTTTATCTTCTTGAAGGAGGGGCCATTACCTTGCAGCCTTACTCCCGAGTCACCCGTGCTGCTGCAGCTGCTCTTTCCTGTGAGCAGCCCTGCATGCATGTGCACTTAGCTCAGGCTCCTCAGGAACCTCCTCATTGCTGCTGCCAGCCCCCACAATCTCCGAAGGCAGCACTCCACTCCCTGATGGTCCTGGCTCCTCATCTGAGTCCTCGCTCTCCTCATCCGTCTGCACCTGCTGCCGGCTAACCACAACAGGCAAGGACGGGAGCTCCCTCCATCCCATGCCATATGACATCGGGCCTCGAACCTGGGCTGCTGGCGTTCCAGCCGACAACTGGAGACTGGCAGGCGGGGGAATAGGCTGAATGAATCATACATTTGCTCTCCCGCTACAGAGGGCAGGAGGAAACGAAAGAGGCTGAATATAAAGAAAGATCGGATTTCAGTGGGTGAGTAATAAAACCGTTTGATGGTTGAAAATAGCCTGACAGTCTAATTAATTCGCTGGCTTTTGTGAGTGAGTTTTTCTTTCCCAGAGGCTTTAGAAACGAAGCTGGAGAGAAGGCGATGATGGATTCACTAACAGGATGGCTAAAATAGTCCTCCATGCCCTGAAGCAAACGGAATTGCCTGCTCTACAACATCATGCCCTGTAATGGAGAGTGTCCTTTCACGAATGCCCTCTGTGATGATGCGGGGGGTCCTCGGCTTATGACCACAACTGACCCCAAAGTTTCAGAAGTTTTAGCCTTCAGCACACGCACGCACACAATCATCTTGGTCACTCTTCTGTAACTGGCAACAACTAGTGGAATAAAATTGGCAGGGTCTCCTTTTAGCTTTACACCTTTCCTTCCCGCTTGACTAGAACAGAGATCCCCAAACTTTGGGGGGTTTGTAGACCGGTGGGGAGGGGGAGAGGGGGAGGGGATGGTTCCCGCCACATGGCAGGTAAATGTATGCTATCCTGACTTAGCTCCCCAAACAGGACAAACCCTCTGTATTTAAATCAATGATTCCTTTATTAGGAGTGCCAGCAGCCCCATCAAAAAGTCTGTTTCTCTGTCTGTCTGTCTCTCTCTCTCAGCTAACAAGTCGGTCTCTCTGGGAGATAAATAGTTGTCTGCCACATCACCTCCGTCCCCTGCCTTTTATCCCCAGAGCTCAGGTGGGCTTCACTAGCAGTGGTGGATCTTCTGTCACAAGGACCGGCCCATAGATTTCCACTGCTCTCCTCTCCTCTGCCTTCTGCACATCTGCATGTCAGGCATTGGACATGGCTGATCCTCCTCTTCCTCATCACCACATCCAGACCTGGGGGCTGTTGACTCTCCCTATGAGGGCTGACCGACAGCCCAGGGTCCGTCTCTGTCTCTCTCTCTGTCTCACTCTCTCTGCCAGCTCTTTCTTCTTCCCCCTCGGAGCTCCCAGGTTGCCCTGATGTTCACCCTGACTCCCACGGCTCCTCCTCCTCCTCCTCTGATTTTACTGCTGGATGGGCTGGAGGTTGACAGGCTGCAACGTCTGCACACAAGCACCTCCATTTGCAAGAGCAACAGGCATACATGCCCGCTGCTCTCATAAGTGGAGCGCACACACACACACACACACACACACACACTTGCCCATCGCTTGTGTGAATGGGGAGGCTTGCATGACCTCACCCACCACTTCCACGGCTTGGTACTGAAAGACTCAAGGCCAGGGATGGGATGATACCGGTTCTGCCCAGTTCTAAAGAACCGCTAGCGCTGAAGAGTAGCAGACACCAAACTGGTTCTGTGTTTGCTGCTGTTTGGCCCACCCGCCTGCCCGGGTGCTTACCTGTCCTTTATTAGCTGTTTTTTCGACCTCAGCTGCTTTGCATGGCACAGCTTAAGGTTTTTTACACATGCACGGAGTGTAAAACGTAGTCACCGAACTGGTAGTAACACCGGTTGAATCCCACCCCTGCTCAAGGCCCAGTAATGGACTACGGCCCAGGGGTGGGGACCCCTGAGATGGAAAGACCTCCAAGGTCTCTGCTGTTTAGTCTGCTCTCTTCCCAGGGTGTGTTTCTGCTGTGGCTGTCAGCGTTCCAAGCGATGCACCCATTGAAAGCAGAACTGCGAGGCAGGTTGATTCCTCAAAGACCATGTTTATTGGGCACATCATATTGATACAGCGGATGAAAACCAACTCTAATGGTTCCCGTGGTTTCCACCTAATTAAAAGAGCATAACTCCCCTCCCCATCCAGGTGTCACCAGTCACACTGTCCAATGAATACAGCTGGTGGGCTCTTCTCCTCCTCCTTCATCAGCCCCCTGTTATTATCTAACCTTGGTTCCAGTGGTGGGATTGGAGTGACTTAACAGCCAATTCTCTGGCTGGCTGGGTGTGGCCAGTTGGTCTTGTGACTGGGTGGTGAAGTCACTTATCACACCCAGCCCCGTCTTCTGGCCTCTGGCCTCAAAGGCAGAGGTAGGATTCAGCCATATTTTTTGGGGGGGATACTTTTTTGGCTGTTTTCAGGCTGTTTTTCAGACCATTTTCCAAAATGGCATAAAAAAAACAGGCCAAAAAATGAACAGGGTGGTGTGGCCAGTGGTGGGATTTGCCAGGTCGCCGAACTGTGCAGAATCTTAACTATCACTTCATCCAAACCAGTGCAAACCGGAAGCAGCTCATCTCTGCTTGGTTTCCACAGGAAACCATTTTTTATTTGGATGGTTAGCAGGGCTATCTACTTCACCTGTCCCTTCCCTCTCTCGGGCTTCATGGCAGCTATGAGGCAGCCCAAGAGGGCTTCAGCCAGGTGTTCTGACCACGGCTTCTGAGACCGCAATTAAGCACACGCTTAGTTAAAACAGGTCTTGTTTTATTTCAGTGCTGGGAATTATGTGCATTCCCAGCCAGTAATGAGTCTCAAACAGTCCCTTGAGATAAGCACCCACCTTTCTCTCCTTGGAATTGCTGCCAATAACTTAATTGCCAAATGAACTGTAAAAAAAAACAACTGAAGTACAAAGTCCACACAGAGCTTCAAGGATTAATCTAAACAGAGCAAACGACTTTGCTTCCTGCAAAGGTTTCTCCACCTTTGACTGTCCTTTATCCCTTATGGGAGGGGCAATCACCTCCCAGCCTTACTCTCGAGTCACCCCTTCTGTTTCAGTTGCACTCTTCTTCTAGAAGCTCTGCGCACACGCGCAATGGGAACAGGCTCCCCTGGGTCCTCTGCCTCCCTGCTGCCAGACTCTGGAGGCTCCAAAGGCAGCACCCCTCTCCCAGATGATCCTGGCCCCATCTCTGCATCGGATGCAGGACCCTCATCCGAGTCCTCTCCAGACTCCCAGACTGGTCCCCGTTCTTCCCCACTGTCCAATTCCACTGCCATCCGCACAGGCTCCCGGCAAACCACAACAGCCAGGTTCGCTTCAGAGTTCACAGTGGCCTTATTTGAGAAAGCTTCCTTCTGTCTACCTATGGGCTACTTTGTAGAAGGACAGCATCATGTTTGGTCTCGAGTGACACACACAGTTTTTGTTCTGCCTGGCCAGAGGAAAACGTCAATACGGGGGGAAAAACACAATTACCAAGCAGTTCTGACCGAGCCGTCTCCGTGCAGGCTGAGGACGGTGGAAAGACGCCTGCCGAGGAAAGACAGCATCGGTTCTCGATCCCACGGGCCTCGAAAACCGTGACTTCTCTCTCTCCAATGCAATTCTAATGTGAAATAGTGAAAGTGCTTCCAAAAATAAATTAAAAAACCCAATTCCACAGCATCTCAGACATCCCGGCCTTATGTTGTTTACTGCAATCAAGAAAACAGCATATATAATGGAAGAAAGGTTTATTTATTTATTTCGTGTCCTGATCGAAGCTTCAACTGGAATGAGGCCACCCTTTTGGCTTTATCGCTGGCTAGAAACCAATCACATTTGGTGCATTCTACTGGTAGTAGTTGACAGACCCACAAATGGTCCAGACTCTGTGTCTCTCCACATTCACACACAGCCTATTGTTCTCCAATAACAACCCTCTCTTGAGCATATCTTGCGCTTAGTTAAGATACACTTATTTAAGATACACTTACTTAGATAAGGTACGCTTACTATAAATAAAATAGCATGTCTTATACTTACACAGAGGGACGCGGTGGCTCAGTGGCTAAGACGCTGAGCTTGTCGATCAGAAAGGTCAGCAGTTTGGCGCTTCGAATCCCTAGCGCCACGTCATGGACTGAAGCTCCCATTGCTTGTCCCAGCTTCTGCCAACCGAGCAGTTTGAAAGCACATAAAACATGCAAGTAGAGAAATAGGGACCCCTTTGGTGGGAAGGGAACAGCATTCCGTGCGCTTTTGGTGTTTAATCCTGCCGGCCACCTGACCACGGAGATGTCTTTGGACAGCGCTGGCTCTTCTTCGGCTTTGTAACGGAGATGAGCACCGTCCCCTAGAGCCAGAAACGACTAGTACATAGGTGTGAGGGGAACCTTAACCTTTACCTTACGCTTAGGCATTCCCTCCTACTCAAGGTTCTCCAAGGTGGCTGTCTAGTCTCTTCTTAAAAACACGATGAAGCCCCCACAACTTCCAAAGGCAATTTATTCCACTGGTTCGTTGTCCTCCCTGTTCGGAAGTTTCTCCTTAATTCCAGGTTGCTTCTCTCCTTGAGTAGTTACCATCCGTTGATTCTTGTCCTTCCTACAGGGGCTATGGGAAATAAGTTTACCTCCTCCTCTTTGTGGCAACCTCTCCAACACTGGAATACTGCTATCATGTCACCCCTGATCCTGGTTCCTTGTTCCATAAATTCCTTCTTCCGTAAATTCCCTCCTCCATCTTCTAATTAAGTTTTGCTCCTAGGTGCCTTCAATAATGTTTGTTCTTGCCATAAAAACTCTTCCTAGATTGAAGTCGATGAGTTTGGGACACGTATCCATTCAGGGGGTGGGGGGTGGGGTCATTTTCTTGTTTGGTTCTCTTGGCATCTGCTTCTACTTTTCTCCTAATCCTAGGTGGAATAATACCAACTAGAGCAAGGGTCTCCAGCCTTGGCAATTTTAAGTCTGGTGGACTTAACAGATAACAGATAATCAGAGTTGGGAGGGACCTTGTAGGTCATCAAGTCCAACCCCCCACCCAAGCGGAGACCCTACACCATTTCTGACAGAGGGCAGTCCAGTCTCTTCTTGAAGGTCTCAAGTGATGAAGCTCCCACAACTTCCGAGGGCAACTTCTCTTCCACGGGTTGATTGTTCTCCCTGTCAGAAAGTTTCTCCTTATTTCCAGGTTGAATCTCTCCTTGTTCAGTTTCCATCCATTATTCCTTGTCTGGCCTTCGGGTGCCTTGGAGAATAGCTTGACCCACTTCCTCCTCCTCTCTGTGGCAGCCCCTCAGATATTCGAAGACTGCTATCCTGTCTCCCCTGGTCCTTCTCCTTACTAGACTAGCCAGGCCCAGTTCCTGCAACCGTTCTTCATTATGTTTTAGCCTCCAGTCCCCTAATCACCCTGGTTGCTCTTCTCTGTACTTTTTCTAGAGTCTCAACATCTTTTTTATAGTGTGGTGACCAAAACTGGATGCAGTACTCTAGGTGTGGTCTTACTAAGGCTTTATAGAGTGGTATTAGTACCTTCCCTGATCGCAATTGTATCCCTCTGTTAATGCAATTTAGGATTGCATTGGCTTTTTTGGCTTCTACTATACACTGCTGGCTCCTATTTAGCTGGTTGTCCACTCAGACTCCAAGATTCCTCTCCCAGTTCCTGCTATTGAGCCTGGTTTCACCCAGTCTATATGTGTCCTTTTGGTTTTTCTTGCCTAAGTGTAGGACTTTACTTTTCTCTACATTGAATTTCATTTTGTGAGATACGGCCCAGGGTTCTAGTCTGTCCAGATCCATCTAGATCTTGAGCCTGTCTTCTTGGGTGTTAGCTATTCCTGCCAGCTTGGTATCATCTGCAATTTTTCTTTTTTGTTTGGCTGGCTGGGGAATTCTGGGAGGTGAAGTCTGCCAAGGCTTAAAGTAGCCAAGGTTGGAGACCCCTGAACTACAGCATGACAGTTCCTTGGAAAACAAACAAATTAAAACAAAAGCGATAAGAATAAAATTACAGATATTTTTGCAGAAGTACTTGAAAATACCTTGTTGCCTCCCTATAGCCTCCATTGCAACTATAAGATGGAAATAAGTCCTTCCTTTGTCAAAAATATACATCAGCTCCGCTGGTCTGGGGTCATGAGAAAGATTGATATGATATGATTTGACTTGGCTTGATTTGATATGTCACAGCAGATAAAAGCACCTAGCCATTCTTGGCAGATCTTCAAATGACCAAGCAGGGTCAGACCTGAGCAGTGTGTGCATCAAAGCTACCGGGAGGTCTGAGGATTTTTGGCTAGGTTGGCCAGTCAGAATAACATTGCAGATGAAGGAGGAAGAAAGCCTCACTTCCAAGGGACTGGAATGTGTCTGGGAAGGCACCAGGAGCCCAGCTTGGCTCGAAGAAGATTTTGGCCTTTAATCTCAAAGAAATATTCGCTCAGATTCCTTCATTCTTGCTGACTCAATCGGCACCGGGCTTAGCCGTGTTTTAGAAAAAAAACATATTCTGCTAGGTTAGTGTTGGACGTTACTGACAAGGCAGAGTTTTGCAACCTTATGATGCAATCAGAGGGCTGGAAGAAGAGGTGGGATTCAGTCGGAGAACCGGCCAACCCCCGTCTATTCTCTGCCTCCCGTTGAGTCCCGGCTGATCAGCTGGGTCTCCTTTGGTTGCCCTGCACAGGAGAATGGAGCTGGAAAGCAGGTTAGTGGGGTGGTGAGGGAAGGGGGATTTTGCAGTATATCCTTCCCTTGCCACGCCCACCAAGCCACGCCCACCAAGCCAAGCCACGCCTATCAAGCCACACCACGTCCACCAAGCCACACCACATCCACCAAGCCATGCCCATCAAGCCAAGCCATGCCACGCCTACCAAGCCACGCCACACCATGCCCACTAAGCTATGCCCACCAAGCCAAGCCACGCCACACCCATCAAGCCATGCCGGTCACACCCACCAAGCCATGCCATGCCTGCCAAGCCACACCATACCCCCAAGCCATGCCACGCCCCCAATCCACACCACGCCCACAAGCTATGCCCACCAGCCAAGCCACGCCTATCAAGCCACACCACATCTACCAAGCCACACCACACCCATCAAGCCATGCCCATCAAGCCACGCCACACCACACCTACCAAGCCACGCCACACCACGCCCACCAAGCCACACCACACCCACCAAGCCACACCACACCGATCAAGCCACACCACACCCACCAAGCCACACCACGCTCACCAAGCCATGCCCACCAAGCCATGCCCATGGAACCGGTAGTAAAAAAAATTGTACCCCTCCCCTGGCTGGAAGGGACCTTGGAAATCTTCTAATCCAACTCCTAACTCAAGCAGAAGACATGATATCATCCCAGATAAATGTTATCCAGTCTCTTCTTGAAAACCTCCAGCCACGGACCACCCACAAGAGTTCCAAGAACTGTTCCGCTGATTAATTGTTCTCACTGTCAGGAAATTCCTCCTGATTTCCAGGCTGGGTCACCCTCTGAGGACCTTCCATCCATTGCTCCTTGCCCTACCTTTCAGGTGCTTTGGAGAATCAATGGACCCCCCCACTCATCCCTGCGATACCCTTTCACGTATTGGACAACCATTTGGAATATTGCACCCAGTTTTGGTTGACACAATATTTAAAAAAAGACTCTGGAACGAGTGCAGAGAAGAGCGACTAGGATGATTAAAGGCCTGGAGATCAAAACATAGGAAGAACCGTTGCTGGAACTGGGTATGGCTAGTCTAGCGAAGAGAAGGACCAGGGTTGACATGATAGCAGACTTTTCTTTGGTCTATCCAGGTGTGGGATTCAGCCGTTACGCGATATTTGATAGCTTGGGCTCAAAAAATAGGACAAAATATAAATTTGACAGATTGGGAAAGTATCTGGAACCAAAACCACACATTAATAAAATTGGCGTAATACGAAGAGAATATTTATAAGATGTTGTATAGATGGTATCTGCCCCCAGCGAGATTGGCAAAGATATACCCCAACATGAGGCCGGCATGTTGGAAACGTAGAAAGAAAGAGAATACTTTCTATCATATATGGTGGTCTTGTCCTGAGGCCCAGAAATACTGCCTTAAAATTAAATATTGGCTGCAAGAAATTCTTAAGGATCAAATAGAATTGGAACCAGAATTATTCTTGTTAGGGATATTTAAAAAGAAATATGGAAAAAACATAAAATATATTGTATTACATATTTTGACGGCTGCCAGAATAGCTTACGTTCAATGATGGAAACACAACTGTATCCCCTCGGATGAATCAATCATTCAAAGAATTATGACATGTGGTGAAATGGACAAACTGACCATAATGTTACAAGAGAAAGATGAGTCTGAATATTACAAAATCTGGGGAAAATTGAAATTGGATTGAATTAAGACAGATGGAAAATGAAGAAATATTAGAGTAGCAATTTATAGATTAAATGTATATATTTGCACAAATTATATATAGTTGTAAATATGCACAAAAGATAGAATTGTATGAGATTGAAGTCACAGAGCTGTTGATGTAATGATTATCCTTTTGTTTTTAAAAGACTAATATAGTTTATTTTAAAAAAAGATAGCAGTCTTTTCTTTTCTCAGCCAGTATGGACCGGTTCGGGCGAACCGGTAGTTTCGGCAATTGTTTGGCCACGCCCACCTGCCGCTGTGCTATCCTGTGCTATGTTTCCTTTGTTTGAAGTTCAGCTGATCGGCGCGGCAGATTGCCGTGCCAGCTGTTTTTACTCAACGGGGCTGCAGTAAAAGGTAAGTTTTCTTGCTATTTTCAAACGCATCGTGTGGGCGCTCACCAAAGCAGTTGTTACACCAGTTGAATCCCACCACTGGGTCTGAGGCACCCGAACACAGGAAGAAGAAGCAATGGATGGAAACTAATCAAGATGAGAAATGTTAGGAATCTGTCCACCAATTAGTTGGGTGGGCAATGTACTGTATAAACCAACAATGTATGTTTGTAGCTTTAAGACAAAATCACTGTATTGATTTATACTGTACTCCTATTGGTTGATTATATTGCAAATTACCATAAGAGGGAGCTAGAGATCATAGCTTGCTCTTTCTGACATTCTGTATCTCTGACATTCTGTTGCTATCTCTGTTGTGCTTATACTTTGATATCTTTGTTTACTGTAAATGACAAAGGCAACCAGTAAGAAGACTTTGTAATTGGATATTCTTTAGACTGTTCAATGTATATGACCTGGACTGTTTATTGGACTGTGCTATTTTTTAAAGTAAACTTTAACTCAATTTAGTGTATCTGTGTGTGGCTGAATAATTATTCATAACTATTCTCATAAACGTTTCCATGTGCATATCCTTGTTACTCAAGGGTTATTCTGTACATATCATAACAAGAACCAACCGAGAACTAAGGTGGAATTTACTGACAATGAAATAAATACTAAAAGATAAAAGGTGGGTAATGCAATATTTGCAACCGAGCATCAGAAGACAGAATCGGAACTTGAAATATATGTCTAAATTATGAATAGGTAATGGCTAATATAAATTTTAATTAAAGTTTGAAACAGAACCAGTGGAAAACTGTGGTAAAATGGCCTGAAAATTTTGGAAACAGCAATTTCAGAAACAGTGGGAAAATCCTTAGTGAAAATGTTTTTAATACCAAAAGTACTTTTTTGAGAAGCCACTGGACTTTGTGGTTTTTCTTTCTTCCTCATTCAAGAAGCTTCTTCAGCTCTGACTGGATGGTGGGGAAGGGAAGGATTTATACTCCTTGCGGACAGCTGGTCATTTGCATCCTTTTTAGAGGGTCGTTGAGGCCACTTGGAGGTTTATCTATGTCCTCGGAGTCTCCAGAGTAGTGCAAATGGGTGTGGAGCCTTCTTGGAACTGTTGAAAGGAGTGTGTTGCAGACTGGAGATAGACGGTGTTGTATCCCTCCCCCTCTGTTGAGGGAGGGCTGTTCAATTTTGACACAGATAGCCTCTTTGACCCCTCCTTCACCCTTCAGTTCCCCATTATCCAGTCAGAGCTTAAGAAGCTTCCTGGATGAGAAGAGAAACGTCTTCAAGGAAAAACCAGAAAGTCCAGTTGCCTCTTGGCAACCAGGACCTGGATGACTGAGGATCTCCATAGACAATAGAATGGAATGGAATGGAATGGAATAGAATAGAATAGAATAACAGAACAGAACAAAGAATGGAACGGAATAAAAAACAGAATAGAATAGAATAGAATAGAATAGAATAGAATAGAATGGAATGGAATGGAATGGAATGGAATGGAATGGAAGGGAAGGGAAGGGAAGGGAAGGGAAGGGAAGGGAATGGAATGGAATAGAATAACAGAACAGAACAGAACAGAATAAAGAATGGAATGGAATAAAAAATAGAATAGAATAGAATATAATTCTTTATTGGCCAAGTGTGATTGGACATGCAAGGAATTTGTCTTGATGCAAATACTCTCAGTGTACATAAAAAAGAAAAGATACATCAGTCAAGAGTCAAGAATCATCAGGTGCAACACTTAATGATAGTCACAGGGTACAATAAGCAATCCAATCATACTGGGAAACAGTCAATATAAATTGTAAGGATACAAGCGACAAAGTTACAGTCCTACAATCACAAATGGGAGGGGATGGGTGATAAGGAGTGATGAGAAGATTAATAGTGATAGTAATGCAGACTTTGTAAATAGTTGGACAGTGTTGAGGGATATGTGTATGTATGTATGTGTATATATATATATATATATATATGGCATTCAGCTTTGTTCGGATATTTTCCCACGTCATTGTAGTTGTGCTTTTAAAGTTGTAGCAACGTTTCAGCAGAATCTCATCTGCCATCATCAGGCTTCTGTATGAACACTATATAGAATGATGAACACTATACAGAAGCCTGATGATGGCAGATGAGATTCTGCCGAAACGTTGCTACAACTTTAAAAGCACAACTACTATGACGTGGGAAAATACCCGAGCAAAGCTGAATGCCATATGTGTGTGTGTGTGTGTGTGTGTGTATGTGTGTGTGTGTCTGTGTCTGTGTCTGTGTGTCTGTGTATACACACACACACACACACACACACACACACACACACTGGTAACTTAAAAGAATTGTTTTAAATGAGGTAGCCTTGATATAGGATTCCAGAAAAATGGCCTAGAATGAATAAAGATAAATTCAAATTGATGTTGGAAGCAGGGTCAACATGAATAACTATGACCTGGATGACTGAGAATCTCCATAGACCTCCAGGCTTCAGAAGAGCTGGACAAAACCTCGGACCAACACAAACAGCCCCTTTGCTTGGAGAAGTAGGGAGTGTCTGTTGTTGCTTTGCGAAGCACTCCTTGAAATCTTTGCAAAGCCCACTAAGGTCATTTTTGGTTTCATCCCCAAGAACAGGATGTGGAAAGCCATCCAAAGTGGATGTGATCCTATTGATTTATTTATTTTATTCTTTATTTATTTTGTCAAGCATGTATTAGATAACAGTGACTGTCAGATTTAGTAAAAAAAAAAAAAAAGAAGGCTATTGCAGCTAGAAGTAACTTTAAAAGTAAAGGACAGATTGGATTGGTTAACCCAAATTTCTGGACTGTGTTTTTACTACATCAACTTGAAGAACTTTAGGAAACTATTGGAAAACAATCTTATTCAGAGGCATATTGATTGTAGTTAAAGTGTTTTAATTCAGCAAGTTTTGCTCTCTTTCAATAATCTTTAGAGCTTTTGAACATCTTGTTACAGCCTACTGTTTACAGAGCAATAGAAGCAGCCATCAGAGCAATAAATTCCTCCCACCCAGTAAATAACAGCTGCTAGTAAAACAATTAACCCTTTCCTTGCAGACTCTCAATGCTACCTCATTATTTTAATCAAACCCTGATTAATTCATTACCTCAAAACTTACAACTTTTCTACCTCATTACCTATATCAATGATGAGATAATCAATTTCTATAAAATCATTTATTAATGGTTTAATTGATCTATTGTTTTAATTGATTAGTGTGATTAGAGTGCTTAGTGCAAAGGGTGTGGTTACTTATTAGCTTAAAAGATCAAGATTCATGTAATTTAATTGATTAGTAAAATTAGTGATTCAGTGAATTTAATTGAACAGTTTGATTAATGATTAGTGTCATTAATTGATTAGCAATTAGTGTAATTAATTGATTAGGCTGATTGTTGCTCAGCAAAACTATTTGACTAGAGAGATGATTGCAATTGATTGATTGGTGTGATATTGGCTATATTGATTACCCAAAATTGTATCAACGTACCATCTTAACAAACCTACCATGCCAAGAAAAAAATCCAATGACAAACCACAACCTAAAGAGAAAGTAATCCCCACCAATGAACCACAAGACTCCTGCACATGCCTTAAACACTACAAAACTCTGAAGGATAATGAAAACTACATCAAATGCTCTCTATGTAACAAATACGCCCATCATGACTGCTTGGGATTACCCGAGCAAATGATTCAATACCTAGAATCATCCAATGAGTCTCCATATCTCTGCAAATCATGCAGACCCAAACTGGATCTCTTTGAAAGAGTTGATACCATAGAAACATGAATAACATCCCTTGACACCATAGTAGCATCCCTGGATGCCTTAAAAGAAAGATTATCCAACCTTGAAAAAAAAGACACAACGCAAAAACCTGAACATCCAATATCTACAAACCACATCTCTACCCAACATCCTGCTCACATGCTTTTATCTTTCTTGGTGACTTCAATCTACCTCATATTAACTGGACCCTAAAGGAATGTACAACTGAACTCATACACGCAACCTTCTACAATGCAGTAACAAATCTGGGACTGGAACAACTAGTAACCAACAATATTAGACTAAAGAACTACCTCAATCTCATCTTCTGCAATAGTTTGAATTTAATTTACGGAATACAAACTAAAGAACCCTTTTCCAGCAGTGACCACAATATGATTGACTTTTGTCTCAACATACGCCCACACAAAAATCATCACAATGATGTAATCCCCAATTATAACTTCAAGAAAGGCAACTATGATCTTATAGACAACAATCTTTCATCCCCTGACTGGCAATTTCTATTCATTGGATGCAATACTGTTGAAGACCATTACAACATATTTTTACTTGAAGTCAAAAGAGTCATGATTCAGTGGTACTCAACAAAATACTCCTAAAAGTAAAATCTTATGGTATCTCTGGACACCTGCATAACTGGATAGAAGCATTCCTGTCTAACAGACAACAAATGGTCAAAATTGGGAGCGTCCTATCAAATTCTGTACCTGTCAATAGTGGTATCCCCAAGGCAGTGGACCAACTCTCTTCATACTCTACATAAATGACCTCTGTGATCATATTAAGAGCAACTGCGTTCTCTTCGCTGATGATGTAAAGCTGTTCAACACCACAGACAATACTGCTACCCTTCAAAAAGAGCTCGACTATGTATCAGAATGGTCAAAAAAATGGTAACTTCAAATCTCAACAAATAAATGCTCTGTCTTACATATTGGCAAAAAAAAATCAGAAAATAAAATACAGGCTGAATAGTCAAGACCTTGTTGATGATCCAGACTCTGTCAAGGATCTTGGAGTACTCATCTCTAATGATCTAAGTGCTAGACCCCACTGTAACTACATAGCCAAAAAGGCATTAAGAGTTGTTAACCTAATCCTACGTAGCTTTTTCTCTGGTAATATTACACTAATAACTAAAGCATATAAAATATTTGCTAGACCAATACTCAAATACAGCTCATCAGTCTAGAACCCACATTACATATCTGATATTAGCACAGTTGAGAAAGTCCAGAAATATTTCACAAGAAGAATTCTCCACTCCTCTACTCATAGAATACCTTATTCCATCAGACTCAAAATTCTAGACCTAGAAAACCTTGAATTATGCCCTTTTTGGTCTGATCTAAGTATGGTATATAAAATCATACATTGCAATGACTTATCTGTCAATGAATACTTCAGCTTCAACCATAACAACACAAGAGCACACAATAGATACAAACTCAAGGTAAACTGCACCAAACGTGATTGCAGGAAATACGACTTCAGCAACAGAGTGATCAATGTCTGGAATACTCTACCCGACTCTGTAGTTTCTTCCCCAAACCCCAAAAACTTTTATCTTAGACTGTCTACTATTGACCTCACCCCTTTCCTAAGAGGTCTGTAGGGGGTGTGCATAAGCGCACCAACGTGCCTACCATCCCTGTCCTATTGTTTCTTTTATTTTTATTTTTTATTTTTCTTATATGTCCCCATTTCATGTATTCATAACTATGTATATACTTATACCTATTATTTTGTAAGGTATTGACAATTCAAATAAATAAAATAAATAAATAAACAGATATAAATACGATTATGAATACATGAACTGGAGATGAATAAAAAAGGAGCATTAGGACAGGGACAGTAGACACATTGATGCTCTTATGCACGCTCCTTACAGACATCTTAGGGATGAGGTGAGGTTAACAGTAGACAGTCTGAGGTTTTGGAGGTTTTAGCAGTGGTGGGATTCAAAAAAATTTACTACTGCTTCTGTGGGAATGGCTTGGTGGGCGTGGCTTGGTGGGCATTGTTAGGAATATGAGTCACCTAACAGCTATTTGGGTTAGAAATATATAAACCAGGATAAACATTTTAAAACTGTATCTTTAAGAAAATGCAAAACTGCAATTAGATGTGGTTTCTCAAACGGCCATAAGATGGAGCCAGAAACCTGGTTTGTCTTAGTCTTAGTCTCAGAAGAGAGTGTGTCTCAGTGTATCTCTGTTTCCTTCTGTTGGAAAATATTGCCGTTCCTCCATTTCTTCTAATTGACTGATATTACTGGATTTGATGTAAGTCTGATACTGAACTGTTTTTGACACTGGACTTTGTTACTGGATTATCCCTGGATTGAAAATTGACTGATTTAACCTGTGAATGACTTTGGATTGCTTATTTTGGACTTTGCTTAAACCTTTATTGAAAGTAAAACCCTACATTTACTGTACAGTGTATCTGTATTTTGTGTGTGTATTATTCAAACACTATTCTCTATACGTCTCCCTGTATGCGCTCCTTCTCCTAACGGGGAATTACCTCAACAGGCATGGCAGGTGAAGCATACTGCAAAATCCCCTTCCCTCCCCACCCCCCTAACCTGCTTTCCAGCTCCGTTCTCCTGTGCAGGGCAACCAAAGGAGACCCAGCCAATCATCTGGGACTCAATGGGAGGCAGAGAAGAGATTGGGGTTGGCGGGGCCAGTCAGAGGTGTGATTGGCCAGTTCTCCCAACTACTCAAAATTTCCACTACCAGTTCTCCGGAACTGGTCACACCCGGCTGAATCCCAACCACAGAGTCAGGTAGTGCATTCCAGACATTGACCACCCTGTTGCTGAAGTCATATTTCCTGCTATTGAGTTTGGTGCATTTTATCCTGAGTTTGTATCTGTTGTGTGCTCATGCATTGTTCAGGTTGAAGCTGAAGTAGTCATTGACGGGTAGGACATTGCAGTGGATAATTTTATGTACTACGCTTAGGTCAAGCTGAAGGTGATGTAGTTCTAAGTTGTCTAAGCCTAACATTTCAAGTCTGGTGGCATATGGTACCCTGCTATGAGTAGAGGAGTGGAGGACTCTTCTCGTGAAATATCTCTGGACTCTTTCTGTAGTGTATTCAAATATAGGATTCTAACACTACATTCCTATTGGTTAGTTAACTCAGCTAAATGTTTGGTTTAGAAGGGCAGGTTCCGATTGGTGGCATAAGCGGCGGGAAGTTTAAATGCATGCCATTGGTTATGAGCTGTGAGCAGCTGCTATAAAAAGGGCTGCCGTGGCTCGACTTCAGTTGAAGTTACTGGTTGCTAATAAAGAGCTGTTTTCAACTCCGGTATCTGAGTCTGCTTTGTCCTGGCGACAGAACACTTTCGATCGTATTAATGTCCGATATGCAATGCAGGTTCCAGACAGATGAGCATGTATGGGTTCAGTTGTACATTCATGTTGGGTTTACATACTTGTTGTGAACTTGGCAGTTCTTTTCCTCATGCGAAGGAGTGACGTTTGCATCTCGATGTACACTCTGACTCACCGCTGGAGAGGAAGTGTGCCCTTCTGTTTTGGCATGTTTTTTTTCCCTTAATTTATATAGATGGAGGTTTTTGCTAATGAGCTACATTTGTTTCCACAACCTTCTGTGTTCGTTCAGGGACGATCGGTTCCCGGAGTCCCATCCGCAAACGTTTTTCCTTCAAAAAAACACGCCAGCTTCGATAATTATCGGCAGACTTTGTTGCTGTAGGTTTTCAGATTAATTAAGAGTTTACTCATGCAAATATGTCAACCTGTTATGAAGGAAGGGAAAATGTGACTCATTTCTTCCTTTTTTTCCTGCATTCCACCAGATGCGGGCAAAACGCACCGCAAACTCATCACGATAAACGATACAAAGATTTCAGACCTTCTCATAACAGGACGGGTTAATTTAATCAGCGAAAAGGGCAAATCCATGCTGGTCTTTTGTTCTGTTTGGCACAACCCAAGCAGCAATTAAATTTATTGTTTGTTCTCAAACAAAACCATATATCTACCGAAGGGAAGGTGAGGTGCTCTGGGAAAGGGGGGCGGGACTTTCTTAGCCAAACACAATTGGATGGAAAAAAAATCTGTTGTTCGATACAAAGCTACAGTCTTGAATAAACTTTGTAAATCTCCTCTGTCAGAATATTTTATAGCTGGAGAGACAACAAAGTCTTTATTAAAGCTAGTGGCTCCCCCTGTGTGTCTTTTTAATGTTTTCTTTTAAAAGGTGTGTGTGTGGGGGGATTTTCTAAATGGCTTCTCTTGAAAAAGCTAAGCAAAATTAGATCTGCTGGGTTTTTTTTGAAGAGAGACCACCAGGAAACCCCGGGGCTGCAGATGATACCAGAAAGTTGAATAAACAATTCATATTGCCTTCGAGAGAAATACACTGATATGCCCATGAAGTCCATGAGAAAAAGTTTGGCCTAGTGGTTAAAGCATCAGGCTAGAAATTGGGAGTTCTAGTCCCATTTAGGCATGAAAGCCGGCTAGATGACTTTGGACCAATCACCAGGAGTCGGTGAGTTCTAGTCCCACCTTAGGCATGAAAACCAGATGGTGACTTTAGGCCAATCACCAGGAGATGGTAAGTTATAGTCCCGCCTTAGACATGAAAGCCGGCTAGATGACTTTGGACCAATCACCAGGAGTCTGTGAGTTCTAGTCCCACCTTAGACATGAAAACTGACTAGGTAATTCTGAGCTAATCGCTAGAAGAACGTGTGTTCTAGTCATGCCTCAGGCATCAAAGCTGGCTGGGTGGCTCTGAGCCAATCACTAGGAGACCATGAGTTGTAGTTCCACCTTAGTCATGAAAGCTAGGTGACTTTGGGCCAGTCGCTGTTTCTTAGCCCAACCCACCTGACAGGGTGGCTGTTGTGGGCACATAAGAGGGGAAGAGTGTATTAGTTATGTTTCATGGCCTTGAGTTGTTTATAAAAATAATAAAGGTGGGGTATAAATAAAATACATAAAAATAAAAGTTAGTTTTCAGAGGCGGAGTTCAACATTGAGATTTTAGTCACTCAACTTTGGTTCATGCTGAAGTAACCAAAACGCAGATCAAAGAAATATCCGAAGTAGGCGTATATGATGCGAGAGGGGAGATAGTCATAAAATGGGACAAAGCTCACTTAACAAATGTGTTGTTTAGCAACAAAAATTTGAGGCTCTATTGTGGCCCTAAGTCGAGGATTATCAGGTCCAGGTCCAAACCAGGAATAAAATGGAGGTTGATTGGAAAGAAAGAGTAGGTTTATTGGTGAACAGAACCAACACACGCAGAGAGAGCATGCAGTTCTGGGACAGCTGGCAAAATGGAGTTGAGAGTAGGGTGGGGTTTTATACCTTTTTGATTTCTACGGGGTCATGTAGAGGTCATGACTGGCTCTATAAGCAAAAGGGGAAATGCAAATCCTACGTGCTTGTTTGAGCTAATCTTGTCTTGCCTAATTGTGTTGCTTATCTGGAGTTTCTCTCTGACCCGGCCTTTCCGAATGGATTACTAAATCTGCATTTCTGAAAGCTGGCCTCCTCCGTTTCTGCTTGGGGCAGGGAGATTGGAGCTGGTTTCTGCCTCCCTTAAGATCCCCCCTCCCCCATTTCTCCTTGAGGGGAAAATATTCTATCCTGTCTTTTTAATATTCCCCCAAATATTTCATTCTCTAGGAGGGTAGGTAGGTGCTGGTTTTCTATCTACACTATATAATTTTCCGATGTTATCCCGGATAAACCAGCCTCCAAACCATTTCCTGCCTCCAATCCACCGGTATTAATATGTTATGGTCAAGAAGAGATTTATTATTTTCAAGTTTCATCCACTCGACCACTGAGGAAAAATACATATGTATTAAACTTTTGCTCTGATCTGGCAGGATTCCTTTAATATTCTTCAGGACATGAAAGAGAATATCCAGAATTGTTATTATGGAGTTAATTATATCCCGTCAAAAGTAATGTTCGCTACTCAGAAGCTGCTTTGATTAATTAATTCCACTCCTCAAATATCGTCAATAATTTGGCCGTGCTTCAGGGAAATAATTACAAAGGCAGAGAGGGGTACAATATTTCCTGGGTAATCTGGCAAAATGGCCCTTGTCCATCACCTAAATTTAGGCCTGTGTCCTAATTTTGCAATTGTTATAATTCCAGCTAATGCATTTCTCGCTCCTCCCGGCCCCTCTTTCTCTCTCATAATGGTATAGTCATGCTGTTGAGACAGCTCATGCTTTGCTCTTCAAAACAGGGACAAGGTAAAATAATGTTTTTAACTTCAAACTGGGCAGAGGCCAAAAATCCTGATGGTGTATAAATAGCATAGGATTCGTTTTTTTTAATTATTTTTAGAAGAAACAAAGAAGGCAGAGTTTCTCTAACTTTGTGAACCACAATTTCTTAAAACTAATAAAATAATGTGCCTGCCCTCTTAGTAAAACTGCCAGACCCCACACTGTCCAGGTTCCCACTGTCAAACAAGCATAAAAAGCTGAAGTGATATATTGTTAATATTGCCCATCTCTTGTGGCACAATAGGGGTTGAGCTGCATACGTTTTTTTCAGTGTCTTCTCGATGCTTACAGTCCCTCCTTCCCTCCCTCCCTCGCTCCCTTCCTTCCTTCTTTCCTTTTATTTGTTCTTCTTCCCTTCCTTCCATTCTTTCCTTTTATCTATTCCTTTTCCCTTTTCTTTCTTTCTTCCTTTTATTATTCTTCACTTCCTCTTTCTTCTTTCTATTTTCCTCCATTCTTTCCTTTTCTTTCCCTTTCTCTATTCCTCTTCCTTCTTTTCTTCCTCCCTCCCTTTCTTCTTTCTATCCTTCCTTCCTTCCTTCCTTCCTTCCTTCCTTCCTTCCTTCCTTCC
>NW_020769426.1:1573431-1592564 GCF_900518735.1 Pseudonaja textilis | reverse complement strand
TTCTTTCTTTCTTTCTTTCTTTCTTTCTTTCTTTCTTTCTTTCTTTCCTTCCTTCCTTCCTTCCTTCCTTCCTTCCTTCCTTCCTTCCTTCCTTCCCTTTCTTTCCTTTCTTTCTCTCCCACTCACTATTTCCTCTTTTCCTCCCTCTTCCTTCCTTCCTCTCTCTCTCCCCTTCCCTCCATCTTTCTCTCTCTCTCACACACACTCACTTTTCTTCTCTCCCTCTTCCTTTCTTCCTTTTTCTCTCTCCCTTCCTCTCTCTTTCTTCCGTTTCTTTCTCTCTCACATTCACTCTTTTCCTCCCTCCCTCTTCCTCCCTTCCTTTCTTTCTCTCCCTTCCTTCCTCTCTCTGTTTCTTTCTTTCTTTCTTTCTTTCTTTCTTTCTTTCTTTCTTTCTTTCTTTCTTTCTTTCTTTCTTTCTTTCTTTCATCCCATCTTTATTACTGTACAAGTAACTCAAGCCGGTCAACATATCTAATACTTTTTCTTCCTTCTATTTTCCCCACCACAACAACCCTGTAAGGTGGGGTCTCCTGGTGATTGGCCCAAGGTGACCCAGGCAATTTTTCATGCCTCAGGCAGGACTGAAACTCACCATTTCCTGGTGATTGGCTCAGTATCACGCAGGTGGCTTTCATGACTAAGGCAGGACTTGAACTCATAGTCTCCTGGTTTCTAGGCCACCACCTGAACACCAAACTGTTTTAGTTCTTCCAACAGTCATTTTCTCCCACTAAAGGAAGTTGCATAGATTACATCTCCCATGACTGCAGCATCCTGTCTGGACTTGGGACATAATGTCACTATCTTTTCAGTCACAATACAATTGTCTGGGGGTATACAAGAAACGATGATCTGTAATGTGTCCACGTACACAACTGTTTGGACTGCAGGGGTTCATCTCAGTCCTATGCCTTCTCTTAAAGTCCCTGGATCTGGTAAATAAGGTCTTCAAGTAACAAACCAGGATTTAAAAGGAGAAAAGCTTGGTACCTTTGTGTTAAAATTCATCTATGAATCTCTATGAAGCGGCGTAAATGCACCATTTCTGATGGGGTGATAAATCTACCCATTTCCACATAGCTAATGCAAGCAACAGTTTTAAGGTTGACAAGGGCTAAGTAATTACTAATAGTTCCAAGTGGAAATGCCGGTATTGCCACCCTGGAGCTTTGCGTAACAATGCTGGAGCTGACACCTGTCGGGGAACGATAATGGATGCTCTGGAATCAGAGGATAAAGAAGAGAACATAAATGACGTTTGCTTTATGGGGAAAAAATTCAGTCCAGCGGCTGCAAGAATCTGGCATCCTCCCCAGTTGTCACCAATAGCCTGGTTTTCCTTGCTGTCATCTTGAGCAAAGGGTGACTTTCAAAAGGACGATGCAATGCACAGAGGAGTAAGCAGAGAGACAGGTGGTCCTTGAGTTATGTCCACAACTGAGCCCGATATTTCCGTTGCTAAACAAAATGATCGTTAAGTGAGTTTTGCCCTGCTTTACGACCTTTCTTGCCACCGCTGGGAGAAAAGACACTGGAAACACAGAGGCTGATTGGAAAGAAAGTTTAATGAAGAACAGAACTAACAGCAGTCCTGGGCCAGTCAGACAAAATGGAGTTGAGAGTGGGTGGGTATTAATACCTTCTTTTGGGCTTTGCACTTGAGCTTCCTGTTCCTGTGCAAGAACATGTCTTCTAATATTCTATTGGTTGTTGTCAGATTCCTATGGGATCAGATAGGGGTTATGTAGGGGTCACAGCTGGCTCTATAGGCAAAAGGAGAAATGCAAATCCAAGTTGTTTGTCTGGGCTAATCTTGTCTTGCCTAATTGTGTTGCTTATCTAGAGTTTCTGTCTGACCCGGCCTTTCTGAATGGATTACTGAATCTGCATTTCTAAAAGCTGGCCTCCTCCGTTTCTGCTTCGGGCAGGGAGACTGGAGCTGGTTTCTGTTTCCCTTAAGAGTGTGATTCTCCATTTCTCCCTTTGGGGAAATATAATATCCTGCCTTTTTAATATTCCTCAAAATATTTTACTCTTCTGGGGTGGGGTGGGGGGGCTTCCCACACCTAGAAGGGTTAAAAAAATGTCTGCAAGAAAACATGAAAGATCCTCCTCTCCCCTGCAAATCACACTCTCTTCCAGCACGGATGGTGTTACCTAGTTGGATAATGAAACGTTTGCCAGAAAACCACCAAGCTCAAAGAGCACCAGGAACCCCACAATTCAACCCTGAGCTACAAGTATTTTCTTCTATTGATACCTAAATATAATGGCACGGTTGACCATATATTAATCCTCAACATAGAATAGAATAGAATAGAATAGAACAGAACAGAATAGAATAGAATACGGAATAGAATAGAACAGAATAGAATATGGAATAGAATAGAATGGAATGGAATGGAATGGAATAGAATAGAATAGAATAGAATTGTTTATTGACCAAGTGTGATTGGACACACAAGGAATTTGTCTTTGGTGCAAATGCTCTCAGTGGACATAAAAGAAAAGAGACATTCATCAAGAATCATAAAATACAACACTTAGTGATAGTCATAGGTGACTATAAGCAATCAAATTATACTAGGAAACAAATGAAACAATATAAATTGTAAAGATACAAGCAACTTGGCTATGTATTTATTTATTTGATTTGTCAATCGCTTACACGATAATAGATATAAGCATAAACAAGAGTAAGAATATAGGAAATAGGGACGAATAAATGGGGACGAATAGGACAGGGATGGGAAGCACGATGGTGCAATTGTGTATGCCCCTTACAGACCTCTTAGTAAGGGGGTGAGGTCAACAGTGGATAGGTTATAGCCATAAGTGGGAAGAGATAGGTACTACGGTAGGAAGTGTTATTATAATCTAGTAGTAGAGGAATAATAGTAATACTGTCTTAGTAAATAAGTTGACAGTGTTGTGGGAATTAGTTATTTAGCAGAGTGATGGCATTTGGGGGGAAAACTTTTAATCCTTGAAATATGCCCCATCCTAAGAAGGGCCGGTTCTATTAGGATACCTGGAGGGGCCTGGCATTTTTCTATGGTAAATGGATGCAAGAATGGAAGAAAACTCTACAAACGACTGCATCGCTGTAATTCTTGGGAAGGAAGACGCAGTTGAATACCTTAACCCCAAACCTTGGCTCTCATCAGCTACTGCCTGTCCTATTTATTTCAACACTGTTAATTAGCACCTGTCCTTTTGCAGCCTAAACTTACCAAACTGATTTGCTGTCAGGCTGCACAATGGCTACGTTCCTATTGCTTGTCCACGCTTGGCTAATTGAATCATTGGCACTTAATAACTTGTAAGGACCACTCACTTCGCCCTGGCAGGTTTAATCCATTGGACAATCACAAGCACAACGAGATCCAAGGTTTGGGGCTTGGCATTTCTTTTCTTCTCAGCTTCCAACAAAGGCTGCAGTTTGTCAGGTTGCAAAGATTTAATAAGGTCTCGAACATAGGATTATATTATGAATATCTTGTAATAAGTAAAGTACGGATTGTCCTTGGCATACGACTAGATTTGAGACAGGAATTTCTGTTATTAAGCAACAGGGACTCCAGGAGATAGTGGAGGATAGGGGACCTGATGTGCTGTGCTCCATGGGTTCATAAGGAGTCAATCAATCAATCAATCAGAATAGAGCTGGAAGGGACTTTGGAAGACTTCTAGTCCAAGCCCTGCTCAAGCAGTAGACCAGAGGTCTCCAAACTTGGCCACTTTAAGACTTGTGGACTTCAACTCCCAGAATTCTCCAGCCAGCCAAGCTTGTGGACTTCAATTCCCAGAATTCTCCCAGAATTCTGTGAGTTGAAGTCCACAAGTCTTAAAGTGGCCAAGTTTGGAGACCTCTGCAGTAGACTCTATCCCATTTGAGACATGTGGCTGTCCAATCTCTTCTTGAAAACCATCATTGATGGAGCACCCACAACTTCTGAAGGAAAACCATTCCACTGGTCCATTGGTTAGGAAGTGTCTCCTTAACTCCAAGTTGCTTCTCTCCTTGATTAATTTCCATTGTTTCTTGTTGTGCCTTCTGGTGCTTTGGAAAATAAGTCGACCCCCTCTTCTTCTTTGTGGCAGCCCCTCCAATACTGGAATATTTCTAGCCCTTCTTTTCTCTAGACTAGCCATACTCAATTCCTGGAACTGTTTGTTTTTAGTGGTTCTTCTCTCTACATTTTTTTTTTCTTCAAAATCTCAACATCGTTCTTGTAAACTGGATGCAATATTCCAGGTGTTGGACACGACTTTGCGACTGAAAAGCAACCTTTTTATTTTATTTTAATCTGTTTTAGCTTCTGTTCCAAAAGGCTGCCGCTGATTGATTTTCTCTTTAACAAAATGTGAGCAGATCTTCGACCATTTGCTCTGCGCTTAAAGCAGATTTCACCTTGCTGATGGGGTTTTGTACTTGGTTTTCCCACCAAGCCTGAGTAGGAAGAAACTTGACAAGTGACTTGGGTTGGTGGAGGTTTCTTTCGTTTCCCCCCCCCCCCCCCCGAGCATAAATCACTACCCTCCCAAAACTTGTGGCTTTGTGTTTGCCAACTTGCTAGGAGCAAAAATGACCCTGCCTCTTCCCCTCTATGTAATCCCTCATTCAGTGGAAGGGAACGGAATTGGAATTAGAGGGATTTTTAAGGGACAAGAACATTTGGGATGAGTGCTCTCTGGTGGAGTGTGATGGTCTTGCTCTTTTGGAAGGTGTGAGTTGTCCACAGCGTGTGTGTAAACATCCTGCCTCGCACAATCAGCTGGGCTTTCCTTGGCCTTTCACGCAGCCATTTAATCTGGTGACTTTTATTATTGTACTGTTTATTATCAAACAAGTGTATGCATTTGGTGGACTCACAGGTAAAAACCCACAGTATAATAAGCGTAATCAATATATTGAAAACAGCAGCCAATTGTTCACAACCAAGTTTGAGAGTGAATTTTGAAATTCACACTGAGATTTGGAAATTAGGAGGAGGGAGTGCTAGTTGGTAAAAAGAGAGAGAGAGAGAGAGATCAAAGGTTGAAGTGACTAGATTCATTATCAAATTAACAGAATAACAGAGTTGGAAGGGACCTTGGAGGTCTTCTAGTCCAACCCCTTGCTTAGCCAGGAAACCCTACAGTATTTCAGACAAACAGTTGTCCATTCTCTTCTTGAAAACCTCCAGTTTTGGAGTATCCACAACTTCTTGTTCCACTGGTTAATTGTCCTCACTGTCAGGAAATTGCTCCTTAGTTCTAGGCTGGATTTCTCCTTGATGAGTTTCCGTCCATTGCTTCTTGTCCTGCCTTCTGGTGCTTTGGAGAATAGCTTGACTCCCTCTTCTTTTGGGGCAGCCCCTGAGATATTGGAAGACTGCTATCATGTCTCCCCTAGTCCTTCTTTTCATTAAACTGGACATTTCCAACTCCTACAGCTGTTCTTCATATGTTTTAACCTCCAGCCTTCCAATCATCTTGGTTGCTGTTCTCTGCACTCTTTCTAGAGTCATAGCAATAGTATTAGCAATTATTAGGTAAACAATTTGAAATTTGAAGGAAGATGAATGAAAGGGTGTCATTGGCTCAGATCACGTATAACCCTATTCGGAGACATGAAGTTATGAAAAGCTGAGCAGAAGTCAGCCAACAAACTAATTGGAAGCGGACAAAAGAAATCACACCGTGCCTAATGAACTTCTACATTTCATTGCCACAGGGTGTCGTAAAATAAAATAAAACACATGCAGAAGTTGGAAGGAACCTTGGAGGTCTTCTAGTCCAACCCCCTGCTCGTGTGGTGATGGCCATTATCTCGGATGGCATTAACAGTAACCATTTCCAGACATTTAGTCATTATTGTCTTGGACAGGGGAAGGGAGTTTTTCCAGGCATTTCTGTTGAGTTGACCGTGATAGGTAGAATTTGAATGGTGAGAGCTTCACTGTGAACAGGACAGAGTTCATGAGATTTATACAAGGCAAGGCTGGCCCAGATGAGATTGGATATTCGTACACTTGCATTCGTACATTTTTGTGGCTAGCCTAGAGAAAAGGAGGACTAGAAGTGATATGACAGCAGGGTTCCAAGATTTAAGGAGCTGCCACAAGAAGAAGAGGGAGTCAAGCTATTCTCCAAAGCCCCTGAAAGCAGGAGAAGAAGCAAAGGGTGGAAACTCATCAAGGAGAGAAGCAACCTAGAACTAAGGAGGAATTTCCTGACAATCAATCAATCAACGCATTGGTTTGCCTTCAGAAGTTGTGGCCTCTCCATCACTGAAGGCTTTTAAGAAGAGATTGGACAGCCACTTGTCTAAAATGGTATGGGACCTCTTGCTTGAGCAAGGGATTGGATTAAATGACCTCCAAGGTCCAACTCTATTATTCTGTATCCTGTATTCTAACTTGATGCCATTTTATCTATTATTGAATTGCCTGAACTGGGAAGAGTTGTTTTCCACGCTGGCACATCGCATGTTGGATGACTATTTTGTTTATAAAATAAACGAATCAAATACCAGTTAAATATTATTGTTCATTCGGGCTTCATTTACAGATCAGCAAGAAGCAAATAAAATTCTGAGAACTTTTCAGTGGCCGCATTGTGCAAAAAATTCAGAAAATTTGACAGGGTGGATGTTGTAATTATTGCACTGTTTTTCAACTTTGGGTAAATATTAAAAAAAAATGGGAACAAAGCTGGAATTCTTCATATTGGACAGTGTGAAAACAATGTGTATTTTAACCGGGCAATAGTACTCAGGATGTTTATAAAGCAGTCATAACTCAAGACTGGTGATAATTGAACGCACTCCTGTTATTGCTTCATAATTCTTCAGAAGACTGTTTATGTGTACCCCAAATGTTGTTTCATCCTGTGGAAAGAAATCAGAGGAATTAATTCTATGTTTATTGGACAAGCATTTACAGAGAGAAATGACAATGTTTTGAGAATATGAAAAAAAAAAAAGACTAATATCAGCCTTTTAGTCTTATCAAACTACTAGCTCGATACCAGTGCTTTGCTACAAAACTATGTGGTCGGGCTTAGTTTTGGGGGAGAAAAATAAGGGAAAAGAAAAATTCTGCCTCTGCCTACCAGCATCCATCAGTATTCATCTGGCTAGCGTCCTGTCAGTGTGTGAGAGAGTTGAGGGCTGTTTGGAAACAGTATTTGCTGTGCGAGCAAGAAGGAGACAGCAAGGAGCCTGGGCGCGGCTTAGCTCAACTATTCTGTACTAAAGCTGCTTGGGGCTGTGAAACTGAAACTGAAATTCCTCTCCTCTGTTTGTGTTTTGCATTTGGAGGAGATTTCTTTTCAGGTGGGGAGGAGGAGTAGAACTCCTTAGCATCGGAGCATGTTAATAATAATAATATAGGAAATACTCTAAATGCTCTGATGGTCATTTGGAAAAATCCTTCCTTAGTGAGCACCTAGAAGCCAAGAGGAAGATACAGGTCAAATGTCAAGTTTGTAGGCTTTACGGTTCTGGAGATTTTGTGATGATACATGAGTGATATTTTGCTTTTATATAGATATAGATACCCAAACTTCTGAAGAAGGGAAGGTTCTGTATCCACCTAGAAATTACTAAAACTGTGCAGTGTAAACTTTTATAATTTTAGTGTGGTCAACAGCATTCTGATTTCAGTATCTGTTATTTCTAGGTGCTACTATTGCTGACCTAGGAACTACTAGGGGTGTCAAACTCGTGTCATCACGGCATCGTCACGTGACGTATTGGGACTTTCCCCCCCTTCGCTAAACTGGGGGTGGGGGCAGCATGGGACGCATCCAGCCTGTGGGCCGCGAGTTTGACAGCCTTGTAGTACACACTATGAATTCTACTTTTGCCTGAGACATGAACGCCGGTTGGGTGATTTTGGCCCAATCATCAGGAGACGGTGAGTTCTAGTCCCACCTTGGCCTGAAAGCTAATTGGGTGACTTTGGGGTAATTAGCAGGAGAAAGTGAGTTCTAGTCCTGCCTTAGGCATGAAAGGCGGCTGGGTGACTCTGGGCCAATCACCAGGAGATGGTGAGTTGTAATCTCACTGGGAGTGAAAGCCAATTGGGTGTTTTGGGACCAGTAGTGTTTTTTTAGCCCTAGGAAATAGGCAAAGACAAATCATGTCTGAAATCTTGCCAAGAAAACAGCAGGGACTGCACCTGGCAGTCAACACTGAGTTGAATGTGTATGTGCGCACAAGTGCAGACACACACACACACAGTGGGAAAAAGGGAGGGAGGGAGGGAGGGAGAGAGAGAGAGAGAGAGAATGAATATACCTTTATCATTCATGACCATTCATTGCACTTGGAGAACGATGTATCCTCTCTTTATTTAAAACCAGGGAGGTCTCTTCATTAATATACAAAACTTTTACACTAAGCCTGACTTGAAAGATTTTTTTCTGAACCTTTTGCGATGCAGTTTACCTTTCAAATCCATTTCAGCTTGTCCAAAGGTGTCCATGAAAACCATCCTTATGTGCCATTGCCTTCTGCAACAATCACTTTTCGGATATGGAATGTTTCTAGATTGCATAGCTAGGGTCGTAATTAATTTAATTAACATGCCATCTTTGGGAGCAATGCCCAGATTGAAGCTTTTTTTTGTTTTTTGAAGAAAGGAAGACCGTCTCTTATCAAACTTTGCAAGGAATCCCATTCTTGTTTCCCAGGCTGTTTCTCCTAAGCCATATAAACTCAGGCAACACAAATGGATTAGTTCCCTCTTGTTAGTTGCTAGGATTATTAGCTCAACACATTAGAAAATGAAAACAAAATGGTTCATTAGATAAGTGCTACTTAAGAGCCTGGGATACTGATTTGGCCGAAAAATTAATAGAGCGGAATTTTGAAGATCTGTACAATTTATACTCATATTTATTTAAACCTGATCATCATTTCCTCCATATATTCATAAAGTTTTCTCTCTCAGATTACTTCTGCCTTTATCAAACCGTTTTATGCCTATGCATGCATTTATTCCCAGGCATTTTTTTTTTTTTGTTATTCCATTTTTTTCCCTTTTTTGAGAATCCTATCATTTAAATTCAGCTTACTTTTGTTTGATAAAAAGTAATCGTTACGCTGCTTCCCAAATGATTTGTTCATTTTGGAGATATATTGCAAATTTACGCCTAAGACATAAAAGGTAGTTATGGGACTTATGACCACAATTGAGCTCAATTTTTTTTTTATTGCTAAATGAGACATTTGTTAAGTGAATTTTGCTCCAATTTATGGCCTCCCTTGCCACATTTGTTAAGAGAATCGTGGCAGTTGTTAAATTAGCAATCCGGTTGTTAAGTGAATCTGGATTTCCCCATTGAATCTGCTTATCGGAAGGTCACAAAATCGGAGCACATGACCACAGGAAATGCTGCAACCGTCATAAATGTGAGTCAATTTCCAAGCATCTGCCTTTTTTTAAAAAAAATATTTTTTAATTTTAATTATGAGAATACAACACAATACATCCAGCTTAGCCTTTTATACATATATATATATTTGACTTCATCATTTATAATCACCTTATTGAATATATTAATTACTAATTAATTATAACTACTAATATTTTGACCTTGTCTTCTGCTGTATAACCATTGATAAAATTTATTCCATGTTTTATAATATTTAGACTCTCCTTTGTCTTTTATTTCTAAAGTTTAACTTATCTATGGTTAACTTTAGAAATAATGCCATAATTTTTGGCACATGCCATATTTTTTCTTATTATTTCTGTTTCTGGAGGTATGATTTCATTTTTCCAGTATTGTGTGTATATTATTCTAGCTGCCCTCAATACCATGTGCTGTTTGGTACATTATTTCCTTCTTAAATTTTCCTGATATAATTGCTAGGAGAAAATAATCCGGTTTAAATGGAATACATTCTCCCATCATTTGTTCTATGTATGTTTGAATTAATCTCCAATATTTTTTTGCATCACCGCATGTGATAAAATGTGCCTGATACATCTTTACACTTCCAACGACAACGTCAGAAATGTAAGTCAATTTCTACACATCTGCATTTTGATCACGTGACCCTGCGGATGCTACAATGGTCGTAAGTGTGAAAAGTGGTCATAAGTCACTTTTTTCAGTGCCATTGTAACTTCAAACGGTCATTGTAAATCATGGATTACCTGTACCTTGGTGTGCCATGAACTTTAATGTGTGTTTTTTTTCTGCGAAACTCAGTCCAATATATAAAATTATGCAATTTTTTGTAATTCATTGCTGAACTGAAACTGAACAAGGAGAGATTCAACCTGAAAATAAGGAGAAACTTTCTGACAGGGAGAACAATCAATCTGTGGAACAGAAGTTGCCCTAGGAAGTTGTGGGAGCTTCGTCCCTGGAGGCTTTCGAGAAGAGACTGGACTGCCATTTGTTAGAAATGGTGCAGGGTCTCCTGCTTGGGCACGGGGTTGGACTAGATGACCTACAAGGTCCCTTCCAACTCTGTTAATCTGTTATCTGTATGAATGCAGCTTTTGAATTTCCCAAACAGTATCTGTAGATTTTAGTTCCTCCACTCAAACTCATCCAAAATGTTCAGTTCCCAAGAAGGTTACACACACACACACACGCACACACACACACACACACACAGAGAGAGAGAGAGAGAGAGAGAGAGAGAGAGAGATTTGTTCTCACTCTATTAATTCCTCCGGACAGTTTGACAATTAGAGGATGTTTTGTTGTGCCTTTTTGTCCTTTACTGAGCGTACAAATTTCCCATCTTTAAGTTATTGTGCTAACGTTTGGAAGCTTAAGTGTTTTTTAGCGTGTTAGCTTACTCTGGGGAGTTATCCCAACGCTCAGGCAAGTCATGAGAAGTACAGAGAAGAGACAGCGAAGAAATGAATGGCCCTGGGGGGAAATGACACAATCTCAGAGCCGTTTTCTACAGCTTAACCCACAACTGTGCAACGACGGGGACATCGCTTCCGACGCTGAAAGAGGCGGTTGCATCTCAGCTTGTGCGGAATGGCTTCAGGCGGCTTTGACAAGACAATGGTGGAGACACAACATGGAGGAAACAACACATCCTCTTGTCAAAGCAAAGGAAGGACAACTGTGGGCCTTGAACGAAAATGTTGTCCGTTTATGAAGTTGTCCAAAGTGGGAGACTTGGAAAGACAGCAAAGGAAAGCAATGAAAAGAGAATAGGGTTGAACTGTGGGTCCTTAGTGCTCTCGGACCTTGGTGGCTTTCTTGCAAATGTTTCAGTACCAAACTAGGTAACATAATCAGGGTTAGAAGAGAGTGGGGTTGGCAGAGAGGAGGAGGAGTGGGAGTGGGGGGGGGAGATCTATCTATCTATCTATCTATCTATCTATCTATCTATCTATCCTTTATCTTCTTTCTTTCTTTCTTTCTTTCTTTCTTTCTTTCTTTCTTTCTTTCTTTCTTTCTTTCTTTCTTTCTTTCTTTCTTTCTTTCTTTCTTTCTTTCTTCTACTGTTTCTCCCATCCATCCATCCACCCATCCACCCACCTAGCTACCTACTTATCTATTATCTATCTCTCTATCACCTACCTGCCATCTATCTATCATCTATCATGTATCTCCAACTCTCTCCATCCATCATCCATCCATCATCCATCCATCCATCCATCCATCCATTTGTCTCTATCTACCCCATATGTTTCTTTCTATGTCTCTCTCATCCATGTCTGTCTGTCTGTCTGTTTATCTATTGCCTACTTACCTACCTACCTACCTACCTATCTGAGGGCTGTCTGGGGAATTCTGGGAGTTGAAGTCAGTTGGCCACTGAGCATCAACACTGCTCTAAAGCATGGCACACTGATTTAATTCGATCAGTAGGACTTGGCAGGACATTGTTCTTCCATTTTCTTCCAGCTGTCACGTCTACCAGTGATGGGGGATGTGGGGTGGGGTGGGTGGGTGGGCCGACGACACACCATTTGAAAGAATTTGCATTTTTCTTGAAAAATGTAGAACCGGAAATTGGTGATGAGGAAGGGGGAAAAAAAGGCAAGATGAGAAAACTACACCCAGGACAGCACAGCAGATGTGAGCCCAGATGTTTTAAAGCAAAGCCTGACTTCTGGGAATCTACCCAACCTCCTTCATGAATAGACTTTTATTTCAGGGAGCGTGGATGAAAGAGAGAAGTAATGGAGAAAAAGGGAAGACTTGCTTTGAAAAAAAAAACCTTTGTCACTTATGCCTTGATGGGACAGGCAAGGTCTCAATTAGCCAAGAGCTGAGCTTGAAACAAGCTTGGTTGGTCTAAGCCTCCGGTGCCTTTATTTCATTTTCATCTCTCTATCTCCCCACCAGTCCCTGCCCACATGTGATTGATGTGCAAATAAGCAGGTTGGAAAGTTTGAAGATCTCATGGAACTGGGGTTTGGACGTGATGAGTTTCCTTTCTGCGGCAGCATTTTTCTCTGCATTGTAAATTCATTATATTGAAGAGAGGAATCTTAATACAGCCATCGCTGCAAGCTTGCTTTACGGACCAGAATGACAGAGTTGGAAGGGGCCTTAGAGGTCTTCTAGTCCAGCCCCCTGCCCAAGCAGGAGACCGTTATACCATTTTAGACAAATGGCTGTCCAGTCTCTTCTTAAAAACCTGCAGTCGATAGCTTGAAATTGAAATTGAAGAAAATCTAATGACAGTATAATAATGATATAATATGATATATAATGTTGATTAGAATATAATATGAATGTCAACTTAAGAAGAAAGGTGTATAAATATTGTGCACATGATATATGTACCCAGCTGACATACTGTATAATTGAAAGAAGGCAAGTGTGATGACCCAAAGGGGCTTGGCACAAAAGCAACAAACTCACAAAAATGGGTAAAGTCCCTTTAATTCCTCCAACTTGGCCTCCAATGTCCAGTTATCATTGGCTGGAGAAAAAAACTCTCCCAAAAATAGTTTTTAAAGGGAAGAAATTCCGTCCAAACTCAAAGTACATATAAATTATAAATGAAAAACCAACACAAACCACGCGGCAGCAATTAACGAGACAGGGCAGGATAAGGGATTGAAGATGTCAAAAGATAACGAAACACACACACTTGGGAGGAAGCCAGAACTCAGATAAGACTTGACAAACCAGAATAATTTCACGCTTTGCTTCCAGCAACTTTGCCATGGGCAGTTTGCCCTTTTTAAACAGCTGCAGCCAATGAAGGGGTTCAGGGCCCTTTCCTCCCCGGTAAACCATGCCACTCATGTTGCTCCCTCCTCTGTTCCTCCCTGCGTGCCCTAGGATGAAGAAGGGGTGGGCCTGAGTCTTCCTCTGAATGCCCAGCCAGACTGTGCTCTTCCCCAGTTTCCTCCACAGCCACCACAGCCACACTCCCACTTCCTGTCAGCTGTTCCACCTCTCCCTCGAAATCAGATTCCAACAGGGGCATGGCAGTTTTACTTGTTGTTTTTTGTTATAATTTTTTTTAAAAAAATCCAAAAAACCCACCCTCCAGTGATGGAGCACCCACGATTTCTGAAGGCAACTTCTGTTCCCCTGGTTAATTGTCCTCCCCGTCAGGAAGTTTCTACTTCCTTCCAGGTTGCTTCTCTCCTGGATGAAGTTTCCATCCGTTGTTCCTTATCCTGCCTTCTGGGGCTTTGGAGAGTAGGTTGACCCTCTCTTCTTCTGCAGTTCTCACTGTCCTCTCGACCTTGGGGAGCAGAGAGAAACTGTCAGGATTCAAAGCTCCCTGTAATCTTTAGAAGTCTGGAAAAACAGAACCACAGGGGACTCCAAATGTTCTCAATAGCAGGGACTGTAGAGGGAATTCCTTTTCTGCCAGTCTCACCTCTTCTGCAAGGGATGGTATCGAGGCCACCAGCTTGCTTGGCTTCAACGAGAGTTGGACCAGTGGTGGGATTCAAACCATTTTACTCCCGGTTCTGTGGGCCTGGTTTGGTGGGTGAGGCAGGGGAAGGAGACTGTAAAGTCTCCAGTCAGAGGTGGGATTTGCTGGTTCTCTGAAGTACTCAAAATTTCCGCTACCGGTCAGAACCTGCTGATTCCCACCTCTGAGTTGGACCAATTCGTGGGATCAAGGGCTACTAACCTTGATGGCGGTGGAGCTGGCCATCTCCTGGAGACAGGTAGACTTCCTTGTAGAGGGGATCGACCATTATAAGAACAGGCAGCTGGAGGAGATCACTGTAGCCAGGGGTCTATTCCAGCGAAGGCACGGCTTATGGACCTTCAGTGAACCCCTTTTTGTCACCAAGAACTAAACACGGAAAGGTGGTGTGAGCAAAAGCATCTTCTTGTCCTGTTTGCTTGCCCTAATTTTCATAGCATTATTGGTGTATAATAATGCTATGCAATATGTATGTAATAATGCTCTCTAAGGTAATGTTATGTAATGTAAATAGTTCTCTATGTAAATAACATCCTATGTACGCTATGTAAGCATTAATTTTATTTACATAGATGCATAGCATTTTCTATCCATCTCCATCTCTATCTCTATCTCTCTATTTATCTCTCTCTCTCTCTCTCATCTCTGTCTCTGTTTCTCTCTGTCTCTCCGTCTCTGTCTGTCTGTCTGTCTGTCTCTCTCTCTCCATCCATCCATCCATCCTTCCATTCATCTCATCTCATCTCATCTCATCTCTCACTCTCTCACTCTCTATAGAGCCAGTTTGGTCTAGAAGTTAAGGCACCAGGTTCCAAAACTGGGAGACTGTGAGTTCTGGTCCATCCTTAGGGATGAAAGCCAACTGGGTGACTGTGGACCAGTCAATGTCTCTCAATGGGAAAAATAGGAGGAGTTATGTTCACCACCCTGAGTTATTTGTAAAAATAATAAAGACAGGATACAAACAAACAAAGAAAGAAAGAAATAAAATTAGGCTTCTATGACGCAACTAAGTTTGAATGGCTAGTTGGTTGCTAATGAATAAATCTGAATGCTAGGCCTGGCTTTTGAATAATTATAAATTGTAAATTTACTCCTGGTTTTCAAACACTGGAAGAAAGTAGATTGGAAGTCTGGGATTGCTTTTCTGTGCTGGGGAGGTTTGTTATTATCATACAGATGTATCTGTGGCTGTTGTTGTTTTTTCCACTTAAAACAAACCCTAATAACTTTTTAAAATGGAAAAATAGACATTAAGGGTTATTGCTCGCAAGTGACCCACATCCTCTGAATTCCCAATTGTTTATTTAAGGAAGAAAATGGCATTATTAAGATTTGACCAGAAAGCGGTTTCTGTAAAAAGGCGAGGAGGGAGATAAAAACATTATTTCTCTCCAAACTTATTATGTTGTCGTGCATTATACAGAATCGCCGTGATTCGGTGAAAGTTGATCCTTCTCCCTCTTCCTTCTTTGTATCGTTTCTATAATTTTTTTTAAACAGTTTAGTTTTTAAATTTCTATTGAAAGGGATCAATTTTTTTTAAAAAAGGGCAGCCCAGCCCAGACCGTACATCATTCAACGGGGGGTCATATTACATCTAGACCCAGCATCTCTGGGAGAGTTCTAAGTTTTTGGAGACTTTCTAAAGATTGGTGGTGCCAAGGCCGCCTCAGTCTTGTGGCTCTGAGAACTTGAAACAAAATCCGGAACTTTGTTGATGTGATAATGACGAAAATCGTATAGGCCCAAAGTTGGAAAGTCACACCAGAGCTTGACCGGTTATTACAGAGAAGGAAGAGTCAACTGATTCTCCTAAGCATTTGAAGGCAACACAAGAAGTATGGAAGCTTACCAAAGAGAGGTACAACAATTTAGAACTAGGGAGACGTTTCCTGACAGCGAGAAAGATTAATCAGTGGAACAAATTGTCCCCAGAGGTTGTGGGTGCTCCGTCACTGGAGGTTTTCAAGTAAAGATGAGACAACCATTTATCAGGAATGGTATAAGTGTCAGAGTTCCAGCGATCACCCTAATTAAATCATGATCCTCGAGCCAAACTTCAAAAAAACTCCAAAGGATTTATAGGAGCGACATGCTGGTATGACCTGTATGAAGCCGACTCTGAGTTACGTAATTGACAATCACCCATGACCCTGTTTCCCCCCACGCCTCTGGGTGCATCATAATTCAGATTATCTAACGGAACACGTTCATGGGCTGGGGGGTCATCAATCATGCTCTGTCTTCGGAGTCTGTCAGGAACAAGGGGAACCTGTTCCCAGTGTGCGTGTGCACAGAGCTGCTAGGAGGCGAGAGCAACTGAAACAAAAGGGGCAACTCAGGAGTAAAGCTGGGAGGTGATTGACCCTCCTATAAGGTATAAAGGACAGGCCAAGATGATAAATCCTTTGCAGGAAGCAAAGTCGTTTGTTCTGTTCGGATTAAACCTTGACACTCTGTGTGGACTTTGTACTTTGGTTGGTTTTTATAGTTCATTCGGCACTTTAGTTGTTGGCAGCAATTCAAAGGAGAGAAAGGTGGGTGCTTATCTCGAGGGACTGTTTGGGACTCATTACAGGCTGGGAATGAACATAATTCCCCGCGTTGAAATAAAACAAGAGCTGTTTTAACTAAGTATGTGCTTAATTACAGTCTCGGGTAGACTTGGTCAGAACACAAGGAAGCCACCATTGCAGGGGTGGGATTCTACCAGTTCAGATCAGTTTGGGCGAACTGGATGTTAAATTTGCATCTTGTTCATCGAACCAGTATTTCAACCAACTGGCTGGCCCCGCCCACCCTCCCAGGAATCTCCATGCAGCCCATTTTCGATGCAAGTGCAGGGCCCACGCAAAGGCTCTGGGAGGGGGAAAATGGGCCTTCTGGAAGTACAAAAAGTCATGAAATGGTCCTTTTTCCAGTTTCCAGAGGCCCTCCAAAGCTCGGGGGAGGCCGTTTTTCGCCCTCCCAGAGACCCGAGGGAAGCCTCTGGACTCTGGGGAAGGCAAAAAACGGCCCTCCCGGAAGTTCCGGAAGGCCACGCCCACTGTGGCCACACCCACACAGCAACCAGGCTGCAAATTGGTTGCTGGGGTTTTTGGGATGCCACCCCTGCACCCTCGGGGCTGAAAAAAAAGAAACAATATGGGGAACAATTCCTTTCTAAAAATCTGGCAAGTTTACAGAGACAAAACTTTGTAGAAGAGCTCAGCTGGTTCCTGCCCAGCCAGATGGCGGAGGACTTAAAAGCACAGAGAGCGGCTTAATTTGGAAAGGGATCAAGGGATGAGAAAGATTTGAAACACATTAGCAGGGGGATCAGGCGCCGTCTTCATGTTGCTAAAACCGGATTTCTTCCAATCCAAGCTGCAAGCTTGATAGAAGGAAGGAGGGAGAATACAGGTAGTCCTTGACTTACGACCACAAGGGAGCCTGTCATGCCCTTGTTGGGATCTGATTCTGAGGGGGAAATTGAGCAGCTGACAGGGAGTGGGAGTGAGGCTCCAGATGCTGTGGAGGAAACTGGGGAAGGGCACGCTCCGCCTGGGCATTCAGAAGAAGACCCAGGCCCACCCCTCTTCATCCTAGGGCACACAGGGAGGAATGGAGAAGGGAGCAATGTGGGTTACAGGGGAGAAAAGGGCCCTGATTCCCTTCATTAGTTGCAGCTGGGAAAACAGGATATAAAGGGTGTTTGCACACAGCACCTTGCTGGAAGCAAAGCCTGCGTTATCTTTGTTTGTCGAGTCTTATCTGGGTTCTGGCGTCCTCCCAATTGTGTGTGTTTCATTATCTTTTGAAGTCTTTTGAAATTCTTTATCTTGTCCTGTCTAGTTAATTGCTGCAGCTTGTGGTTTGTGTTGGTTTTTATTTATAATTTATATGTACTTTGGATTCGGACTGAATTTCTTCCTTAAAAAACTGTTCTTGGGAGAGTTTTTTCTCCAGCCGATGATAACTGGATGTTGAGGGTCACCTTGGAGGTATTAAAGGGACTTTACCTACTTTTGTGACTTTGTTGCTTTTTGTGCTATGCCCCTTTGGGTCATCACAGAGCCCCAAATTTCTGTTGCTAGGCAAGACTGTTGTTAAGTGAGTTTTGCCCCATTTTATGACCTTCCTGGCCGCAGCTGTTAAGTGAACCACTGCAGTTGTAGAAGTCAGCAACCTGGTGGATTAGTGAATTTGGCTTCAACCTGTGATTTTGCTGGTTGAAAGTTACGACGGCCCTGAAAAAAAAGGGGTCACTTAGGACCCCTTTTTCACGCCAATGACCATCACTGCATCCCTGTGATCCCGGGATCAAAGTTCAGCTGCTTGGCAATTGATTTGTATTTATGATGGTCGCGGTGTTTTCCGGGGGTCACGTGATCCCCTCTTGCCACCTCCTGACAAGCAAAGTCAATGGGAGAAGCCAGATTTGCTTAGCAACCGTTAAGTTACTCACTTAACAACTGCAGTGCTTCACTTAACAAGGAAGGTTGAAAAAATGGTGCAAAATTAACAGATGCCTCAGTTAACAACAGAAATTTTGGGCTCGGTTGTGGTCGTACGTCGAAGACAATCCCCTCCCTTTCTGTTGGCAACTCTAAAAGACCAGAGAAATATTTTATGAGTTGACACTATCCATACTAAGGGTTTAATACTGTAGGCAGGGTTTATGCAGGTGGGCAGTTTTTCCTCCCTTCTGACTGTTTAAGGCAGGGAGAATTCTTAAGGCTTTTGTCCTAAAGCTACATCTATTTCTTGGACACAAAGCAATGAAACCCTGGACATAAAAATTAGAATAGGAATAGGAATAGAAGGGAAGGGAAGGGAAGGGAAGGGAAGGGAAGGGAAGGGAAGGGAAGGGAAGAAGAGAAGAGAAGTGAAGAGAAGAGAAGAGAAGAGAAGAGAAGAGAAGAGAAGAGAAGAGAAGAGAAGAGAAGAATAGAATAGAATAGAATAGAATAGAATAGAATAGAATAGAATAGAAGATAGGATAATATAGGAATAGAATATAGTAGAATGGAATGGAATGGAATGGAATGGAACGGAACGGAAGAGAAGAGAAGAGAAGAGAAGAGAAGAGAAGAGAAGAGAAGAGAAGAATAGAATAGAATAGAATAGAATAGAATAGAATAGAATAGAATAGAAGATAGGATAATATAGGAATAGAATATAGTAGAATAGAATGGAATGGAAAGGAATGGAATGGAACGGAACAGAACAGAACAGAACAGAACAGAACAGAACAGAATAGAAT
>NW_020769426.1:1544020-1563780 GCF_900518735.1 Pseudonaja textilis | reverse complement strand
AAGAGAAGAGAAGAGAAGAGAAGAGAAGAGAAGAGAAGAGAAGAGAAAGGAGGAAAAGGAAGGGAAGAAAGAAAGGAAAGAGAGAAAGAGGGAAGGGAAAGGAAAGAAAAGGAAAAAGGAGAGAAGAGAAGAGAGCAAGAAAAGAGAAAGAGAAAGGGAAGAAAAGAGAGAAAAAGAGAGGGAAGGGAAGAAGGAAAGGAAAAGGGAAGGGAGGGCAGGAGATGAGAGGAAAGGAGAAGAGAGGAAGAAAAGAGAAAGGAGGGAAGGGAAGGGAAGAAGGGAAGGAAACATTTATTTTACGTTATTGTCATTGCACCTCGTACAACAAAATTAAATACCATCTTCAGTGTACATTATAACCATAAAAATAAAACACAACCGCACATCCTTCACATCCTTGGTAAAAGTAAGAGAAACGGAAGAAAGGAAAGGAAAGGACCCTGGAGGTCTTCTAGTCCAACCCCTTGCTCAAGCACAAACCCCTGTGCCATTCCAGACAAACGGCTGTCCAATCTCCTCTTAGAAACCTCCGGTGTTGGAGCACCCACAGTTTCTGGAGGGAAGCCGGTCCATGGATTCACTGATCAAAGAGTTTAATTAGCAAGAGGGACAGAGGCCATATTTTGGATAATTGTACGAGCGGTGTGTAGGTCTACATTTTTTTCAAGGACCAAATCCTTCTCCATTACAGGCAGTCCTCAACTTACAACTGTTTGTTTAGTGACCTAAGTTGCAACCAGCACTGAAAAACGTTCCCTGTGACTGTTTTTCATACTTATGACCATTTGCAGCCTCCCTATCATGTCCCTGTCAGAGTCTGAATCCAAGGAGGAAGACGAACAGCCGACAGGGAGCGGGAATGTGGCTCTGTTGGCTGTGGAGGAGGCTGGGGAAGGGCACAGTCTAGCTGGGCAGAGTAGGGAAGAGGTAGAACAAGGGAGAGGGAGTTCAAAGGAAGACCCAGGCCTACCCCCTCTTCATCCTAGGGCACACAGGGAGGAACGGAGAAGGGAGCAACATGGGTTGCAGGGTTTATGGGGGAGGAAAGGGCCCTGATTTCCTTCATTAACCACAGCTGGGAAGAGAGTTTATAAGAAAAGCAGGCTGCTGGGAGCAATGTGACTTTATCCTGTGTTGTTGTGGCTTATCCATGTTCCTGGCGTCTTCCCAACCCTGTGAGTTTTGCCATGTCTTCCAGTCTGAAATTCTTGCTTCTGCCCTGCCAAACTAATTACTTCAGTTTGCCTTGATTGGACTTTAAGTTACAGTTTGTGTTGACCATGTTTTAGACATAATTTTCTGCAGTCAAAGGCTGTTCCTGGGAGAGTTTTTCTCCAGCCCGAAGGTAACCAGGACACTGGGGGTAAAGTTAGAGATAATAAAGGGATTCTTATTGCTTATCTGACTGTGTTGCCGTTGTGCCACGCCCCTTTGGGTCATCACACTCTCTGTAGTCATGTGATCAAAAGTCCTACACTTGGCAACTGATTCATATTTATGACGGTTGCAGTGTCCTGGGTCATGTGACCACTTTTTGCGACCTTCTGACAAGCAAAGTCGGGGAAGCCTGACTCACTTAACAACTGTAGTGATTCACTTAACAACTGTGGCAAGAAAGGATGTAAGATGGGACAAAGCTCATTTAACAACTGTCTGGCTTAGCCACAGAAATTTGGGGCTCCATGTTGGTCATAAGTCAAGGACTACCAGTAATGGCAAGACTTTGTGCTTTCTTAGTGGTTCTGCTTCCATTCGTATGATTTATTTTTTTGCATTTCACAGTTAGTCAACACAAAATTATTTACATTTATAAAATTTATTTACAAGGCAAGAAGCCTTCTAAATAAAATATCTGAATTTCTCCTCATACTAAATACGGATAAATTCGACATCATATTTGTCTGTGGAACATGGCTCAATGCATCTCTCCCTGGCTCCATTACCACAGTAAGTGACTATCATGTTTACCGATCAGATCATGAAATCTGTGGAGGAGGTGGTGTTGCTATCTTCTATAAAAAGTCCTTACATCTAAAAAACATCCAAGAGCTTTGCTCTTCCTGAGACCATCATCTGTGAACTGTCTTTAAATATCACATTTTGATTCTTACTATGTTACAGAGCCCCTGATTATGACATCGAACATGCAAACAAGGTAAATTCACTACTAACATGAGCAAAATCCTGCCCACACGCTTTTATCTTTCTTGATGACTTCAATCTACCTCATATTAACTGGACCCTAAACAAATGTACAACTGAACCCACACATGCAACCTTCTACAATGCAGTAACAAATCTGGGACTAGAACAACTAGTAACCAACAACACTAGACTAAACAACTGCCTCAATCTCATCTTCTGCAATAATCTGAATTCAGTTTACGGAATACAAATTAAAGAACCCTTTTCCAACAGTGACTACAACATGATTGACTTTTGTCTCAACATACATCCACACAAAAATCATCACAACGACGGAATCCCCAATTATAACTTCAAAAAAGGCAACTATGATCTTATAAACAACGATCTCTCATCCCTTGATTGGCAATTTCTATTCTCTGGATGCAATACTGTAGAAGACCATTAAAACGTATTTTTACTTGAAGTCAAAAGAGTCATCAAACTATATGTACCATTAACAACTCCCCAAAACAAAAAAAACCAGATTACCCATAACAATAAGGAAGCTTCAATCCAAAAAGAGATCACTCTGGCAGAAAAACAAATCTGGTCACGTTGCCAACTTCAAAAGCCGATACAAAAATTTATGCCACCAGATAAAAACTGAATGCACCAATTATCACATTAAACAAGAAGAAAACCTTCTACGCACCAATTCCACCGGTGCTTTCTACAATTTTGTAAACAACAAACTAAAAACAAACAAACAAACAAACAAATAAATAAATAAAATAAACAAAAGGCTTTGGGCAGGTTACAACACGATAACACGGAGAGTTGAAACAACAGGAATAAATCCAAAATGATACATTTCAAAAACTCACCCCTAATAACAAATTAATTCCCTGCCAAGATAAGTGCTAGTACAATTTAATTGAGATTGAAACGGCAGGAAAATACAATTGCATTGAACTGTATCTGCTAAAAGACACAGGAAAGGACTTTATGCGCTTTGGGGGTGAAAAGTTCCAAAATGTTAGCCACAGATTTTTAAATGAGGATCTGAACCAATTAATGCCCATTGAGAAACAGAATTTCCTCAAAAGAGTGGAGAAGAACAGGGCGTAAATCTGTGGGGAGTATCCATAGCTTCATTTCTACATTTCTGTAGCTTGGTGTAAGGGTTAATTTGCTGGCTTAGAAACCAGGAGATGGTGAGTTCTAGTTCCACCTTAGGCGTGAATGCTGGCTGGGTTGACTTCGGACCAATCAGCTGGAGACAGTGAATTCTAGTCCCTCCTTACCCATGAAACCCAGCTGGTTGACTTTGGGCTGCCAATCACCAGAAGACTGAGAGTTCTAGTCCTGTTTTAGGCATAAAAACCAGCTGATGACTTTGAGGCCAATCGCCAGGAGACAGTGAGTTCTAGTCCCTCCATAGGCATGGAAAATAGCTGGGTGACTTTGGGGCCAATCACCAGGAGACAGTGAGTTCTAGTCCTGCCTTAGGCATGGAAAATAGTTGGGTGATTTTGGCTAATGACCAGGAGATGGTGAGTTCTAGTCCCACCCTAGGCATGAAAGCCAACTGAGTGACTTTGAACCAATCACTAGGAGATGGTGAGTTCTAGTCCTCCCTTAGGCATGGAAGATAGCTGGGTGATTTTGGCCAATCACCAGGAGACTGTGAGTTCTAGTCCCACCTTAGGCTTGAAGGTCGGTTTGCTCTTTCTCTCAGTCTAACCCACCTCACAAGGTTGTTGTTTTGGGGAAAATAGGAGTAGGTAGGAGTATTATGTATATGCTTCACACAGAGTTACTTATAAAATAAGACCAGTGCCATAAGAAATCTAAAATAAATAAATAAAAATAGGTAAACTCTATCTGCACCTTTGTAACAATGCGAGTTGAGTTGTGAAAGGACACACCTTGGCACCTTAACCCAGGAGTTCTGGGCTTCCTGAATATCCACAGTCCTGTTTCAAGGTTTCTTGAAAACATTCTTCCCTGTTCTCAAAAATTGTGCCGGTTGCAAACTTTGTGATTTTCCAAAATGCCAAATACCATTTTCTGGAGCAAAGAGAGTGCAATTCTGACCACAGATTAGGTGTACAATGGAGTTTGAACCTAGCATTGTCTGCAATGTTCCTGTGCACACCCCAAAATTGTACATTTTTTGCCATTTGGATGTAAGGAATGCATAAAAACAGTAGTGTAATTCCAAAAGAGACAAAACATATAATATAACTTCCCTTTGCATATACAGGTAGTCCTCAACATACAACAGACCAATCAAAGTTACAACAGCAATGAAAAAAAGTGACTTACAACCAATTTTTCACACTTACACCATTGGTCATGTGATCAAAATCTAGATCACTTGGCAACTGACTCACATTTATGACAGTTGCAGCTTTCCAGGGTCGTGTGATCCCAGGGGTGGGATTCTACCTGGTCTATCGAACCAGTTGTTACGATTCTGCGCAGTTCAGAGAACTGGCAAATCGCGCCACTGGCTGGCCCCTCCCCTCCCTGCCCCCTCACTCCTTACCTGGCCTGTGCGCCATCAAACTTGCCTGCTAAGTTGCTATTTTTCCTTTTTTTCGCCCCGACCATCAGATGTTCTGCTGTGTGGGGAGATTTAGATTAGCTAGAAAGCAGGAAATCGTTGCATTTCTTGCTTTCTAGCTAATCTAAAAGCAGAGCCGAACCTTCCTTAGGACCGAAGCTTCTAATTTTCAGTGCAGACTCAGGAAGCAGATGGCAGAAAGATAGATCTCTGAGTGAATCTCTGATTCTGTGAACAACTCAATCTGTCTGCCTGATTTGCCTGATTTTGGGTAAAAGTTGTTCTCTTTTTTTAAATAAAAAATTCAATATTTACATACATGGTGTGTTGTGAGTTAATTTTGTGTTTGCTTCCTAGCAAATTTTATGTGACAGACTCAGGTAGCTGATTGCAGAAAGATAGATCTCTGAGTGAATTTGTGATTCTGCAAGCAACTTAATCTTCCTGCCTGCTTTGCCTGATTTTGGGTAAAAGTTGCTCCTTTTTAAATAAAAAAACCCCCAATATTTACATAAATATTTATAATATTTACATACAAGCCATGCCCAGCCTGTCATATGACCACCAAGCCACACCCACAAATTAGCCCATGCCCACAGAACCAGTTGCTAAGAAATTTGAATCCCACCCTCTGTATGATCCCCTTTTGCGACCTTGTCACAAGCAAAATCAAGAGGGAAGCCACAGTTATTTAACAACCGTGTTATTAATTTAACAGCTGCAGTGATTCACTTAACAACTGTGGCAAGAAACAGTCATAAAATGGGACACTTAACAACTGTCTCAGTCAGCAACAGAAATTTTGTGTTCAGTTATGGTCCTAAATGAAACATATGTGTATCCTTGGTGCATCCTCACAAGGCCATAAATTTTGTGCTAATGTTAATAACAACAATTTCCCCTTTTAATAATAATAGTCTCATCTTGATAAAGATAATTACAACCTCATGTTTATCAATAGGATTATCCCACTAGCAGTTATTATTACTTTTATAATAATTATAATAATCCAAACATTGCTCTTATTAAGGACCAGACAAAAGTGTGAATCTCATGTACAACTAATCCAGATTTAAATGTCTGTCTCTTCTCTTATAAAAGATGGAGAAACACGCGGATTAAATCTTGGATGTTATTGCTGCAAAATTGCAAAGAACTCCCTGTGCAAAGAACACCAGACTCCATAAAAATGAACTAGTTAGAAAAATAAAACTAATGAATACATGGTGCTAAAGGCAAGCGAGAGTTTTCTTAAATTGGCTCAAATATTTGGTTCCTAGCAGGGGAAAAAAATTTTATTTGGAAAATGACTTAGCATTTTAATAGTATTGTATTGTGCGCCTGGCTATTGTACATTTCCCTGCGTTGGAAATCAGGAAGACAATTTATTGGGTGATTTCTGCATGGTCCTTCCTCAATCCTGCCAGAGAATTTGTGGCATTAGCCCCACAGGCACTTTTGAATTCTCATAACGATATGAACTTGCTTAACGCCGTTTAACACACTCATGCACAGACAGGCTCTCCAAGGCAGCATCGGTAACAAGCGGTTCCAATAAAGTAAAAAGGACTTAGAACAAATAATGCAATAAAAGATTCTAAATGTAACCTGCTTAGGGCTTCAAGGCCTCAAAAGTGATTTTATCAAAATAGCTTTGACTGAACAGGGCCTGAAAACAGCAAGTCGAGTTTAATGAAAATGAGACAGGAGATACAAATGGGTTTTAAGCTGGTGGTGAAAATTTGGAAATAATTAACAGGAAAGAACAGGAAGAGAATTCCTTCTTTCCTTCCTTCTTTCCTCCCTTCCTTCCCTCTTCTCTCCCTCCCTCCCTCTTCCTTCCTTCCCTCCTTCCTCCCTCCCTTCCCTCTTCTCTCCCTCCCTCTCTTCCTTCCTTCCTCCCTCCCTTCCCTCTTCTCTCCCTCCCTCTCTTCCTTCCCTCCCTCCTCCCTCCCTCTTTTCCTTCCATCTTCTCTTCTTCCCTCCCTCCCTCCCTTCTTTCCTTTTCTCCCTCCCTCCCTCCCTCCCTCCCTCTTTCTTTCTTTCTCTTTTTTCTTTCTTTCTTTTCTTTCTTTTCTTCTCCTCCCTCCCTCTCTCTTTCCCTCCCTCCCTCCTTTCTTTCTACCTTTAACTTCATCTTCCTGCACCCAAAAACAGATTGCAATCAAGCTATAATTGAGCTTTGGTGGTGCGGTGGTGAGAGTGCAGTACTGCAGGCTCCTTCTGCTGACTGCCAGCTGCCTGCAATTTGGCAGTTCAAATCTCACCAAGCTCCAGGTTGACTCAGTCTTCCCTCCTTCCGAGGTGGGTCAAATGAGGACCCAGATTGTTGGGGGGCAAGAGGCTGACTTTGTAAACCGCTTAGACAGGGGCTGTAAAGCACTATAAAGTGCTGTGTAAGTGCAAGCGTTATTGCTATTGCAATTTATCTTTAATTATACTTTATGTATATAAGAAAAAACACATTCAAACAAAGCAGCTTCTGCAACGGACAAGCCAACTTGGCAAATTCCCCACAATTCCACAAAAGCAACTGCATCTTTTCTGTGGTTGAACTGCTATGAAACAAATATTGTCAAGTCTTGGAAACTCACAAACCTCACCAGTCTTCACAATCATTGTGTCAGTCTTTCCAGCAACGCCAAGGCAGAGGTGAAGGGAAATTAGGAGTCTATTGAAGAGCAAGCGAGATATCAAAGCATTTTGGTATCCCACCCAAAACAGCTTTGGAAAAGGGGGAGAATGCTGAAGTTTTGTGCCTGTTTGTCATCTGATTGCGTGTTTCTCCATAACACAACGGGGGAAAGTGTTCCCTCCAGATCCCTCCTGCTGTCGTGAGCTTTTACGTCTCTTTAAATTTCCCCTCCCAGAATTGCAAATGCGGTAGGCTACAAAGCAGGAATTCCCTGCAGAAATCTCACAATTTGCTCAAACCTGCCGCATCGAAGTCCTGGAATATCAGCAGCATCTTGCGCTGGCTCTCCCGTCGGGATGGGGATCTTGTTTATCCCCGAAGGATGTGTCATCTCGTTTCATGAGGGACGTGCGATAGAGATGCATCAGCTCCTTGGATGCTGAAATGACATTTCGAATGGAGGCTGAGTAAATATCAAGGTGGCCTGCGTGGGAAGGAGACCAAAGTGGCGGCAGGACCGGGACGAACAACTTACAAGGATTCTCAGATGAAAGCAAAGGGGAAGAAAAAGCTGTCATAGATAGATAGATAGATAGATAGATAGATAGATAGATAGATAGATAGATAGAGTTGTTATAGTAGTTATAGTTATAGTAGTTATAGTTGGAGAACAGCTTGACCCCCTCCTCCTCTCTGGGGCAGCCCCTCAAATATTGGAAGACCTCTATCCTGCCTCTCCTGGTCCTTCTCTTCTCTAGACTAGCCAGGCCCCATTCCTGCAACCGTTCTTCATATGTTTTAGCCTCCAATCAACTGAAACTACATATATAAAAGAGAAATACCCCTCGTGCATCATCACAAAATCTCCAGAACCGCAAAGCCTACAAACTTGAAATTCAGCACATCTATGTTCCTCTTGGCTTCTAGGGGCTCAATAAGAAAGGATTTTTCTAAATGACCTTCAGAGCATTTAGAGTATTTCCTATATTATTATGGTATTATTATTGTTATTATTATTATTATGATTAACATGCTCTGATGTTAAGGGGTTCTACCCACCCTCCCCACCCAAAAAGAAATCTGCTCCAAATGCAAAACACAAGCAGAGGAGTTTCCGTTTCAGTTTCAGAGCACCAAGCAGCTTTAGTACAGAACAGTTGAGCTAAGCCACGCCCAGGCTCCTTGCTGTCTCCTCCTTACTCACACAGCAAATACAGTTTCAGTTTCCAAACAGCCCTCAACTCTCTCACACACTGACAGGGTGCTAGCCAGATGAAGACCGATCGAGGCCGGTAGGCAGAGGCAGAATTTTTCCCCCTTATTTTCCTCCCCCAAAATTAAGCCCGACCACACAGTTTAGTAGCGAAGCACGGGTATCGAGCTACTAGCAAATACAGTAAATAAATCTGGGGTAGGTTGATTGAAATCATTACTGAAACATGTTAGAATTCTACCGCTGCACCCAAACTGAGATAGTCCGGCGAATTTAACTTGAAGTCCCTCTAGGTGGACCAGATTTTGAAGAGGCAACCGGCACCATGGTGCTCTATCCCCACGGTCTGGGTGGGGTGGGGGAGATAGCAAAGGTTCCGAGTGTTGCTAAGGGCAACTACACAATCCTGATCTACACACTGTTATGTGAGGAGGGTTTCCAGTGAGGTCCTGATGCCAGCAGAAAAACTAACATCTGGCGTAGAAAGTGGAACAAACTGGGGAAAGGATTCAAATCAGACACAGATGTTGTCTCTCTGTCCAGCAGTCAGATTATATGAAGATCCAGAAGGAAGTGCCAAGGACCTCTGAAAAGGGAAAGGCTGGGCGGATAAAATTCACGTTTGTCCACCCTGCAACACTATTTTTTTTCTTTCTGATATCCTTCCTTCCTTCCTTCCTTCCTTCCTTCCTTCCTTCCTTCCTTCCCTGCCTTTATTCTTATTTTTACAAAGAACTGAGGGTGGTGAATGTATCCAACACACTCTCCTTCTCCTTTTCTCCTCACAACAACAACCCTGTGAGGTAGATTGGGCTGAAAGAGAGGATAACTGGGCCAAGGTCCACCTATCGATTTATGCCTAAGGAGGAACTAGAACTTATTGTCTCTTGGTGATTGGTCAAATGCACCCAGCCGGCTTTCATGCCTAAGGCATGACTAGAACTCACGATCTCCTGGTTTCTAACCTGGTGTATTAACTGCTAGTCACAACACAACACAATTTCCCATGACTCTTACATTTCTCATATATATGTATGTCTGGTGGCAACTACAAAGACACCACATACTTCATGTCCATTGTCACACAACAGGGGCAATGATATGTGTACCAATAGTACCTTGTGTACACCTTGCGTTGTTTATTTAATGCTCACATGATCAATATAAAGTTATACTCTCCTTGCCTTTTCCAGGGGTGCTGAGAGGCTGGAGTTGGTTATATCTTAATTAACAATCTTGGAAGAACAAACATTGCTTGATACACTCACTCCATCAATAATATTTATTCAGCCAAAGACCAGTAAATTTTAAAAGAACAAAAATAGAGCAAATCAATAAAACAATGCATGAACAACTAGCAAAATAAATCTTATTACAACAGTGTAACAGTCACTCCTCTATTGCTATGTTAATGCAGTTCCCTGAGTGATGTAAATCTAAAACATCAACAGCGGTAAAATAAAAACTATATATTCCCTAGCAATTTATTAGTTAAGAGATATCAAACCAAAAATAATATTTAAAGGAAAGGTATTGTACTGATGTCTTTAACCAATTACATCTTACTTTCATCAGCGAAGTTCAAAATTTAGCTACTTCCCATGTAATGAATAGTTTTAAATCCCGAAGGAGGAAGCACATATAAAATTTATCTGACCTCCCAGAGAATTTATCTATTAGGGGCACAGTGTAGATTGACCTAATGTCTCTTTAGCATTTACAACATAACAACATGAATGAGGTGATTTTAACTTCCTCATCACCCCACAGATAAAGACACTCCGCTGTACGGATTTTTACTATATCTGCCTTGAAGAAATTGAAGACTGAAGATAGACTGAAGATGATAGAGATAGATGATAGAGATATTCAGATAGAGATAGATAGATGTGTGTGTGTGTGTGTGAGAGAGAGAGAGAGATGATAGAGAGAGATATGATAGAGAGAGATGATAGAGATAGATAGACAGACAGATAGATGATAGATAGATAGATAGACCTATCCTATCCTATCCTATCTTCCTATATTGCAAATATTTAATATTGTAAGGGTTCATTGGACAAGGTTGTAGACCTGCTTTAAAGATGACAAAACATTTCAGTCCAGCTGTTTGAAGGGGACAGGAAATTCCAACTGAGCTCTTTCTTGAAAGAGAAAACCTTATGATGGATTAATTAAATGTTGTGATTGAAATTCCACTGATATTTCCAAACTGAACAGCCAGTATACTCTGCCCTAAACATTCTGAAAGGGGGACATAAATATTAAAAACACTAATGAAATGCTATTTGCTGTTTGTAATTTTCCCCAGGCAGGAGATTTTTAAAAATGTAAGCAGTTTCCATCCTTTCAAAAATATCTTAAATATTTCAATATTCATCTTATGCCTCTAATATTCAGATACCCCTGGTGTGTCTTCACCTACAGAACATAGCCGGTTTCAAAGTGACAATTGGACTTTGAAGAATCAGGATTAAAAGAGCATCATGGATATCTGAATATTAGCAGCATAAGATGAATATTGAAATATTTAAGATATTTTTGGAACTCGGACGTTGGAGAAGACTCCAGAGAATATTACGGACCGCCAAGAAAATAAATAAATGTACCTTTGAAAGAATCAACCCAGAATTCTTGCTTCGGGCATAATTGTCCAAAGGTTTATATTCTGGACACATTATCCAAAATTCTGTGTCTCTAGAGCAGAGGTCTCCAAACTTGGCCCCTTTAAGACTGTGGACTTCAACTCCCAGAATTCTCCAGCCAGCTATGCTTGGAGTCCACAAGTCTTAAAGGGGCTAAGTTTGGAGACCTTTGCTCTAAAGCAGGCTTGTCCAACCCGCGGGCTGCATGCGGCCCAGGTCGGCTCATAATGCGGCCCAGTGCCCACCCCAACCTTCGTGCAAGAGGATGAGCCAGCGAGGAGGAGGAGAGGCAGGCGCGAGGCGGGGCGAGGCGAGCACCACGCCAAGCAGCAACAGAAAAGGCGGGCGCCGTCAGCGCGCTCCTCGTGCCGAGGCAGCTGCATCCCAAGAGTCCCGCTCCGCCACCTCCTGCTGTTGCCGCCGCCACTGCCACCGCCGCTGCTGCCGCCGGAGCTGTTGTAGCGGCTTCTTCCCCCGCTGCCGCCGCTGCCTCCGGAGCTGTTGTAGCGGCTTCTGCCCCCGCCGCCGCCGCTGCTGCTGCTGCACCGAGCCTCCGGGTCCTCGCCTTCCAGTCCTGCCACATCCAGCTGGGCCATTTGCAGGAGGAGAGGTACGCGCGAGGCGGACGAGATTTCTTGCCCCCCTCCCACATTCCTTTCTTCCTCGTTGACTATTTTTTATGATATCTTATGAAAAAAATTTGGCCGGAAAATTTGGCCATGATAAAAAATAATATGGCTAAATTTGGCCGTATTTTGGCTTCAGTTTGGCCGCAGAGCCAAACTGCGGTCTGGCAACCCTGTGCTCCATCCATTATATTAGCTCCGCCATCTTATATTAGCTCCGCCATCTTGCGGCCTGTGCCACTTTCTGGTAGTCAGGAGACTAAGGCTGGCTTCACACAATGGATTTTGACACAAAATTGGCTGTGGAATTCTGCGTCAAAATCCAATTGCATTCCACTTCCCATTAATTTGAAAGGGAAATCTGTAGCATAATGGACATAGTAATCACGTTGATTGTTAAACCAAGCTTTCTAAAAGTCCTTTATTTTTACATTCTAGCATGGCTTCTGAAATCTCAAAAAATAAAAACAAACACAAAAAAAGAAAAATTACAGACGAAGGAAGAGTTTTCCAAGAAAAGTGGACAGATGAATACTTTTTTGTTGAGTGCAATAGTAAGGCAATCTGCTTAATTTGCAAAGAATTAGTGCCAGTTTTCAAAGACTACAATTTGAAAAGGCATTACATGACAAGACATGCTGAGAAATTTGCTGTGTATGAAGGAATGTGTCGTAAAGACAAAATCGCTGAACTGAAAAAAAAATCTATCATCTCAACAAAATTATTTTTAAAAAGTATTGATTCAATCAGATTCTATTGTCAAAGCCAGTTATGTGGTTGCAAACCTGATCGCCAAAAAATCAAAACCGTATTGCGATGGTGAGTTTATTAAGGAATGCATGGAAACCGTGGCTGATATCATTTGCCCGGATAAAAACGGGGACTTTTTAAAAAATGAGTTTGTCTCACCAGACTGTAGCCAGGAGAACTGAAGATATAGGAAAACTCCATCGAAAAAGTTGTGAAGAGTAGAGCTGCTCATTTTAAATTTTATGCTATGGCAATAGACGAAAGTATAGATGCTACAGATACAGCTCAATTGGCAATTTTTATTAGAGGCATTGATGACAAATATAATATCACTGAAGAAATGGCTGCTTTAGTTCTACTGAAAGACACAACTAAAGCGAGAGATTTATACGAAGCTGTGAAAAATACATCACAGCGATTTTCTTTGTCATTTGCTAACATATCTGGCATAACTACTGATGGTGCCCCTGCAACGATAGGTAACAGAGATGGACTTGTAAAATTGATAGAAGATGATGCAATTGCCTCCCAAAATTTCAGTATGATTAAATATCACTGGATAATACACCAAGAAAATTTATGTGCAAAAGCTTTAAAGATGGCTAATGTCATGCAGATTGTCATCAAGGCTGTAAATTTCATAAGGTCCAAGGGATTGAATCATCGGCCAATTCCAGGAATTCCTTAAATTTATGGATGCTGAGTATGGGGACATCATTTACTTTTCTGAAGAAAGATGGTTAAATCGAGGGAAAATGCTGGCAAGATTTTATGATCTGAGAAATGAAATCAAGTCATTTATGGAATCTAAAGCAAAATGTGTGCCAGAACTTGACGATGAAAACTGGCTCACAGATTTGGCATTTTTAGTCGACTTGACCACTCATTTAAATGAGTTAAACATGCATCTTCAAAGTAAAAACCAATTGATCAGCACAATGTCTCAAACTATAACAGCGTTCGAAATGAAACTGAGACTATGGCATTCTCAAATGAAGGCAAAAAAATTGATGCATTTTAGCACATTGGCTAAACACGCCTCTGTGAACACGGAAAAATACGCAGCCTTGCTTTTCAATTTGGTACAGGAATTTCAGAACAGGTTTCAAGATTTTAGAAAAAATCAGCCATCTTTTCTGACATTTGCAACTCCATTTTCAGTGGACATTAATATATTACCTGCCAATTTGCAAATGGAATGCATAGAGCTCCAATCTGACATTCAACTGAAAGAAAAATTTGACCGTGTCTCTTTAATGGACCTTCTATAAGATACATCTTCCCAGAGAAAAATATCCTTCACTTCACAATCATGCCTTATTCATGTCACCGCTATTTGGAAGCACCTACATTTGTGAGCAGCTATTTTCAAGGATGAAGCACACCAAGAATAAAACTAGAACCAAAATACCTGATGAGCACCTTGAGCACTCACTGAGAATTGCAACAAGTGCCATCGAAGCAAATATGGATGCATTGGTGGCTGAGAAACAATGTCAAACATCTCACTAACTTCATTTCCAAATAAATTTAATATGTTAACTATGTTTTTCTATGGGTTTTTTGGATGATCAGGTATTGTTACTGTTATTTTATTTTATGTGCGGCCCAAATCAAATTTTCATCTTCTAATGTGGCCCAGGGAAGGTGAACGGTTGGACAAGCCTGGTGTAGAGGTTGCTATTAAGTGTATGAATAAGGTAAAAGAACTTATAAATATAGCTCAACATGGTTCCCTGAAAACGATGACACACTGATAGAAGAGAATCATATGTAGTTCAGGATTAAACTCTCGGTATTCTCTGAGCAGACGTATCATTACCCAACAAGGTAATGTCATCCGTGTGAATGAGTGTTGGGTTTGCTCCCTAATCTATACATCATCATTTGAGGCCGATCAAGAGGCTCCATCAGTGTAAGTGTGAAAAAGGATCATGCGTCCAGTGGTGGGATTAATTTTTTTTTTACTATTGGTTCTGCTTGGTGGGCGTGGCTTGGCAGGCATGGCTTGGTGGGTGTGGCAGGGGAAGGATATACTGCAAAATGCCCCTTCCCTCCCCACCCCACTAACCTGCTTTCCAGCTCCCTTCTCCTGTGCAGGGTAACCAAAGGAGACCCAGCCGATCAGCTGGGACTCAATGGGAGGCAGAGAAGAGATGGGGTTGGTGGGGCCAGTCAGGGGTGGGATTTGTCGGCTCTCTGAACTACTCAAAATTTCTGCTACCAGTTCTCCAGAGCCAGTCAGAACCTCTTCTGACCCAAATCCTTTTCCAATAAAACAAACATGAGCCAAAGGGAACAGAGACCTTTTAATGATCCTTATGAATCCCCGGTTAAAAGGCTGCTGCAAACTAATTAACTTTGCTTACCTCTTTCTAAGTAAACTTATCTGTTATTCTTGGCAGCCTCACCAAAACTGTGCGAGGCTGCCAAGAATCACAGATAAGGTTACCTAGAGATATTTTACAACACAAGAGTCTTCAAATACCAACTCAGATACTGCAATGTCCATGAGGCTGAGTTTCAAAACGTCTTTGCTTCCTGCAAAGAATGTCCGATTCACAGCTGGCTTTTATCTTCTTGGAGGAGGGGCCATCACCTTGTAGCCTTACTCCCGAGTTGCCCGTGCTGCTGCAGCTGCTCTTTCCTCTGAGCAACCCTGCGTGCACGCGCACTTGGCCCAGGCTCCTCAGGAACCTCCTTATCGCTGCTGCCAGCCCCCACCATCTCCGAAGGCAGCACTCCACTCCCTGATGGTCCTGGCCCCTCATCAGAGTCCTCACTGCTCTCCTCAGCCTCCCACACCTGCTAACCACAACAGAACCGGCTGAATACCACCTCTGCACATGCCCCCTTTTTTCACTGCTGCTGTAATTTGGAATGGCCACTACAAGAACAGCCATAAGTCGAGAACGATCTGTATTTCTGCCCCTGGATCTCAGCCTTCAGATAAATGGCGGAGAGAGAGAGAGAGAAAAAAAGAGAAAGAAATCCCACCCTTTTCGCATGCTTTTAACCGAGCCCATGAGCCCAGGATATTTTTTTAGCTTTTGTATTCTCCGCCGAGGTCGTCCGCACCGCATCTCCATTAAGGTGTTAACAGAGGACCAATCCTTTTGTGCAGCCCCCCGCCCGGTTTCTGAAAAATCAAAAGAGCCTCTCACGACTCCAAGGTCTCTCTGACCCATTTTGGCTTCTCCGAAGTCTCTCCTTGCGATTGAAATCTCTCTTTTGTTCCTCTTTCGAAGAGAGGAATTATCTCTCCTGGCCTCCAAACCAGGTGAAAAGGGAAAATGTCCCTGCGGCAAAGGAAGGTGATTTGTCACGAGGGATGGCAGCTTGCTTCCTCGCCGTAGACTCCTCCTCGCCTTTTCTCGAGAGGCTCTCTATTTTTTTCTTTTTCTGTTTTTATCGTGTCCGATGCAAAAGAGGCGAACCGTTCTTGGAATCGCAATTGCAAAAGCAATGAGTTGACGCACAAAGCCAGACCGAAAAGTTGGCATGTGTGGCCTTTTTTTTTGTTTTTTGTTTTCCTTGTCACTTTGGGTCCTTTCACTGCCAGGAAGGAAAATTGGAGAAAGGGGATGAATGTAGAAATCAACAGCCCATCAAGGAATCGGCCTAATTACAATCAAGGACTGGAATATGTTTCTTTCCTTTTATGGAGGTTCTCGGTCATTCAGGTCCTGGTTGTCCCAAAGGTGCTTTTTTTTTTCTTTTTCCAAGAGACAACTGGACTTTCTTTGCTTTTTTTCTTTGGAAGACGTTTCGCTTCTCCTCCAAGAAGCTTCTTCAGGCTCTGACTGGATGGTGGAGAGCGGAAGGATTGATGCTCCTTGCAGACAGCTGGTCATTTGCATCCTTTTAAAGATACCTTGAGGCCACTTGGAGGTTTAATCTGTGTCCTCGGGGTCACCTGAGTGGTGCAAATGGTTCCTGTAGTCTGCCATTATTTTTCCTCTGGAAATCCCTTCCTACTTCCACACCATTCCAAGAGGATCCATCCCAAATTGGATAGCTAAAAGTCTGTAGAGATTCTCAGTCATCCAGGTGAGGATTGTCTGAAAGGTGCTTTTTTTCCAGGAGGCAATTGGACTTTTCTTGTTTTTTCTTTGAAGATGTTTCAAGAAGCTTCTTCAAACGTATTCAAAAGGAAAAACAAGGAAATCCATTTGCCTCCTGAAAAAGCACCTTGGGGGGCGGGGGGGTGTCTTTCTTTTCCCACAAGTGCTACATTTAACGTCCCGCTTTGCTGCAGTCAGACGCCAGGGAGCAGGTGGTTCCTGGTGCAGAATTTCAGGAGGTGAAGTGCAGGGACACCACAACGCCCCAAAGATTGGTGACTATCTAGCAATGATTTGGCCTGGTCGATCCAAGGAGGACACTTTCATTTTGTCACTGTGTGAAAGAACCGATATCCTGTTCCAAAGAGGTGTTTCCTGCCACCTTTTTTATCCACTCAGCCTGAAGACTTCATTCCACATTTTATCAATCAAGAATGCTGGAGATCATGTCTGTCTGTCTCTGTCTCTGTCTCTGTCTGTGTACCTACCTACCTATCTACCTACCTATTATCTATCTACCTATCTATCTATCTATCTATCTATCTATCTATCTATCTATCTATCTAATCCACCATCTAACTTTCTCTTCATCTTTATCTCATTATTTATCTATTATCTATTATCTACCTATCCATCCAATGATCTTATCTCCTATCATCTATCTATCTATCTATCTATCTATCTATCTATCTATCACCTATCAACTATATATCTTAACTTTCTCTTCTCTTTATCTAACATCTACTATCAACCTATCTATTCAGCTACTTACCCACCTACCTACCTATCATCTATCTTATCTTTTTCTCTTCTCTCTTTATCTACTATTATCTACCCATCCATCCAAATATTTTGTCTGTCTGTCTGTCTGTCTACCTACCTACCTACTTACCTACCTACATCCATCTGTCTGTCTATCTGTCTATCTATCTATCCCTATGTCATCTAATATACAGTACACACATATATACACTCCACCCCTCTCCCTCTCTCTCTCTCTCCCTCCCTCCCTCCCCTTCTCTCTTTCTCTCCTATCTATCTATAAAATCTGAAAAATATCCACTCCTTCTTGGAAGAGGCAAGGGCCAATATCGCCTCCGCTAGGCTTTTGTGCAGGCTTCGCAACTGAGTCACCATGATTTTCAAAAACGTGCCCCTGCAATCTACTCAGCGCAGCCTATCAAAGAAGTCCGTATTTCCGTTTCCTGCAGGCCAGAATGCCCTGGCCAAAGGGAAATGAAAGGGAACCGGCTGTTGAACCATCACTGCAGAAGCAATGATGGCAGGAGGTTATGAAGAGGCGGGCTGGCCAATTTCGCAGTTCGCTTGCAATCCAAAGCCCTGATATAGATATCCTCTAAAACAACCTGACCTCCACTAATTTCAACTTGAGAGCTCAGCTTGGATTTGCTTGACAAGACAATTGGAAAACAGACAACAGATAATCAGAGTTGGAAGGGACCTTGTAGTTCATCTAGTCCAACCCCCCCGCCCAAATGGGAGACCCTACACCATTTCTGACAAATGGCAGTCCAATCTCTTCTTGAAGGTCTCAAGCAATGAAGCTCCCACAACCTCTGAAGGTAACTTCTGTTCCACGGGTTGATGGTTCTCACTGTCAGAAAGTTTCTCCTTATTTCCAGGTTGAATCTCTCCTTGTTCAGTTTCTATCCATTACTCCTTGTCTGGCCTTTGGGTGCCTTGGAGAATAGCTTGACCCCCTTCCTCCTCCTCTCTGGGGCAGCCCCTCAAATATTGGAAGACTGCTATCATATCTACCCTGGTCCTTCTCTTCATAGACTAGCCAGGCCCAGTTCCTGCAACCTTCATATAGTTTAGTCTCCAGTCCCCTCATCGTCCTGGTTGCTCTTCTCTGCACTTTTTCTAAAGTCTCCACATCTTTTTTATTCCCCATGGTCATCCCCACTCGCCCCACGAACCTGGCTTGGCCACGGGGCTGCTTCTTTCCGCTTCTTTCTTCTTCTTCTCTTTTGGCTGCACGGAAGGAAAGCAGCCGAAGTCTCTCTTTCTCTCCCCCCAAACTCTGCCAGAACTGAGTCTTTGGGACCCTGCAAGGCCTCCTCCTCCAAGAGGCTGTGCCAGCAAAGACTCGTTTCTGGCAGAATTTGGGGGAGAGAAAGAAAGACTTCAGCTGCTGCTGCTGTTTTCTTTGCATGAAGCCAAAAGTCTTTTTCTCTCCCCACCCCAGAACAGAGCTGGAGATAGCATCTTGCAATCCCAAATAAAGAACAATCGATCGGTAGGAAAACGGGGTGGGGGATTTTCCTGCAGACTTTGGGGGGCATTTTCCCAGGGTCTCTGGTCCTCAGGATTTAAAATGATGAGTTTGGGGGTCCCTGAGATCCAAAAGGTTAGAGACCCCTGGACTAAAGGGCCGTGCTGATCTCCGTTTCTTTGCTGAGGGAGCCAGTGTTATCCGAAGATGTTCCATGGTCATGTGGCCAGCATTACTATATGCCGAAAAGTGGTACCTATTTATCTACTTGCATTTGCATGCTGTCAAACTGCTAGGTGGGGAGGAGCTGAGGCAAGGAATGGGAGCTCACCCCATCCTGTGGCACTCCGGTCTCAAACCTGGGCTGTCAAGCTGACAAACTCAGGAGCTTTAACTATTGAGCCATTGTGCCTCCATCGATACCTATCAATGATAAATATCCTGTATCCCTGTGTAATTGTCCCGTGTACGTTATTATGAGTATGAAATCCAGAAGGTTTTAAAACCCTGCAATGCCATTTTTTTCTTAGCAAAAGAAGAGAAAAATTGCTAAATTGTCCCTCTCTGCAAAGAGCTTCTAAATATAGAACGAACAGTACTTGGGGAAATGATTAGTACTGATAAAAGGAAACGATGGCTTTCTCTGGAGAACGCTCTGAAAAAGTGGCGTGGTCGTAGAACGTGTGGATTCTCCAGCCAAGTTGGAGAGGAGTGGAAAAAACAACTATTACACAGGGCAGCTTGACATGGGAGAGGCAGAAGTGGATGGATGAAAAAGCCAGGATTTTGAAATTCAGAAAGACCCTGAATGAAACTGTGGATGCGTTGAAGGTAGTTGGCTTAAAGGAGAAGGAAGGAAGGAAGGAAGGAAGGAAGGAAGGAAGGAAGGAAGGAA
>NW_020769426.1:1516111-1526904 GCF_900518735.1 Pseudonaja textilis | reverse complement strand
GATAGATAGATAGATAGATAGATAGATAGATAGATAGATAGATAGATAGATAGATAGATAGACAGACAGACAGACAGACAGATTATGGATGGTTGGATGGAGACATGGATGGATGGATGGGTGGGTGGATGGAGAGATGGATGGAGATATAGATGGATTGATGGATGGATGGATGGATGAATGGGTGGGTGGTGAGTAGAGGGATAGATGGATGGATGGAGAGATAGATAGATGAATGGATGGAGAGAGAGATAGATAGATGATAGATAGATAGATAGATAGATAGATAGATAGATGATAGATAGATAGATGATGGATGGAAATATAGATGGATGGATGGGTGGAGAAATAGATAGATGATGAATGGATGGATGGATGGATGGAGAGATGGATAGATAGATAGATAGATAGATAGATAGATAGATAGATAGATAGATTGACAGACAGACAGACAGACAGACAGACAGACAGACAGATGGTATATATATATAAAGAGAGAGATTAGAAAACATTTTATTTTTTTTACAAAAATAAAGTCAAAGAAAAGAACAATAATGCAGACAGAAACATTTTGTTGCCCTGCCAACAGCTGAACCTCCTTAAATCATTTTTTTCCAGACGCCACCCTTATTCATCCTAATTCTGAAGGAGAAGCTGGAACGGTATTACACAACTATTCTTGCACGACAACCAGTTTTCCTTTGCTCCCCACCCTCGTGTAATGAGACGGTTTCTTGTCTTCTAGAGACACTCGGTCACCAAGTTCTTCGGAATTTTTCCTGCATGGCCAGTTTTCTCCTTGCGCAATCTCACGCTCCCCAAAGCCTGTTCAATTTTCAGCGACAGCTAATCATATTTAATTCCCACAGATGGAAACAGCTGCAAATTCCTTGAAGTAAGGAATGGAGAACATTTACACTTCCAGGTGTTATTATGCTACGGTTGCCAACATCTGAAGCCAGCCTAGCAAATGGAAGAGGAAGTTGGCAACCGCTGGATGACAGTCTGCTCGTTTCTGCTCCAATAAATTAATTTGGAAGCAGCTCAGTTCGATTCTGGAGGCCTTGCAGATAAGTCAGATGAGTATTTGCAATGATAACAGTAACGGTAATGTTCATCATATTACAAAAAAGATTTTAGGACTTTGGAAAAAGTGCGGAGAAGAGCAACTAAGATGATTAAAGGTGTGGAGACTGAAACATAGGAAGGACAGTTGTAGGAATTCGCTTTGGCCAGTCCAGAGAAAAGAAGGACTAGGGTGGATGTGATAGGAGCATTCCAGTATGGGAAGAAATATCTACCTGGTTCAGTTCCAAGCTCGGAGAAAGACACTGGAAACATGGAGATTGACTGGAAAGATGGTTTAATGATGAAAGAGAACCACATGGGTTTGTGGTTCTGAGCAGCTGACCACATGGAGTTGAGAGTGGGAGATGGGTTATACCTTCTCTGAGCTTTGCACTTGAGCTTCCTGTTCTTGTGCAAGAACATGTATTCTATCTGTTTTGTAAGGGTTAGGTAGGGGTCACAGCTGGCTCTATAGGCTGTCTGAGCTCCCTAGTTTGGTTGAAGTTTGGACTGCTGAGACGACGCAGTGAAGAGGCTTGTGTTCTGAAAGGGGGTTGTGCAATTCCTATTATGGCTTAATGGCTTTTTCCTGTGTTGGATCTTGGGTGAGGGTATTTGCTTATGAATAGAGCTATCTATCCAGGGGTGGGCGTGGCTTTTTTTGTTTTTTTTTGCAGCACCCTCCCCCCATTCTTTTGCCTCCTGGGCCTCAGGGGACCCTCCTGGGAGGGGGGAATTTTTGCTCCCAGAAGGCTTCCCTGGGGCTCAGGAAGGGAAAAATCGGGGCCTGGGGGGGCACAGCTCCCCCTTCGCTGCATTTTTGTTTTTTAAAAAGATTTTATTGGTTTTTAAAGACAAACAAAAACAAACAAAACATAAAAACATCCCACTTTCTTCCATAAGTGTACAAGCAGTGTGTCGGTTGGTTTACCAATTTTTTGTGCATCCATTTCATAGTCTCAATTACAGTTGCATTGCATAATAACTCATATTATCAATCAAAAATTAAATACCCTAGTATCACTATTAAACAATCATTTGACTATAATTTTGTTCATTCATACTTTGCGAGATAACTATAATTAACTTAGCTTATTTTATAACAATTCGTATAATCCTCCCAAATCTATCTAGAAACATTTTATAGGTATAATAATAATAATAATAAAAAGAAATACATCTTTACATATTCATTGTTTTCTAAAATTCTACATATTTTAATATTATATTTTATTGTCTAACCATTGATAGAAAAGGTCCCAAATTTTGTAAAATTGTTTATCCTCTTGCTCTCTAATTTCAAATGTCAATCTATTTATTTCAGCACATTCCAATATTTTCTTAATGGTTTCCTCCTGCGATGGTATTTTCTCATTTTTCCAATTTTTAACAAATACAATGCTAGCTGCTGTTAATCCATTTACAATCAAATATTTTAAATCTTTACTGTATGTATCAGGTAGAATTCCCAATAAAAATATCTCTGGTTTCAAATCTGTGTTTTTTTGTCATTTTTTTCCAACCACATGTGGATTGCACTCCATTTTTGAACCTCCTGGGCTGCAGGGGAGCCTCCAAGGGGTGTATCTGTGCTCCCAGGAAGGCAAAAAATGGAGTGGGGTGTGTGTGTGCAGCTCTCCCCCCACGAGCACCCCCCCTTGCCTCCTGGGCTTCAGAGAAGCCTCCTGGACAAAGCAGTGAGACAGCGAAGGGGATCCCGGCACAGCTGATCGTCGGAACAGCCGATCATCGGAAGAGGGGAAAAAGAAATACCTTAAGGAGTGACTGGGCGGGGGAAAAACACAGTCAGCAATGTCGGGCATGTGCGCCAGGTTGCACCTGTGTGATAAGGACTGACTGGCCAGGGAGGGGAGGGGAGGGGAGGGCAGAGAGAGGCGGGGCCAGCCAGGGGCAGATTTGCCAGTTCTCTGAACTGCACAGAATCATAACAACCGGTTCTATAGAACCAGTGTGAACCAGTAGAATCCCGCCCCTTTATCTATCTCTTTGTCTCTTAAGTGGTGACATCTGCTGAGGGCTATTAAGAAGAGGGGGCTGCTTTCTGTCTCAAAAAAAGTATGTTTCTCCATTTTTCCCTTTGAGGAAATATAATAATCTGCCCTCTTTAAAAATAGCCTTCCTCAGAATATTTAATTCTTTTAGGAGGGGGTGGCTTTCCATATCAATATTTGAGGGGCCCCTACAAAGAAGAGGCGAGGGTCCATTTATTTTCTAAAGCCCCTGAAGGAAGGAGAAGAAGCAATGGATGGAAACTAATCAAGGAGAGAAGCAACCCAGAACCAAAGAGAAACTTCCTGACGGTGAGAAGAACAATGGACCAGTGGAACAGCTTGCTACCAGAAGCTGTGGCTGCTCCATCACTGGAGGTCTTGAAGAAGAGATTGGATAGCCACTTGTCTGGAATTGTTCAGGGTTTCCTACTTGAGCAGCGGGTTGGACTGCAAGGCCTCTAAGGCCCCGTTAACTCTGTTACACTTGTTATTCTGCTTTGTCCTTTCACCCCTCTGTAGCAAGGACTCGTTTCCTTTGGCTGCCTAAGGAAGGGATGAGTGTGCCAAAGCCTACAATTAGATAAGTCACTGGAAGAGAAGAAAAGAGATAAAGGCTGTGAGCCTTTGACATTTAAGACATTTTAAGGAATCTTTGTGCCAAAACTAAAGAAACCCATTGCAGGCTATTTTTTTATTTTTATTTTTTGCTAATATCCAGCATTGATATTCGCATGTGCTTTCCCTTAGAATAGGACCAAAGCATTTTGTTTGAACACGAACCACACTGATTCTTCATTGTAATCCACTGTAAATAGCAATAAATGTCATTGCTGATTAACTTCCCAGCTCTTTGTGTCTTTAGATCTCCTTGGCTGCTCTTACCCAGCTACTGACAAATCCCAAACGTGGGACGGGATGGATCCCGGTGTTTCGGAAACCCTACCATTTCCGAAAGTGTTCCCTACCAGGAATACCAAATCACCCTGTTTTGGAAGGAAATTCAATCTGCTATTTAAGACCATAATGAAGCTAAGAATGGGCTTCTGACAGCTTCTATTAAGACCATGCAGTACATAAATTCAGTCCACCGATAAAGCAAAAAAACCTCCCTCGTTTTGTTTTGAACAGAGAGCAAAACGGGCTTTGGAAAGAGTTCAGAGAAGAGCAACACAAAAGATTAGGGGCCTAGAAGTTAAAATGTATGAGGGATTACAGGAGACGGGTATGTCTAGTCTTGTGAAAAGAAGGACTGGGGGAACACGATAGCCGTCTTCCAACCAGGGTGGGATTCGACTGGTTCGGAACGGTTCAATAGAACTGGTTGTTATGATTCTGTGCAGTTCGGAGCACCCACCTAGCCATGCCCACAGAACCGGTTGTTAAGAATAATTGAATTCCACCCCTGCTTCCAATATTTGAGGGGCTGCCCAAAAGAAGAGGAGGGGTCAACTTATTTTCCAAAGCACCAGAGGGCAAGACAAGAAACAACGGATGGAAACTAATGAAGGAGAGAAGCAACTTACTGCAGAACTGAGGAGAAAACTCTGGAGGCTTTCAAGAAGTAGTATAGGTGCCCTGCAAGAGCAGGGGGTTGGACTAAATGACCTCCAAGGTCCCTTCCAACTCTATAGGTTGGAACTCACAACAGTTCATTTAGCATCTGTGGAAAGTTACTGTCAATGAAGCCTGAGGGGGGGAGGGAGGGTTCGCAACCCTAAATCCTACATCTGCAATAAATTTGTTTTCTTTTTGTGTTGTACTGGTCACCTTCAAGAAGTGAGGGGAGCCGAATGTCAACTCATAAAATATTTCTATGGTCTTTTTTTAGAGTTGCTAACAGAAAGGGAGGGGGGAGCAGTGTGGCAGCTTGGAAATCAAAAGTGCATTCCATAAATAGTTTTTCAAAGATAGTAACCAGGTGGCTGAAGTTTCTGCTGCACAAAATTCTAGCTGGCGAACATGACTGATGACTCTGGGCTATTGATCTGTCCCATTGGAGAATATGAATTACGACACACCCAGGGGGTGGGGTGGGGGAAACCAGGGTCAAGAGTGACAAGGAATGATGTGCCTCAGAGTCGGCTGCATCCAAGCAGCACTGGACATGTGAACTCCCAATAAATCCTTTTGGAGTTTTGGAAGTTTTAATTAGGGGGAACTGCCGGAATCCTGACGGTTACAGTGTCATTGACAAAAATTACTTATCGCCGTTTTTCACACTTACAGCCATTGTAGCCCCCGTGAGCTCGTGTGATCTGTATTTCGACATTGGGCAAGTGACTCGTATTTATGATGGTTGCAATGTCACCTGATCCCCCTTTGCAACCTTCAAAATCAGTGGGGAAGACAGATCCCCTTGAGAAGCACATTACTAACGCAACAACTGCAGTGATTCACTTAACAGCTGGGGATAAGAAAGGTCATAAAACGGGGCAAAATTCACTTCACACACTTCACACACCAGAAGTTTTGGGCTCAACTGCGGTCGTAATTCAAGGACGGCTGGGATTACAGTTACTCTTTCAAGGTGCAATCATTTGAGGAAGGCGAGCCCTCCAGGTCCCACCCAAAACGGTAGAGACATCGCTCTCTGCCACTGAGTCGAAAAGATGCCGCCAGTGAATGAGTCATTCTCTCGAGACGGCTTGACACTCACGTCCTGGTGAGCCTTCATATTAAAACTCTATTTAAACATCATACCTTTTCCATTGACAAAGCATCTCCACCTGCATTTTAAATAGCTGCATGAATTTTCAAGAAAAAGAAAAGGGGGGGGGGAAATTAGGCCCTCGACAGACAAAGCAGCAGAAATCCTGCCTGGGTTATTATGATCTGTGTGCGTGTGTGTGTGTGTGTGTGTATACACACATATACGTACACACACACACACACACACACACAAACATATTTTCTAAGGTTCTCACGGGTATTTGTATGTGGATCTTTGGTTATTCGGGTTTTCTCCCATGTAAGATTGGCAGTATCTAGGCAACGTTTCGATGAAGTCTCATTCATCATCTTCAGGCTTCTGTCTCCGGCTCTGTGCTTCTCAGAGTGATGTGAGATTGCAGCTGCTTCTTCCTTGTATATATACAAATATACATACATACATACATATATGCAGGTCTTGGCGTGTTCGGGTCTTTTCCCGTGTAAGATTGAGAGGATCTTGGTCCCACTCGCCATCTTCAGGCTGGTGCTTTCGCCTTCGTGCTTGTGCGAGCAAAGCTTTGCTTTCGGCTTTGCTTTCGGTTTTGCTCACACAAGCACGAAGGCGAAAGCACCAGCCTGAAGATGGCGAGTGGGACCAAGATCCTCTCAATCTTACACGGGAAAAGACCCGAACACGCCAAGACCGGTATACCTGTACCCATGAAAATCTATGAATATACATATACATATATATTTGTTTTCTTAAGTTTTCACGGGTACTTACATATATGGCATTCAGCTTTGTTCGGGTATTTTCCCACGTCATTGTAGTTGTGCTTTTAAAGTTGTAGCGACGTTTCGGCAGAATCTCATCTGCCATCATCAGGCTTCTGTATTGAGTTTGTCTGGACGAACACAATACAGAACACAATACAGACAAACACAATACAGAAGCCTGATGATGGCAGATGAGATTCTGCCAAAACGTTGCTACAACTTTAAAAGCAGAACTACAATGATGTGGTAAAATACCTGAACAAAGCTGAATGCCATACATACATACATACATACATACATACATACATACATACATATATAAATACATATATACATATACATATTCATACATATATATACATATACATACCTATAAATACATATACATATACACATACATATACATATACATACATACATATACATATCTACATATACATATACATACACACACACACACACACACACACACATATACATACATCAAACAAATTACTTTTTTGCCCCCTATTTTATTATCAAAGTTGTTTAAAGAAAATTGGTGAATCATTAAAAGTAGATAGATGAGCCTCTGGGAAGAGCAAACAGTGTTTTGCCAGCGAAATGAAGGCCCCCAGGCGATACGTGATTCCCTAAGCTTTGCCAGAATATACTGAGATATTTGGGGTTGTGGAGAGAACAGGCCCAGCAACATCAAAACAACAACAACCATGAAGCGGTAATTGCTGTTTTCATCAAACTTCCACTTTCCCCTCTCTTCCCCATCATGGATAAATTGCTTTCTTTAATTGGGATTCTGTATCCACTAACATCAGGGGGGGAAAAAACCCCATTACACTCAAGAGGAACTGCTTTCTAAATAATCATAGATCAGATGACATCATTAAGGTTAGAACATAGAACAACAAAATAGCAGGGTTGGAAAGGGATCTTGGAGGTCTTCTAGTCTAACCCCCTGATCAAGAAATGAGACTCTATGCTATTCAGGGCAAATGGCAGTCCAGTCTTTTCTTAAAAACCTCCAGGGATGGAGCATGCACAACTTCTTGTGGCAGGCTGTTCCACTGGTTAATTGTCCTCCCTGTCAGGAAATTCCTCCTTAATTCCAGGTTGCTTCACTCCTTGATCAGTTTCCATTCATTGCTTCTTGTCCTGCCCTCGGGGGCTTTGGAGAATAGCTTGACTCCCCCTTCTTTGGGGCAGCCCCTGAGATGTTGGAAGACGGCTATCCTGTCTCCCCTAGTCCTTCTTTGCATCAGACTAGACGTGCCCAGTTCCTGCACCCGTTCTTTCTATGTTTTATCCTCCAGTCCCCTAATCCTCTTTGTTGCTCCTCTCTGCTCTCTTTTTAGAGTCTCCACAACTTTTTTACATCGTGGCAACCAAGTGTGGCCTGACCTTCAAGGTCTTATAAAGGGGTATCAGCACTTCATGTGATCTTAATTCTTTCCCTCTGTTTATGCAGCCTGGAACTGGGTTGGCTTTTGGGGCAGGACTGCACTGCCATTTCGATTCAAATCTTCCTGGATGAGCCTGTCCCTCTGCTTGCAACTCTGTGCTGAACTATGGATGGAGGAAGCAGAAGAGAACAGAATAACGGAGTTGGAAGGGGCCTTTGTAGGTCATCTAGTCCAACCCCCTGCCCAAGCAGGAGACCCTACACCATTTCTGACCGATGGCAGTCCAGTCTCTTCTTGAAAGCTTCCAGGGATGAAGCTCCCACAACTACTGAAGGCAACTTCTAATTGTTCTCACTATCAGAAAGTTTCTCCTTATTTCCAGACTGAATCTCTCCTGGTTCAGTTTCCATCCACTGTTCCTTGTCTGGCCTTCGGGTGCCTTGGAGAATAGCTTGACCCCCTTCTCTTCTCTCTGGGGCAGCCCCTCAAATTTGGAAGATGCTCTCCTGTCTCTCCTGGTCCTTCTCTTCCCTAGACTAGCCAGGCCCAGTTCCTGCAACCGTTCTTCACATGTTTTAGTCTCCAGTCCCCTCATCCTGGTTGCTTTTCTCTGCACTCTTTCTAGAGTCTCAACTTCTGTTTTATTGTGTGGTGACCAAACCTAGATGCAGTACTCTAGGTGTGGCCTTACTAAGGCTTTATAGAGTGGAATTAGTATCTCTTGATTGAACACACACACACACACACAAACACGTTAATGCAATTTAGGATTGCATTGGCAGCTCGACAGTTTGTAAAAATACGCAGCTTGGCCTCAGTCCTCGAAACGGAAAGAGCCATAATGCGAAACAAATTAAAAATACATATATGCACGTTGTATGAATGGTTTATTTAGATTGCTGTGAAGTTGCTCTAACTTTTAATTGCTTTTGTTGTTTGTTTATTTGTTTCCTGCATCCCAGGGACACACTTCATGGAACAGGCATCATTAGCCGTTTATTTTCGGATTTTTCTGTTTCCTGGCAGAATAATCGTAGAGGCTATGCAGATGTTCAGTAGAGAGGGTTAGTTATGTTGGAGAGCCAAAAAAAATAATCATTCATATCATCTTCTCCAGGGGTGTGAACCAGCCAAAAGATCCAATTAAACGGATTGATTGCTAACCAGCCTCTTTTTATTTGTTTTATTTTTGTTTATTTATTTGCATCCTGCCTTTGTTATTTTTATAAATAACACAAGATGGCGAACGTATCCTTCACATATTCTTCCTCCTGTTTTACCCATAACAACAACCCTGTGAGGTAGGCTTGGGCTGAGCGAGAGGGATTGGCCCAAAGTCATCCAGCCAGCTTTCATGCCTAAGGCGGGACTAGAACTCACTGTCTCCTGGTGATTGGCCCAAAGTCACCCAGTCAATTTCATGCCTAAGGCGGGACTAGAACTCAGAGGATCCTGGTGATTGGCCCAAAGTCATCTAGCTGGCTTTCGTGGCTAAGGCGGGTCTAGAACTCACAGCCTCCTGATGATTGGCTCAAAGTCACCCAGTCAGCTTTCATGGCTAAGGCGAGTCTAGAACTTCAAACGGTCACTAAATGAAGTATTGTGAAGACTAGCTGTAGAGTAAAACTTGAGTTATGGCTTAGGATGATGTACTCATCCAACCTAGGGAGGTACGTTGATTGGATATAATGATTTTTCTTCTGCTAATTTCTTCTGATTTCGGACAGTTTAGGAGATATATAAAAACGCTACCTCGAACGCAAGAAAATTACAACGGGCGTATTTTTAATTTGCTCCCCACAACCCCAAACCCAGCATCAAGTACAGAGTGATGAAGAATTTACCAAAACCCAACTCCTTTCATTTCGGATTTCTGCTCTTCCAAAGCAAGCGGGATGCCTTCAAGAATTAATAGATCCTTATCTGGGAGTCACAGCAGGGAAGATAAATTAGACTTTGCTGTGTTGTCATCATCCCACTCGGATGCTGTAGAATTGGGTGTGGGAATTAGGGACTCACACCACAACGAGGCAACCCAGGGCCTCCCCCCTCGCTGGCTTTTTAGATCTGGCTCCTGTATGGGCCACATTTCTCTCGCTTTGATCCTTGTGGGACGTTTCTTGTGGACTTCAAAGCAAGACGTCTATATGTGCACGAGATGGAAATGACTGCGCTCTCCTTTTCCCATTGGGGTTACATTAGGACATAGAAGGGACCTTGGAGGTCTTCTAGTCCAACCCCCTGTTCGAGCAGGAGGCCAGGGGATGGACTAGATAGAAGGAGACCCTATACCCTATATGATTTCAGACAAATGGCAGCCCAGTCTCTTTTTTGAAAGCCTCCAGTGAAGGAGCACCCAGAACTTCTGAAGGCAACTTCTGCTCCGTTGGTCGATTGCTCCCATCGTTAACAAATTGATCCCTAGTTCCAGATGACTTCTCTCCTTGGTTAGTTTCCATCCGTTGCTTCTTGCCTGTTGCTTTGAGAAATAACTTGATCGCATCTCCTTTAGATATTGGAACTCTGCTCTCAATGTCACCCCTCATCCTTCTTTTCATTAAAGCAACCATACCCAATTTCAGCAGCGGTTCTTTGTCTTTTACCAGGTTATACCTTTGAACGCAACGTACTAGAAACACTCACTGATGTTTTTCATACTTGGGTTTAGCTATGATGGCTAGCATTTGCACCTTTTATGAGAGGTTGGAGCTGATGATCCTAGCAGTGTTCCTCTGGTTGAGATCCTGTTCTTCCGAAACTCTCTACCAAAATTCCACAAATTACAATAAACCACATAATTGAATCCCAAAGGTCCTTTTTCGGGAGGCAGCTAAACTTTCTTCTTCTTCTTCTTCTTCTTCTTCTTCTTCTTCTTCTTCTTCTT
>NW_020769426.1:1497073-1511827 GCF_900518735.1 Pseudonaja textilis | reverse complement strand
GAGTTCTAGTCCCGCCCTAGGCATGAAAGCCAGCTGTGTAGCTTTGGGCTCATCACTCTTTCTCAATGCAACTCACTCCACAAGGTTGTTGTTGTGGAGAAAAATAGAAGGAAGACGTACTGGATATGTTCACCCACGTTGGATTGTTTCTAAAAAAATAGTAAATCAATGAACAAATAGTGCCATCAGAAGAGAAAACACCTGCCTTAGAACCTAGAGCATAGTTTTGATCCTGAACTGTCCGCAGGGTGTGGTGCAAAAATTGAGCAGGCACAACAATGTGGTGCAAAGTCTGCCTGCGGGATGCTGTAATGTCTGCTATATAAATGGGTCTCCTGCCGATTTACAGATTAACAGAATAACAGAGTCGGAAGGACCTTGGAGGTCCTCTAGTCCACCCCCCCGCTTAGGCAGGAAACCCTACACCGTTTCAGACAAATGGCCATCCAGTCTCTTCTTCAAAACTTCCAGTGTTGGAGCACCCATAACTTCTGGAGACAATTTGTTCCACTGGTTAATTGTTCTCCCTGTCGGGAAATTCCTCCTTAGTCCCAGGTTGCTTCTCTCCTTGATGAGTTTAAGGTGCTTAAAAGTTACAGCGGCCCCGGAAAAAGATGAGTTACAATCCACCGTCAAAGTTATGACCCCACCACTCTCACAGTTAGAGGTAGACTTAGGACCAATAATTGGGCCCAGCGTTTCTGTTTCCTTGCCACAATTGTTAAGGGAATCGCTGTGGTTGGCTTTTTTTTTTTTTAATTTTGAAAAACTCATTAAAAAGATAAATACAAAATACAAAACATTTCGTTAAAAATGAAAAAATAAAACATTACACGTTACAAATTAATTAGACAGTGCTTACATATCAAACATTATTCTAATTCTCATTTCATGTATCTGGTTATTACTCCTACCCTAATCTCTTAATATTCTTCCTTCCTTGTATATTTACTCGCTGCTTTGTATGATTTATCCAATTATACCAGTTTTTGCAAACTGTATAATATTTTGAGTCTTCTTTTTCTTTTAATTTTAGAGTAAGTTTATCCATTTCAGCACAATCGTAGATTTTTTGGATTATCAAATTTTCTGTCGGCATACGGTCTCCTTTCCAACACTCTGCGAACGCTATCCTCGCTGCAGTAATTATATATAAAATTAAATATTTTATTTCTTTTGCACGTTCCCCCTTTATTATTCCCAGGAAAAAGATTTCTGCTTTAAATTCTAATTGAATGGCCGTAATTTCTTTTATCCATGTTCATATTTTTGTCCAATATTTCTTACTTTTCAGGCAAAGCCACCAAACTCACTGCAGTTGTTAAGTGAGTGATGTGACTATTAAGTGAATCTGGCTTCTCCATGGACTTGGCTTGTCAGAAGGTCACAAAAGGGGGTCATGTGACCCTGAGATACTGCAACCATCATAAGTACATGCCAGTTGCCAAGCATCTGAATTTTAATCACGTGATAACAGGGGAAGCTGCAATGGTCCTTAAGTGTGAAAAACGGTCATATGTCTCTGCTCTCAGTGCTGTTTACCTTTGAATGGGTCCTAAATGAACTAGTTGTAAGTTGAGAACTATCTGTAGTTCTCCAGCTCCATTTTTACACCCAATATCTAGATTTATTTATTTATAGCTCGATACCTGTGCTTTGCTACGAAACTGTGGTTGGGCTCAGTTTTGGGGGAAGAAAATAAGAGGAAAAAAATTCTGCCTCTGCCTACCAGCATCCATCTTTATTCATCTGGCTAGCATCCTGTCCATGTGTGTTTAGGGCTGTTTGGAAACTGAAAGAGTATTTGCTGTATGAGCAAGAAGGAGACAGCAAGGAGCCTGGGCGTGGCTTAGCTCAACTATTTTGTAGTGAAGTTGCTTGGTGCTGCTCTGAAACTGAAACTTCTCTGCTTGTGTTTTGTATTTGGAAGATATTTCTTTTCAGGTGGGGAGGGGGAGTAGAATTCCTTAGCATCAGAGCGTGTTAATAAAAATAATAATATAGGAAATATTCTAAATCTCTGATGGCCATTTGGAAAGATCCTTTCTTAGTGAGCAACTAGAAGCCAAGTGGAACATATGTGCCGAATTTCAAGTTTGTAGGCTTTATGGTGCTGGAGATCATACATATTATACATATTATATTATATATATAATATATTAAATTTATTTGCGGCTCACCTTGTTTCAAAACATTTCTATCTCTTTCTTGCAAGTTATACTTTTAGGGCCCTCTATAATATCCTTTTCAATTTCATTCAAAAGAAATTTTTGATTTTCCTCAATATTTTTTGGTTGCCCGATAAAGTTAAATAATTCCCACAGTTCTCAAGTCTGCAGATCATAAATTCCTTTTGATGTAACCATCAGACAATTTCTAGTGGTTAACATTCAAAGCCTTCTTATCAGTAGCTTATCAACCCAGAAATGGTTTCGCCACAGGAAAGGATAGTTTGAGTTAACTTCCACAACTTCTTTGAGAATCGATTTCAGCCAAACTCTTCACATTTTGAAACTTTCCATGGACACTGTACTCACCCTTTTGCTGTACACTACAAAATAATAAAGGCGTACAAAGCTGGAAGCACATATTTTTATTTCCCTTTAAATGGATTAAAAATGAACTTATCCGACAAGCATAAAACTTGCAGTTCTGAAGTTATTTTTAATGTTGAAGAAGTAATAAGAAAATTCAACTCCATGGTGATTAAAAACATGCCAGGTCAAACTTTTCAGTTCTTTTCTTTTTTTAAAGGACTACATGAAAGGCTCAGAACATGGTCCAGAGCAGGGGTGGGATTCAAAAATTTTAACAACCGGTTCTGTGGGTGTGGCTTAGGTAGTGGGCGTGGCTTGGTGGTCATGTTATTGGCTAGGCATGGCCAACTCAACATCACTCACATCGAGGCACGCATCTCCTCACCTGACCTCTCATGACTGGGAATGCTGCAAGTGTGAAAAACGGTCATAAGTCACTTTTTTCAGTGCCATTGTAACTTTGAATGGTCCCTCCACACAAGCAAAGTACCAGCAAAGGAGGGAAAAAAAACTCCAGAGACGTTCCTGAGAATGTTTCCTTCCTGCCTTCCTTACAGGATTAGCCCAGTAATTTCTTCTAACAACCGGTTCTCCGAACTGCTTAGAGTGTTAACAACCGGTTCTAACGAATAGGTGTGAACTGGTAGAATCCCACCCCTGGTCTAAAGCGCCTGTAGGCCAGACAAGGAATAATGGATGGAAGCTGATCAAGGAGAGATTCAACCTGGAAATAAGGAGAAACTTTCTTTCTTTTTAAAATAATTTTGATTGGTTTTTAAGACGAACATAGACAAACAAAACATAAAAACATCAAGCCATCTTCCATATATATACATACAGTGTGCCGGTTGGTTTACAAATTGTTTTGTGCTTCCATTTCATAGTCTTCAATTGCAATTACATTGTATATATTCTCATATTTTCAATCAAGTACTAAATACATTAATATCATTGTTAATCGATCATTTGACTATAGTTTTATTCATTCATGTTTTAGGAATAATCATATTTTACTTAAATTGTTTTGTGACAGTTCATATTATCATCTCAAATCTATCCTACAATCATTTTGTAGATATAAGAAAAGAATACATCTTTATATATTTATTATTTTCTAAGAATCTACATATTTCATTACCATGTTTTATTTTCTAACCATTGATAGAATAGATCCCAGATTTTATAAAATTGTTTATCATCTTGTTCTCTAATTTCAAATGTCAATCTACTCATTTCAGCACATTCCAATATTTTCTTAATGATTTCCTCCTGTGATGGTATTTTCTCATTTTTCCAATTTTTAGCAAATCCAATCCTAGCCGCTGTTAATACATTTACAATTAGGTATTTCAATTCGTTACTATATATTTCAGGTAAAATTCCCAATAAAATATCTCTAGTTTCAAATCTATATGCTTTTTTGTCATTTTTTCCAACCACGTGTGGATTTTAGTCCAATATTTTTTAGCATCCGCACAAGTCCACCACATATGGTAACATGAGCCAGGTGTCTGATGACATTTCCAACATTTTTCTGATTTGTTCTTGAACATTCTTGCTATTCTTGTCAGGGAAAAATGCCACCTGTAAAACATCTTATACAAATTTTTTTTATATGCTGTTGACATTGTCATTTTATAATTTTGAGACCACATTTTTTGCCATTTTTCTAGATCAATCCCATATCCAAAATTTTTCGCCCAAGCAATCATTGTTTCTTTAACTTGTTCTTCTAGTTTAATTTCTAATAAATATCCATACAATTTTTTAATCACCTACCTGTCAAAATCTTACCTAGATCAGTCAGTTTATCATAGAAACTTTCTGTTTTAGAGTCTTTATCATACCTTGAATGTATTTGCGCATATGAAAACCAATTCATCTTTATACCTTGTTCCTCTAATTTTTGTATAGATTTAAGTTCACCCTTTTCATTCATTATTTCACCATATCTAACTGTTTGTTCCTTTTGATATATTATAGGATAAGAAAATGCTTCAATAGTTGATAGCCAGATTGGAATTTTCAAATAACATTGTCTTTTAGTCTTCTCCCAGTTTAACCACAGAGACTCCCGTATATAATGTCTTCTAAAGTACCCCTGTGATTTGGTTCCTTTATACCATAAAAAAGCATGCCACCCCAACAACAGATCATGTCCTTCTAATGTCAACAATCTAGTGTTTCTTAATGTTATCCATTCCTTAACCCAGATCAAATTTGTAGCTTGGTAATACAACTCCCAATTAGGCAAACCAAATCCTCCTCTTATTCTACCAGGGACTTTGCAGTATCCCTGGGATCAACAGGATGCGCTCTTTACATTCACCGTCTCTTTGGGACAGTTTAGATCCAATTGGACCATCCAGGAGCAAAGATAGTGGCAGCGATCTCAGACCTCCAAGATCGCATGCCGTATCGTTGCGACGCCGGCTGCGCCCTCTGAAATAAGGAGAAACTTTCTGACAGTGAGAACAATTAGAAGTTGCCTTCCAAAGTTGTGGGAGCTTCATCACTGGAGACTTTCAAGAAGAGACTGGACTGCCATTTGTCAGAAATGGTGTAGGGTCTCCCGCTTGGATGGGGGGTTGGACTAGATGACCTACAAGGTCCCTTCCAACTCTGATTATCTGTTATCTGTTATGGTGGAACCTGTGATTCCTACCTGATCACAAGAAACTGCAAAAATATTTATTTATGCTCTGTCTCTCCCCCTCTCCCTCTCTCTCTCCCTTTGTCTATCTTCCTCTCTCCCCCCTCTCTCCCTCTCTTTCTCTCCCTTCCTCTCTCTTTCTTCCTCCCCCTCTCCCTCTCCCCCTCTCTCTCCCCCTCTCTCTTCCTCTCTCCCCCTCTTTCTATCCCTCTCTCCCCCTCTACCTCCCTCTCTCTTCCCCCTCTCTATCTTCCTCTCTCCCCCTCTCTCCCTCTCTTTCTTTCCCTCCCTGCCTCTATCTCTCCCTCTCTTTCCCTCCCTCTCTCTCTCCCTCTCTCTTCCTCTGTTCCCCCTCCCTCTTTCTCTCTCTCCCTCTCTCTCTCTTCCTCTTTCTCTTCCTCTTCTTCTCTCCCCCTCTCTCTCCCTTTCTCTCCCTCTCCCTCTCTCTCACACGCACACAGAGGAAGGGGTGGAGGGAGGGATGGAGGGGAGAGAGAGAAAGAGAAAACAGCTGTTTGGAATTTTTGAGGCTGATCTCAAGTTCTCTCTTTAATCCAGAGAGGATCCAGAGAAAGTGACCTCGGGATGACAGGGATGGCAATCAAATTTAACATTTTTCCTCTGCCCCTCGTGTTGCCTCTCTGTGTGTTTGTGGGTCTGTGTACACTTGGAAGCACACCGCTACACAATGCTATGGGTCCTATGACCAGAAGAGGAAAGAGAGAGGAAGGCTTAGAACAGAGCCTTCCCCACTGTGTCTCTTGTAGGGGTACATAAAAGAAAAGGAAGGAATCCTCGTGGATTTTACTCTGCTAGTCATTGCTGACTCTAGCCAGCATCACTCGCCTCTGATTCAAGGCCGTGAGCCATTGCTGTCGGAGGACATTTCTGCAACCATGTAGCTAGTAAGGCATCACCGAGCGCTGTTTCCTCCCCACCAAAGTAGTACCTATTTATCTACTTGCGTGTGCATGCTTATAAACTACTAGGGGTGCAGGAGCTAGAGCAAATAACGGGAGCTTTCCAGATGTCAAGCCCAGCGTTTTAACCACTGACCCATCCTGCCATCCTTAGGGGTGTATGGGGGAGGTTTTTTTCTGGAATGTTTTTCTCTGCATTTCTTAGCTTCTGCCTTGTAGCCAAATGTGTTGCTACTGTGTTCATTTTATTCCAAAAGAGATCCACTTGTTTGACAAACAAACAGATGGCTAGATAAAGCTCTGAGCCCCTTTATAGATTCTGCATCTAACTTCTGATGGGTTTAAAAAAACTAAAGAAGTCTAAAACACAACTCACAACACAAAATTAAATTGCAAAGAATCTGCAGGGATAGGTGGCTTCTTGGCCATTTATATATGGTGGAATTTCAATTCCCATAAGGCCTGATTAGCATAACCAACAGTAAGGGATTATGAAGTAACTCAAAGATCACACAATTGTGCATCTATGCAAATAAGTTTTGCTTGAGTTAATGGGACCGCTGAGTAAATACGTAGCAAATTGTACTGTTAATTTTTCTCTGGTATCTGTGCCAGCAAAAGCTCCAAGTTAACTTGATTTTTCATTAAAAATTCATCAGAACAAAAATATCAAGTGAATTTCTACCAGCTAGAAATGTAATGAATGTGAGCGACAGATAGATGGATGGGTGGATAGATAGAGATGATAAATACACTATGATGATGGATGGATAGATTGATGATAGATAGATGATAGATAGATAGATAGATAGATAGATAGATAGATAGATAGATAGATAGATAGATAGACAGATATAGATAGATGATAGATGTAGATAGAATGATATTGATAGATAAATAGATAGATTAGATAGATGTAGATAGAATGATAGATAGATGATAGATAGATGATATTGATGGATGGATGGATGGATAGATAGATAGATAGATAAATAAGGTAAGATAAAATAAATGTAGATAGATAGAATGATGGATGATGAATAGATGATAGATAGATGATAGATAATAGATGATTGATAGAGATGATAGCGATAGATAGATGATAGATAGATAGATAGATAGATAGATAGATAGATAGATACCTTGTTTTTCCAACAATACAGCCTCCCCCAATAGGAAGTCCCAGCATGTTTTATAGGCATGAAATGAAATTAAGCCCCTCCCCCCCCCAAATTAAGGCCTATATTAAAACATGCAAAATGGGGGGGGGGAAATGGCGGGGGGGCCTTGCCGTTAGGAAGTACTTTTGTTGCACACCCAGATATGGTGCTGCCTGCGTTGACCCTGATACAAAGTGCCCCACCAACGCCGAGGTCAACATCCAAGCCATCGCTGCCCACCCTAAGATGCAACGGGGTGGGAATTAAGTCATCCCTGAAAAGACGGCCTAGCCGTTTTTTCGGGGCTCAAAAAAAAATAAGACCCGGCCTTGTTACATGAGAAACACGGTAGATATGGAGAGAGAGAGAGTATGAGGTAGATGGGTGATAGATAATAGATGATCGATAGATGATAGAGATACATGGATAGATGGATTGATGGATGGAAAGATAACAGATCGATCTACCAAAATATGTTGTAAAAATCCAGTCAGTCGGCCATGATTAACCCGTTTTATAATGGTGACATGTTACGACCATGATGGGCAGGCTCCATAACAGTCATAACTCGAGGACTACCTGCAGAATAACGTAGAGTTTGGGAAATATTAAGCGTTGCAGGACAGCAGTCCCTCAACCTTTCCAGCTGGGCAGCCTGTCTCAGGAGGTGGGGAAGGATGTGTGAGCGGCAGTCACACATGCGCCCTCCACTCGTGCAAATGGAGCTTCGAAGTGAGCGGAGGTCACTTGCGCCACGTGCAAGAAACGCCACTCGTGGGGGCAGCAGGAACTTTTCCTTGCGTGTGAAGCTCTGCCCGTGGCAGCAGGGGGCGCTCACACTCGTGAAGTTCCACTGCCATGAATAGAGCTTTTTCGCCCGCGTTTGTCCATTCCTCCCCGGGCCAGTTTTGAACTGGGGTCCCCAATTTAGAGGTGGGATTCAGCCGGTTCTGACCGGTTCTGGAAAACTGGTTGCGGAAATTCTGAGTAGTTGGGAGAACCGGCCAATCCCACCTCTGCCTGGCCCCGCCAACCCCCATCTCTTCTCTGCCTCCCATCGAGTCCCAGCTGATCAACTGGGTCTCCTTTGGTTGCCCTGCCCAGGAGAACGGAGCTGGAAAGCAGGTCATTGGGGTGGGGAGGGAAGGGGGATTTTGCAGTATATCCTTCCCCTGACACGCCCACCAAACCACGCCCACCAAGCCACGCCCACCGAACTGGTAGTAAAAAAAACTGAATACCACCACTGTCCCAGTTATAGAACTGTACAGAAGAAAGCACTTTTTTTTTTTTACAATGATTGGGTTGGATTGCAAAGAAAGAAAAACCTCAAACAATCAAGAAAGCAAAAATATTTTATACCAGTCGAGAGTTACCAAGTATCAAATCCTAGTCCCTGGTGTTATTCCTGGTGTTTTTTTTTTTAAATATAATTTTTATTAAAGGAAATTTTAACAAAATCAAAGCAATACAATCAATTAGAAAAGAAGTAAAAATAAAATAAAATAAGAGGGGATATATAACTCTCATAATTATGTGCAGCAGTTCAACCTCCATTGAGCTGGCGGTTACTATTCATGTAGCTCAGCCATATTTTTTCCCCATTTCCCTGATAATTCTTGGTCCATTTATTCTACTCCAATAAATAATGAAAAGGCTGTTTAGCTAAATTGAAAAATGCTGCTTCTCATTTCTTCTCCCTCGGTGCTGAAGATTACCTGCAACCATATTTGCTGATTAATTTAAATATTGGAACAGTTCTTTGTTAGCTTCTGGAAAGGCCTCCTTTCCCTAAAATTACCTCTAAAATGCACCCACAGTTTGTTCCTTGCAGTTGGAATATAGAGCCATGGCGCAGTGGTGAGAGCATGGGTGGGATTCTATCAGTTCGCACCCATTCGCTAGAACCGGTTGTTAACATCCTAAGCAGTTGGGAGAACCAGTGGTTAGAAGAAATTACTGGGCTAATCCTGTAAGGAAAGCAGGAAGGAAACATTCTGGTGTTGCTTACAGAAACTGCCTCTCCGTTGATCAGCAAGGGCTGGATGTCTGATCTGTTCCTTCTATATAGTCCACGATCAACTCCTTGGTCTTATTGGTGTTGAGGACCAAGTTATTGTCTCCACACCACGAAAGCAACCGCCGGTCCACCTCATCTCGGTAGGCAGACTCATCCCCCCACCCACCCACCCAGAGATAAGTCCCACCACTGCTGTTCTTGCCATCTTTCTTGCAATCAACAACTAAAAAGCCACACACAACAAGCAGGGGTGGGCTTCAACAATTTTAGCAAGGGGTTCTTGGTTGATGTGTGGGCGTGGCCATAGTGGGCATGGCCTAGTCGCCCTCCTGCACCACGGCGGTGGGGAAGGGCGTTTTTGCCCTCCCTGGGCTCCAGAGGGTCTCTGGAAGGCCCATTTCTACCCTCCCTGAGCCTCTGGGCACGCCCTGCCCTTACCTGCAACCAAAACGGGCTGTGTGAGGACACCTGGGAGGGGAGGGGCAGGGTGGGTGTGGCCATCCAGGAGTGGGATTTGGGGGTTCTCTAAACTGCACAGAATCTTAGCTAAGGGGCTCGCCTGAACCCCTGCAAATCCCCAGAAGCACCACATAACTACTACACCCAAAGCACCCATTCCGTTAGGGAGAAGTTGCCTGCGGAAGTTGTGGGAGCTTCATCACTTGAGACGTTCAAGAAGAGACTCCCATCTGTCAGGAATGGTGTAGAGTCTCCTGCTTGGGCGGGGGTGGGGGGGAGGTTGGACTAGATGACCTACAAGGTCCCTTCCAACTCTGACGATCTGATTCTCTGTTATCTGATTTCTTGGAAAACTTCAGGTTTTCTCCAGTCCGATCACATCAGGTGAGTTGGAGAGTCATTCAAGTGAAATTAAAAAGAGAGAGAAACAACTTGGAACTAAGGAGGAATTTTCTGACAGTCAGAACTATCAACCAGTGGAACCATTTGCCTCCAGAAGTTGTGGCTGCTCTGTCACTGGAGGTTTTGAAGAAGAAGTCGGGCAACCCTTGGTCTGGAATGGAATCGGGATTCCGGCCTGAGCAGCGGGGTGGACTAGAAGACCTTCAAGCATCCCTTCCAAACCTGTTAATTCTGTTCTGTTATGAAAGAGACGAAGCCTTTCACAGATGGGTTTGGGGACCATTCCTTATCAGGGCATAGGGTGACGGGATATATTATCTGCCTGGAATCTTCCTTTCTCGGCCTGCAAACGTTCTGTCAGATCCTTCTCTTAGATTCTTCTTCCACGGCCATCAGAAACACACCGTAGTTCAGAGCAAGAAGATTAAGCCAGCGTATCTCATGCTTCAGTGACAATATTTTCCCACTATATACTTGGTTCTCAACTACAAAATGGGAAAAGGCATACACAATACACACACACACACACACGATACACACACACACACACACGTGCGTGGTGTTTGAATTTTACTGTTTCAGAGATAATACCCAAATAGGATTTGCAAATTTGAATATATATATGTGTGTGTGTGTGTGTGTGTGTGTGTGTGTATGGTGTGTGTGTGTGTGTGTGTGTGTAATCTTTCCTCCTCCTCCTTAAATTAAATAAAATTTAATAAAAGGCAGCCCCTGCATATAGGGTTGGTCCTGTATCGTGGTTCCATTATTTAGTTTAATCTTAAAAGCTATATGTTTTGTTTGAGCAATGAGAGGATGAACCAGAGCATGAGTGCAACAGTACTTTATTTTACAAATAAAGGGCTGACCGTGCTTGCCAAGCCTGGAACTGGCTCGCAGCAATCAGCAACCGGTTGGACCCCGCAGCCTGCTTTTATAGCTGGCTGCTGGGGAGAGCCAACCAATGGGAATGGGGGAATAACGCCCACGTAAAGAGAGTGGACCTGAGTGAGAACTCCTTGAGTCCTCAGGACATAACACCCCTTCCCCCCAGATGCGAACATGCATAGTCCTTGAGGTAGACGGGGGGGTTGTGTTGGCGCCCGGAACGGCGCAACTCGGGAACATTGTCTGTCTGTTCGGTACCAGTCTGTGATGGTCGAGCTGGCATAGTGTCGCCAACACTCTCTCTGGACTGGACATCCTCGGGAACCACCGGGTTGGTTACTGGGGTCGAGCTCTCGTGGGTTGGATCAGGCTGGTCAACTCTCTGGGCGCTGTTGTCCGAGTTTGGGCTGACCGGAACGACCGCTGGTGCAGACTGGTCGCTGGGTACGATGTGGCTGGGCGGTGGATGAGGCGGTTCCCCTTCGACTGGAGACTCTGGATTCTTGTTGGCAAGGGTGCTGAGGCGCCTTCTAAGCTGATCTATATGTCTCCTCCAGACGCGACCATCCTCCAGCCTGACTCTATACGATCTCGGCCCGGTGATGGCGAAGACCTCGCCTGGAATCCAAAGTGGGTCCCCAGCGAAATTCCTTGCGAATATCGGCTCCTGTAACAAAAAATGTCTAACCCCCGAAGTAGAAGCGAGGGGAGAGTCAGGGCAGTATTGTGGGTGCAATCTGTCCAATACAGTCCTCAGGCGCCGGCCCATCAGAAGTTCCGCTGGGGACTTATTGGTGACTGCACAGGGGGTTGAGTGCTGGCTCATCAGGAACCGTGCGAGTTTGTGGTGCCAGTCATCCCTGCCAAACCTAGCGAGGGCCTCTTTGGTGGTCCTGACGGCCCTTTCAGCCAACCCATTACTGGCAGGGTGAAATGGGGCTGTGAAAATGTGGCGAATGCCCAGGTTGGCAGCAAAACGGCTGAATTCTACTGATGTGAACTGTGGGCCATTATCGGAGACAATGGAGTCGGGTAGTCCATGTGTAACAAACAGGCGCGTTAACACGTTGGTGATTGCTAGTGTGGTGGTCGTGGATAGCTGTGCCACGTCTATCCATTTGGAATAAGCGTCCACGACCACTAGGAACATCTTTCCATGCACGGGGCCTGCCAGATCGATATGGATTCTAGACCAAGGGGCGTTGGCATTCTCCCATCTGGTAGGGGTGGCGATGGGGGGAGCAGGACGGGATTCCTGGCAAATGCTGCAGGAACTTACCCAATTGACAATGTCCTCGTCTAGACCCGGCCACCACACGTAGCTGCGTGCTAACGCCTTCATTCTCACAATGCCGGGGTGTCCCTCGTGCAACGCCTCCAGGACTCGGGTACGCAGCGAGGTCGGAATGACCACTCGAGTGCCCCACAGTAGACAACCCTGCAAACTGGACAGCTCCTGCATGCGAGTCTTAAAGGGTGCGAATTTGTTATCAACGTTGCCTCCCGGCCACCCCCTCCTCACCCAGTCGAGCACCTGGGCGAGCGTTTGGTCTGCCTTGGTTTTAGCGGCGATGTCAAGGGCGGTGATGGGCAGGTCCAACTGGGTGATTTCGAAAATGGCATTGACAGGAGCTGGGTCTTCAGCCGGAGCGGGTAAGGGGCAGCGACTGAGAGCGTCGGCGTGGGATAGAGTTTTGCCCGGGCGGTGAATAAGTTTGTATGAGTAGGCCGCTAGGAAAAGCGTCCACCTTGTCATTCTAGGGGAAAGGACTTGAGGTGTCTGTTTGTCGCCGGCCAGTAGGCCCAGGAGGGGCTTATGGTCGGTGACCAGTTCGAAGAAATGGCCAAAAAGGAATTCGTGAAACTTTTTCACGGCTGCAACAGCTGCTAGGGCTTCCTTGTCTATTTGGCTGTAATTACGCTCCGTGGCCGAGAGCGTCCTGGAGAAAAAGGCGATGGGGGCCTCGGCGCCATTGGGGAGTCTGTGACTAAGGACCGCCCCAATTCCAAAAGGGGATGCGTCTGCTGCCAGTACTAAAGGAAGGTTGGGGTCGAATTGGATGAGCACTGCCTCTGACGTAAGTAGTGATTTGACGGCATTAAACGCCTAGTCTTCTTTGTGCCCCCAGTGCCACGGTGACTTTTTGTCTAGTAATCTGTGTAGGGGTTCGGCTACTGAGGCTTTATGGGGCAAGAAGGATGCATAAAAGTTCAGCAGCCCTAAGAAAGCTTGTAGCTCCGTTTTGGAGGTTGGTGTGGGAGCTTCGTGGATTGCTCTAACCTTGGACTCCAGGGGGTGAATGCCAGAGGCGTCAATTTTATAACCCAGAAAGTCCACCTGTCTAGTGGCAATGGCGCATTTTTCTTTTTTTAACTTGAGGCCATGCTGTCTGAACCTCTCTAACACTGCTCGCACTCTCTGGAAGAGTTGGGGTCTGTCCCTGGCCGAGACCAAGATGTCGTCGAAGTAGGGTACTACACCAGGGAGGCCCTGTAAAATCCGCTCCATGAGGGATTGAAAAATACCCGGGGCAACACTTACGCCAAATTGGAGACGCTTGCATCGGAAGGCACCCCTGTGAGTGACGATGGTCTGAAGTTCCGCTGTTTGGTTATCAACAGGGAACTGCTGATATGCTTGAGACATGTCCAATTTAGCAAAAATACTGCCCGGCTCGAATGTGTGCAATAAGTGCTGAATGACGGGCACAGGGTAGGCGCTAACTTGTAAATATTTATTGATTGTTGTCTTGTAGTCCGAGCAAATTCTCAGGCTACCATCTTTTTTAAGGGGTGTGACGATGGGCGTCTCCCACTTGGCGAAATCTGTTGGCTCAATGACCCCTTGTTTTAGTAGTTTATCCAATTCAGCGTCTAGTTTTGGTCGAATAGCAAATGGAACTCTACGTGGTTTTAATCTGATTGGGACTGCCTGGGGGTCAACAGAGAACGAGATGGGGGTTCCATTATAACACCCCAGCTCCTCGCTGAACACATCTGCGTAGTCAGCGAATAAGGAGTCAGTGTCTGAGGTTGAGACAGCATGGACTCCTGTTAACCCTAGGCCGAGGTGGGGAAACCAATCGAGCCCCAATAAGGTGGGTAGATTGCCGTTAACTACCACTAGAGGTAGGTGGCCTTTAAAAGCTCTAAAACTGACAAAGAACTTGCCTCTGCCGATCACGGGAATGGCCTTCCCCTGGTAGTCCTTCAGACCGAACTGGCATCTCTGAAGCCGGGTGGTAGATAGGCTGGGGTGGAGTCTCTTGAGGGTGTTCCACGAGATTATTGAGAGCGCTGACCCTGTGTCAACCTCCATGTGGCACGGTTTACCTTCTAGGGAAACGGAGAGAGAAATTTTACTAACAGCGTGGCAAGTACGCCTGGCAAGGCGGTGCGTGCGACAGTTTAATACTTGCCTCTGTGGTCCCGCGTGCGAGGACGGGGGTCTGTGTGCAGCGCTTTGGGGGGCTTGGCAGACTCTCGCGATGTGCCCCCTCTTATGGCAGTTGTTGCAAGTGGCTCCTTTAAACTTGCAGGTGGCCCTTTGATGCGATCCCCCACAGGCTAGGCACAATGTGATGTGCTTGGGTGGACCGGTGTATTCTTGTTTGGCCCCTACCTGCGACCATCTGTCGTTGGCGAGGCGGTGGACGTCGTTTTCATCGTTGTGGGTTTCCTCCACTTCCACCTCTTCGGAATGGACTGGGAACGA
>NW_020769426.1:1478057-1491731 GCF_900518735.1 Pseudonaja textilis | reverse complement strand
CTGTCTATATGTCTGTCTGTCTGTCTCATCTATCTTCTCTGTGTGTGTCTGTCTCTCTCTCTCTCTCTGCATTTTGTCTCAGCTGTCATTCTTCAAAACTCCCTATCTTGCCCAAGGGAGGAATGGATCTATCAGCCTTTATTGACTGGATGTCCACAGAATTTCTTCCTATTGATCTTTTTTCTCAACTGGGAACTAGAAAAGGCCACTCAAAGGACCATCAGCTGTTCAAGAAGTCACTCGGTCACTTGCAATTCACATGTGGACAGAAAGATCTTGGAGGGCAGCACTTTAAGAGACCTTCCTCTGTTTTTTGTTTACAACTAGTTTGTGGTGGGATGTGGCAGTGGACCGTGATAATTTTATACAAATTGCCATTTAAAGTTCAGCTTTAGAGTGATGTGGCTGTCATCTTACCAACAGACAATTTTGCTAGGACTCTCCAGGCTAACATTCCCGAATTTTAATTATTTTTAAAGAGTCTTTCTGCAAATAAATAATGATTGAAAAACACTGAAAAACATTTTAGCCTTAGGCATGAAAGCTGGTTGAGTGACTTTGGGCCAATCACCAGGAGACTGTGAGTTCTAGTCCTGCCTTAGTCATGAAAGCCAGTCACTCCCTGACTTTGGGCCAGTCACTCCCTATCAGCCCAACCCACCTCACAGGGTTGTTGTTGTGGGGATAAACAGAAGGTAGGTGTACTAGGTATATTGGTTGCCTTGAAATGTTTTTTAAAAATTATAAATGTGGGAGAAAAATACACATCAATCAATATAAAATGACTCAGCACAGCAAAGAGTCTCCAATCTTGTTTCAGTCAAAGAATCAGAGGGTTGGAAGGGGCCCTGAAGGTCCTCTAGTCAACCCTTGTCAAAGTAAGTGACTATGAGGCTTGTTCAATGTGTCTGGAAAGGATAATTTGTTCCACATGCAACAGAATATGACATCAAGATCCAAACTGATAAGAAACAAATTCTTTGTAGCTGCAGATTAAAAAAAAAATTAGCTTTCCACCTACTCAAAGTTTGGCAGGTGGATAAAAATATCCGCACAGTCCGCCAGAAATATGTAAAACAAAAAAGAAAATTCTTCAATTAATTTCTAAGGAGACAGAGGACATTGCCGGCCCTGCTGTTACTGTGGCAACCTACCATGACAATATACCAGACAAGTTAATTTAAGAACCCAACTATTTCTGAAAAGTGTTAAACAACCAGATGGATTGTGTCTTCAAATGGCTTTGGAATACTACCTCTTTCAAAACAAAGATGTGTACGATTTGCACAAAACTTCCTCGAATGAGCAAATTTTCTTGGGAGGATTGGGAAGCGTTCACAATAACAAGAATCAGAAGGGACCTTAGAGGTCTTCTAGTCGAACCCCTGCTCAAGCAGAAGATCCTATACCATTTCAGACAAATCGTTGTCCAATCTCTTCTTAAAAACCTCCAGGGTTGAAGCGCCCACAACTTCTGAAGACGAGTCATTCCTCTGATTCAGAGGTCTCCAAACTTGACAGCTTTAAGACTTGTGGACTTCAACTCCCAGAATTTTGGTAGTTGAAGCCCCCAAGTCTTAAAGTTGCCAATGTTGGGGACCCCTGCCTTCTGTCAGGAAGTTCCTCCTTAGTTCTAAGACTGAATCTCTCCTTGATAGGTTTCCATCCATTGCTTAGTAAGACTTTCTAACACTGTCAGGTTTATCATTTTATGATTCAGTTCTGAAGTTCCCTTGAGAGTCACTCTGAAATCACAAGTGGGCGGTTTGAGAGGTTTTCCCTTGGACATCTTAATAGTTGCCTCACCCCTTATTTTGCCTAAACCAGCTTTTAAAGTAGCTTTCTACCATCTTTGATGGACTTGTGACAAAGCAAAGAAATACTGGGGTAAGATGATGATTATTTTATTCGCATCCTGCCTATATTGTTTTTACATCCTGCCTATATTGTTTTTACACCTTCCTCCTCCTATGTTTCCCACAACAACCATCCTTTGACGTGGGTTGGGGTGAGGGAAAGTTACTGGCCCCAAATCACCCATCTGGCTTTCATGGCTAAGGTAGAACTAGAATTCACAGTCTCCTGGTTTACAGCCTGGTGTCATACGATTCGTATTTTGATAATGATGCTTCTCAAAATGGATATTAAAAAATCAAACCGGAGACTTTTTCTTTGAGGTTTAACAGACGAGGCCATTGAAAAAAGAAATCTGGAACTTGTGTTGTTATGCCAACAACAGCCAAAAAAGCCAACATAAAGAACTTTTTGTTTTGCCAAAAAGCTAACACTGTGCTAGGTTTCCTTAACAGATGGATGGAATCAAGATCGTGTGAAGTGTTAATACCACTTTATAAGGCCTTGGTAAGGCCACCCTTGGGATACGGCATCCAGGTTTGATGGCCACAATATAAAAAAGATGTTGAGACACTCTAGAAAGAATGCAGAGAAGATCAACCAAGATGATCAGGGGACTGGAGACTAAAACGTATTGTGATGACCCAGAGTGTAACGCAAATGTAACAAAATCCAAAATGTAAATAAATGTCCTTTATTGCCTCCAACTTAGCCCCACTGTTCAATAATTCTCAGTTGGAGATAAAACATACTCCAGAATAGTCTTCAAAAGAAAGCAGTACAGTCCAAATTTAGTGAGCAGATAGAGGTGAAAATAAAAACCAAACAAACTACAGTGATGACATTTCCATAACAGAACAGGAGAAGTATTCACCAAATTCAAGGAGATAACAAGGCACAGTCTGTTGGAAGGACGCCAACCAAGATAACTTCAGCCCAAAATAAAACACGCTTTGCTTCTGGCAACACTGTGTTGTAGCTGTCTCTCTTATATACTCGTCTCCTCAGCTGTAACCAATGAGGGGGATCATGGCCACTTCCTCCCTCACAAGCCAAGTTGCTCCCTTCTCTGTTCCTCCCTGCGTGCCCTAGGATGAAGAGGGGTTGAGCCTGGTTCTTTTTCTGACTGCCCAGCCAGCCTGTGCCCTTCCCCAGCCTCCTCCACAACCTCTGGAGCCACACCTCCACTCCCTGTCCCCTGTTCCTCCTCTTCCTCAGAGTCTGTCTCCACCAGGGGCATGACACATATGAAGAACGGTTGCAGGAATTGAGTAAGTCTAGTTTAATGAAAAGAAAGACTAAGGGGTGACCTGATAGCAGTCTTCCAATATCTCAGGGGCTGCCCCAAAGAAGAGGGAGTCAAGCTACTCTCCAAAGCACCAGAAGGCAGGACAAGAAGCAACGGGGGGGGGGGGAGTTAATCAAGGAGAGAGGCAACTTAGAACTATGGAGGAATTTTCTACCAGTGAGGACAATCGACCAGTGGAACAACTTGGCTTCAGAAGCTATGAATGCTCCAACATTTGACATTTAAAAAAAAGATGTTGGGTAACCATTTGTCTGCAGGGTTTCCTGCCTGAGCAGGGGGCTGGACTAGAAGACCTCCAAGGTCCCTTCCAACTCTGGTATGCTGATATTCTGAAACGACTTGATTTAACATTTGGACAAGGAATGAAAGTAGTCAGCATTTCCAGCAAAAAAAGGTCTGAGATCATTGCATGAGAAATATTTCATGTTGAAAGGTTACAGAATTGGAAAATGTCCATTTTCTTGTCTTTAGGATAAATCCTGGTCTATAAATATAATGAATTTGAGAATTTGGCTGAAGGTCTGCATTGCTGGTTTTCTGCTAGGCTTTCTTCCTAACACATCTTTGAGGTGCACTATTATTTATTTAAATTTATTTTAGCCCCCCGCTCTCTTCGATTCCTCTTAATATTCCTTTACTCGTGACACCATAACCTCACCCCACGTCATAAAATACCTTTCTTTTCTTTTCTTTTTTCCTTTTTGTCTTTTTCTCCTATAAACTTTTCAGCCTCACATCCATGGCTCTTGCAATCTTCTCAAAAAACATGTTGGAAATTGGCAAACCTAACATTCATTCTTGCTAGGATAATAACTTCAATATTACTGTGACAACCCTGGGGAGGCAAAATGGTTGCTTGTAGAAATTCAATTTTGGAGAGAGGCGGCGTATTTTCAGGTTTGTAGGAGAAGGAGGGAACGAGGGGGAAAAATCCTCTCCTTTGTGGATGAGATTCGAATACCAACTCTTAAACTCTACGAGAGTGTTCAGTCTTCCTCGGAGCTGCTTGAGGCCACACTAAAAGAAAAATACTGAAAGCATATCGTCTTTGTGTTTTGCTAAATTTAATAGCGCTAAGAAGACTGAAGTGCTCTAAGAACAGAATTCAACCTTTCAATAAGATGCTTTAAAGAACAGAAGTCAAATAATTTTCTTTTGCAGTAGAAGAAGTGTGCACTAGAACAGGAGTCTCCAACCTTGGGAACTTCAAGACCTGTGGACTCCCAGAATTCCTCAGCCAGCTTTGCTTGGCTGTCCACAAGTCTTAAAGTTGCCAAGATTGGAGACTTCTGCAATAGAGGGTCACCATCAACCAATGTTTCCAAGTGGAGTATCTTCACATGGGATCAGTCCTGGAAGCATCTATGGAGATTCTCAATCATCCAGGTCATAGTTGTCCCAAAGGTGCTCCGGTTGTGGTTCTTTAGTCAATGGCCAGTTCCCTTCAGTTGTCCTCAAAGAAGTTAAGGAGTAACCAGAAATATTTATGGAGATTCTGGCACATAACCAGGTCAAGTAAAGAACATGGGCAGCTTGATAGATTTAAACCGTGGTTAATTTCTTGTGCCTTCTTGTGTTTCACAAGACCCCTTCCTCTGTGTTGTTTACACTTGAGTGTCTACGGAGATTCTCAATCATCCAGGTCGTGGTTGTCCCAAAAGTGCTTTTTCCAAAAGGCAACTGGATGTTCTTGGGGGGTTTTTCCCTTTGAAAACGTTTCACTTCTAACTGAAGTTAGAACTGAAGAAGTTTCTTGGATGAGAAGTGAAACGTTTTCAAAGAAAGAATAGAATGGAATGGAATGGAATGGAATGGAATGGAATGGAATGGAATGGAATGGAATGGAATAGAATAGAATAGAATAATGAATGGGAATGGGAATGGAATTGGAATTGGAATTGGAATTGGAATTGGAATTGGAATTGGAATTGGAATTAGAATAGAATAGAATAGAAATGGAATTCTTTATTGGCCAAGCGTGATTGGACACACAAGGAATTTGTCTTGGTGTAAATACTCTCAGTGTACATAAAAGAAAAGAGACATTCGTCAAGAGTCAAGAATTATAAGGTACAACACTTAATAAGAGTCAGAGGGTAGAATAAGCAAGCAAATCATATTAGGAAACAGTCAATATAAATCGTTAGGATAAATTGTAAGCAACAAAGTTACAGTCATACAGTCACAAGTGGGAGGGGATGGATGATGAGGAGTGATGAATCTTCTCACCACTCCTTCTCACCCCTCCCCTTCCCAATTGTTTCCTGACACTGAAGACTTATGATGGATGTTTTAACATTTCTATCTTTCATGGGCCACCAAGAGTCACTTCGACTGCAGGATAGCAATGGAATAAATAAATAAAACCCAACTGTACAATCAGTGTGCATTTATTTGTCACATGCAAAACAAACAACAATTGTGTGTTCGGTTCAATAGGACTATCATATTTAGGTTGCATAAATTCAGACAACTCAACGTGGCAAGGAGGGAGATGTAGAAAACTTTCGTTGGTGGTACTGAAATGTTTATCTGGAGTTTTGCAAACCAGCTATGTCAGCTCTGCATTTTAGGGTTCTGCAAACAGAAATCCAAGTTCGTGGACGCTGGGAAACCAGAAAGAGGATGAGCATTTGTGCCAATGGGAAACGGGACCACACACAAGTTTATGTGCTACATCTGGAAAGCAGCTGGCATGAGAGTGTTGCTTTAGACTTACATATTTAGCATGGCTGAAGTCAGCTGCATCGTGTATCCATATGCTCAGGATATTAACAGAATCACAAAGTTGGAAGGGACCTTGGAGGTCTTCTAGTCCACCCCTCCACTGAAGCAGGAGACCCTGTAGCATTTCAGACAAATGGTTGTCCAAATGCTTCTTTAAAACCTCCAGTTAAAATCAACCAATCAATCCAGGCTTCGTTCTCTACCCTAACATATCGAACACGGCATCTGACACGATAGCAGCCTTCCAGTATTTGAGGGGCTACCACAAAGAAGAGGGGGTCAATTTATTTTTCCAAAGCCCCTGAAGGCAGGACAAAGAAGCAACGGATGGAAATTAATCATGGAGGGAAACAACCTGGAAGTAAGGAGAAACTTCCTAACAGGGAAGACAATTAACAAGTGGAACAGCCTGCCACCAGAAGTTGTGGTTGCTTCATCACTGGAGGTTTTTAAGAAGAAATTGGACAGCCACTTGTCTGGAATGATATAGGAAGGATGCAATACTCTAGGTGTGGCCTTAGTAAGGCCACACCTAGAGTCCTGCATCCAGTTTTGGTCACCACACTATAAAAAAGGATGTTGAGACTCTAGAAAAAGTGCAGAGAAGAGCAACAAAGAGGATTAGGGGACTAAAACATGTGAAGAACGGTTGCAGGAACCGGGCCTGGCTAGTCCAGGGAAGAGAAGGACCAGGGGAGACAGGAGAGCAGCCCTCCAATATTTGAGGGGCTGCCCCAGAGAGGAAGGAAGGGGTCAAGCTATTCTCCAAAGCACCTTTGAAGGCCAGACAAGGAATAATGGATGGAAACTGATCCAGGAGAGATTCAACCTGGAAATAAGGAGAAACTTTCTGACAGGGAGAACAATCAACCCGTGGAACGGAAGTTGCCTTCAGGAGTTGTGGGAGCTTCATCACTTGAGACTTTCAATAGTAGATTGGACTGCCATTTGTCAAAAACGGTGTAGGGTCTCCTGCTTGGGTGGGAGGGTTGGACTAGATGACCTCCAAGGTCCCTTCCAGCTCTATCCTGATTGATTGAAGAGGCAGCAGAAACATTTCTAGGCATGACAGATTGCCACATGAAAACAAAACGCGGCATTACCCCGCCAGGAAACGTGAACAGAACCTCAAACCGAATTCCAGAAGGCATCAACCATCAAGTTGCTCTTAACTGTCCATTAGAAGGAGATAGTGCCATCACCCCCGCTGAGAAGCAAAGAGCTTCTGGGGGGTGTTTTTGCCAAGGCTTTTATGAAACATAATTCAAACTGCCTAGTGAGAGATTGCTGTTGTAAGCCACAGTAATCTACCTTGACAGTCGTTCATTATTTGCAGGAATTAGAAGCCGAGTTCATTAAATTGAAGAGTTTTCTCCTTTGTGGGCACCAATTTATTTCTTTCAGTGCTGTTGGTATTTCAAAACTTGGCCAGAGAAAATGTCATGGAGAACCGGACAAACATTCTGGGTCGCAGCTTCTTTCATTCGTGAGCGATGCACGCACCGGTTGAGTTTATGGCAATGATAGTTTGAAACAGTTGGGATGACCAGGTTTTATGACCGAGATGCAGGTAGTCCTCGACTTAAGACTCCAATGAAGCCCAAGCAAGAGAGTTGTTAACTTTGCCCTGCCCTTCATTGTGTTTTCCGTCTCTCTTTTTGGCTCTCTGGGTTTTTTTAGTTGTGACTGTATCTTCTTATTTTCTAAGCCACCAAGAGTCCGGCCGTTGCAGCCCGATATAAAACTTATAAACAAATAAACGAAATATCTAAATTCAGCTTTCAATGTGAATCTAGAAGTGGATATGGGTAGTCCTTGTCTTTTGACCACAATTCATCTTCATTTAAGGACCCCATAATCCCTCGCGGAGTGGAGAGTCTTGGCAACTGAATGGAGCTAGCAGAGCGTTTTAAGGGCCGGATGCTCTTCCTGTCTCCAGGGCGGAGTTTTGTTCAGCAAATATATTCACATTGTGCCCAGAGAGAGAGAAATATCTGCCTTCTACTTTGGATCGAACTAACAGCCTCCTGATCGTGAGGCAAGAGCTCCACCGCTAGGCCACCCACTGCACCACTCCTTTTTTCGAACCGCAATTGAGCCCAACTTTTCTGCTGATAAGCGCAACATTTGTTGAGTGATTTTTGCCCCATTTTACAGCCTTTCTTGCCACGGCTGTTATGTAAATCACTCCCTGAGCCTCCATACGCGCCCCGCACTTGCCTGCATCCAAAACAGGCCCCGTGGGGACTTCTGGAAGGGGTAAGATGGGGTGGGTGTGGATTTGGAGGTTCCCTCTGAACCACGCAGAACCTTAGCTAGGGGCTCTCTTGAAACCCTACAAGCCCCCAGCAGCCCCACCCCCAGCAGTTGACTGCCCCCCTTCCTCTTCTTTGGGGCAGCCCCTCAAATATTGGAAGGCTGCTATCATGTCATCCCAAGTCCCTATTCTCGTTAAACTGGACCTACCCAATCTCGGCAGCCATTCTGTGTGCAGAGAAGGTGTGTAGGTAATGGCCGTGTCGGTGTTAGGAAGAGGGAGACTCCAAGTTCAACGATTGGGTAACAACTAACCAACACAAAGTAGCAATTTCGGTGGAAAATCAGAATTTGTTCCACGCATTTCCCCCCCCCCCGCCCCCCGTAAGTGATTATAACGTTGGAGCCAGGTTGCTAATGACAATGTCCAGAAAAATGAATTTCTCCAGGCTAGCAGTCAAATTAAATTTAACTGAAAGTCTGACATGATTAAGAAAATCTTGGGTGGAAAACAAGGACACGGACACACGCACACACGCACACACACGTACACAAGTAGAGTGCCCCTCTCAAGTGGTTTCCCCGGTGACTTGTTCAATGTTTTAAAATAACATTTGTCAGGATGAGTACAACTCCACGGCTACGGGAACGAGTGACTTAGTAGTCGTGACTTAATAGTAGTGAGGTTGTATCTCTCAGCAACCAAGGGTCACCTAGAAGTATTCGGAAGAGGAATTATTTCTGGTGCTTTTATAATATCAAGTGGACTTTACTCTTTGTAAATTGAGCTCAGGTAAACTTTATGGAGATAACGATGGCGTTTTCTTGGCAACAACATGGAAACGGTGAGCCCGCTTTTCGTTTCCGGGGTGGTTTTTCAATTTACTAATCCGGGATAAAAATCTAGGGCAGGGGTGACAAATTCAAGGCCCGTGGGCTGAATCTGGCCCACGGGGTGCTTAAATCTGGCCAGGGGGACAGTCTGGAGATAGCAAAGGATGGGATCGCGGTGCCTCTTCTAGCAAAAAACGGGCATGAGGGCATATGAAGCCCCCCCCCGTGCCCCATGTTCGGCCACCGGCAGCACTCTGCCAGCCAAAACTGGGCACAGGGGGGCATATGGGAGACTGTGTGTGCACCCCCTGCCACCTGTTTTGGCTGGTAAAATATTGCAGGATGTGTGCCTCCCGTCTCCCATTCCCCTCCCTGCCAGCCGGCCCGTGGAGGAGAACTACAATGCGGATTCAGCCCTCGAAGAAACCCAGTTTGACATCCCTGGTCTACGGTCTCCTTGTTTCTTGCATCCAAGTGCAAATAAATTTTGATCGTGTAGAATTCCAAGAGTCAGGCGGAGTCAAGGGAAGCTCCTTGGCTTCTGAGAAATTATTGGTAGAAGAGAGGGTTGGTAGCTCGGGGTTGAACTGGGGCTCTCTGCGCTGGGTGGTTTTCTTGCAGACATTTCATGATCCAACTAGGTAATATCATTAGTGCTGGAAGGAGGGGTTGCAGAGAGGAGGAGGAGAAGCAGGAGGAGGAAAGAACAGGAGGAGAGGACTGTGGGGGCCTTGGTGCTCTCTGCGCTGGGTGGTTTTCTTGCAGACTTTTCACGATCCAACTAGGTAATATCATCAGGGCTAGAAGGGAGAAGGATTTGAAGAGAGGAGGAGGAGGAGGAAGAGGAGGAGGAGGAGGAGGAGGAGGAGGAGGAGAGGACTGTGGTGGCCTTGGGGCTCTCTGAGCTGGGTGGTTTTCTTGCAGACTTTTCATGATCCAACTAGGTAATATCATCAGTGCTAGAAGGGAGGTAGGTTAAAGATAGGAGGAGGAGGAGGAGGAGGAGGAGGAGAAGAAGAAGAAGAAGAAGAAGAAGAAGAAGAAGAAGAAGAAGAAGAAGAAGAAGAAGAAGAAGAAGAAGAAGAAGAAGAAGAAGAAGAAGAAGAAGAGAGAAGAGAAAAGAAATGTGATCACCCATCTATAGTAATATTAAAATGCATTCTAATAACCAACTGGAGCGGGAACTGCAAAAGCAAATCTCTCTTTGCTATCAATTATTCTGATTTTCAACGGGGCTCCCTTTTTTTCCCCTCATGGACATTCTTGACTTAAATCTTCCAGGACCATCTTGGACAGGGGATCCTAAAACATACGAGCACTGGGAGCTTCTCTAAGCCCTACTTTAAGAAACTTTGCTTCCGACAAATCCAAAGGGAATCTTCATTTGCTAATTAAGTGGCCTTCAGGATATACGTTCTCTGCCTAATTTGTGAGTGCTCCCTTAAATAGCCCTCCGGAGTCCAAAAACCCCTAACTTCTCCCTGTTATTCTGGCAGTGGGAGAAAGCTCCGTGTGCTGCGGTTCCAATTGGATTAAAAATAACTAATTACACCAACACCGTGTTCCTGCAAATGGGTTCTCTAATTGAATGGCACGTACACTGTGTAGGATGAATGGGGGAAAAAAGTGTAAATTGATGCATCCCATTTCTGCAAAGCGAAAGGAACCCGAACAGATACAGGTCGTACGGCCACAACTGAGTCAAACGTGTCTGTTGTTGAGCGAGACATCCGTGGAGCGAGCTTTGCCCCACTTTAATGACCTTTCTCACCACCGTTGTTAAATGAACCACCAAGGCTGATACGTGAGCAGTCCTGTTTTTAAGTGAAAACTGGCTTCCCCATTGTCAGAAGGTCGCAAAACGGGATCCTGCGACCTGGGGAACAATGGTCACAAGTGTGAACTACTTGTCAGGCGTCTGAATGTTGATCCCCTGATCATAGGGCGGTTGCAGAAGTCGTAACTGTGAAAAATGGTTGTAACTCACTTTTTTTCAGTGACGTTGCTGTCAGGATTCCAGCAAACTGTCCCTAATTAAATCTTGAGCCTCAAGCCTTCAAAGGATTTATTAGGAGCGAAAAGGCTGGCATGACCTGCACGAAGCCAACCCCAAAGTCCTCCTCCTCCTCTTCCTCCTCCTCCACGTAAACTCCACTCCCATCTAGCACTGATGATGTCACCTAGTTTGGGTCATGAAACATCTGCAAGGAAACCACCAGGCTCAGAGAGCACCAAGGACCACCACCCCCGCCCATGTATATTCGCCTTCATTCGTAGGTTAGAATTCATTTCTTGAAAAATTGTATCTTGGCTGATGCAGGTTTTTTTTTTTACACTGCCAAAAAATAAAAGGAGCCACCATCTAAGGCTATCAAGGACATTGTTCATTATACTTTGGAGGGGGAAAGAAAGTCAGTGTAATCATCACCAACTCTGCAACTGCTTGCTTAATACCCAACGATGGTGATCAAATAATTAATTCCACCGGCGTCTGTATGGTAATTGAAAATGCTGCAAGCTTAAATGCTAATTGTCCTTGTAGAAGCTCTCCATCAGAAGCTCACGGTGGTGCCAAGTTTGGGCTTTGAAGGAACCCGAGTCCATTGTGGCACGCAAAAGACAACCCCCCAACCGTCTGAAAAGGGGCTTCACGTCTCACTTAGTCCACGATGGGGTGTATTACACGGCAGATGATTTTTCTGCTCTGGAAATGAACCGAAGCTATTTTGTCGATTTTAACCGTTCTGGAACAAAGTCTGGGCATGTTCTGTTCACTGCAGCATTACTGTACAGATAATCCTCAATTTCACAACCATCCATTTAATGAATGCGTGAGGAGCTTCTCAGTCATCCAGGTTGTGGCTGTCCCAAAGGTGTTTTTTTTTTCCTTTAAAAGACAACCAGACTTCCTCGGTTTTTCCCTGAAGACGTTTCGCTTCTCATCGAAGAAGCTTGTTCAGTTCAGTTCTTCAGTTCTTCCAGGGCTAGAAGAGACCTTGGAGGTCCTAGTGCCACCCCTTTCCCATGGCTGGGGGTTCTAGGCCATTCCAGTCTTCCATTCCAGACCTGATAGGATGGATACATGAGATCACAGAAAGAGGAAGGGTCGTGCCCCTGTTGGAATCTGATCCTGAGGGGGAGGTTGGGCGGCTGACAGGGAGTGGGAGTGTGGCTCCGGGGGCTGTGGAAGAAATGGGGGAAGGGCACAGTCCGGCTGGGCATTCAGAAGACCCAGGGCCGTCCATCCCCTCTTCATCCTAGGGCACACAGGGAGGAATGGAGAAAGGAGCAACGTGAGTTACCTGGGGTTATGGGGGAGAAAAGGGCCCTGATTCCCTTCATTAGCTGCAGCTGGGAAAACAGGACTTTAAAAAGGGCATTTGCACACAGCTCCTTGCTGGAAGCAAAGCATGAATTACTTTTGTTTGTCAAGTCTTATCTGGGTTCTGGCATCCTCCCAACTGTGTGTGTTTCGTTATCTTTTGAAGTCTGCAATTCTTTATCCTGCCCTGTCTCGTTAATTGTTGCAGCTTGTGGTTTGTGTTGGTTTTTATTTATAATTTATATGTACTTTGGGTTCAGACTGAATTTCTTCCTTTAAAGACTGTTCTTGGGAGAGTTTTTTCTTGAGCTGATGATAACTGGACGTTGGGGGCCAAGTTGGGGTATTAAAGGGACTTTCCATACTTTTGAGACTTTGTTGCTTTTGTGCCATGCCCCCTTGGGTCATCCCAGTAAGAGGAAACAGAACAAAATAATTCAGCCCTCCATCCAAGCAGGAGACCCTGCACCATTTCAGACAAATCATTGTCCAGACTCTTCTTAAAAACCTCCAATGATGGAGCACCCACAACTTCGAGGTACGTCGTTCCACCAATTAATTTTCAGTGTCAGTAAAATACTGTGTTTATTTATTTAATTAGATGTGTGTGCCACCCATCCTGTCTAGAAGCGACTTTGAGCAGCTGTACTGCAAACCGGGGCATACAAAACCTTCACCAGACCAATTCTTGAATACAGGACGCCTGCCTGGAATCCACACTGTATAACGGACATTAATACAATCAAGCGAGTCCAGAGGTATTTCACGAGAAGAGTCCTCCACTCCTCTGCTCGCAATAGAATATCCGACGCTACCAGGCTCACAATTTTGGACCTGGACAACCTAGAACTATGTTGCCTACGGTCTGACGTAAGCTTAGTACACAAAATTGTCTGCTACAACGTCCTACCTGTCAACGACTACCTCAGCTTCAACCGCAATAACACACGGGCAAACAACCGATACAAACTCAAAGTAAACCGCTTCAAACTCGATTGAAGAAAATAGGACTTCAGCAACAGAGTGGTCAACGTCGGGAACTCACTCCCTGACTCTGTTGTTACTTCCTCAAAGCCCCAAAACTTTAACCTCAAACTGTCCACTGTGGACCTCACTCCATTCCTAAGAGATCTGTAAGGGGGCTTGCATAAGCGCACCAGCGTGCCTACTGTCCCTGTCCTACTGTCCCCATTTATTCGTACTCATTTATTATGTATATACTTATACCCGTTTATACTTATACAGTTATATGTAATGTTCATACTAACATTTGTTTTCTCATGCATTCTTGACAAACAAATAAAATAAATAAAGAGTACAGTACTGTAGAATAGAATAGAATAGAATAGAATAGAATAGAATAGAATAGAAT
>NW_020769426.1:1460312-1477957 GCF_900518735.1 Pseudonaja textilis | reverse complement strand
GAATGGAATGGAATGGAATGGAATGGAATGGAATGGAATATAGAATAGAATAGAATAGAATAGAATGGAATGGAATGGAATGGAATGGAATATAGAATGGAATGGAATGGAATGGAATGGAATGGAAAGGAAAGGAAAGGAAAGGAAAGGAAAGGAATCGAATGGAACGGAACGGAACAGAACGGAACGGAACAGAACAGAACAGAATAGAATAGCAGAGTTGGAAGGGACGTTAGAGGTCTACTAGTCCAACCCCCTGCTTAGGCAGGAAACCCTCCACCACTCCAGACAAATGGCTGTCCAATCTCTTCTTAAAAACCTCCAGTGTTGGAGCATTCACAACTTCTGGAAGTAAATTGTTCCACCGATAAATGGTTCTAACTGTCGGGAATTTTCTCCTTAAATCTAGGTTGATTCGCTCCTTGATTAGTTTGCACCTGTTGCTTCTTGCTCTGATGCTGTAGAGAAGAGGTTGACCCCTTTGTGGCATCCCTCAAATCTTGGAAGACTGTTATCATGCCGTATCAAGGTCATGTCCACCATATCTTGCCGTGGAATTGTCCAATTAACCCTTTTTAATTCTGGGATACAACCTAGAATTCCTTGCAAAACAAGGCTATTTGCTCCCCCGGTGGGGAAGGGAAAGATTTATGCAACGGGCAGCCCACATCTGAATATTCATGTGCCTTTTCTAGCAGGGTTATCTCAGCAGCAGGATCTGGGCTGACAGGTGCATGGCAGCATCCTAAGTATAAATTAGCAGATAAGGCAGGTCTGCTCTACTTAACTTTCTACCTCTGGGGAAAGATTTCTGTTCTGGAAAATGTTCACGCTGTTTTTTTTTTTAATTAAAAATCTGCAGGAAAAATAGTCGGATGAGATTCAAGGTTAAGTGGGGAGGGACAGACTGCATTTCCTAAAATGTTCAAGATGGCCAAGGAGTGACCTATAGCCCGATCTGCTTAAACAGAACCACGTTCCCTGAAGAGTGAAGGATTATTTTTTTCCCCACAGCGCTTCCTGCTCACGGAACTGTGCAGTTTGCAAGGTTCCGTGGTCATTCCAGGAAATGTCGGTGAAAAAGCTCTTGCTCCAAGACCGCTTGACATAAATAAAAAAAGGCCACTCATAAAATGTTACCACACTCTAAAAAAGATGTTGAGACTCTAGAAAAAGTGCAGAGAAGAGCAACCAGGATGATGAGGGGACTGGAGGCTAAAACATACGATGAACGGTTGCAGGAACTGGGCCTGGCTAGTCCAGGGAAGAGAAGGACCAGGGGAGACAGGAGAACATCTTCCAATATTTGAGGGGCTGCCCCAGAGAGGAGGAAGGGGGTCAAGCTATTCTCCAAGGCACCCAAAGCCCGGACAAAGAATAAAGGATGGAAACTGAACCAGGAGAGATTCAACCTGGAAATACGGAGGATTTTTCTGACAGTGAGAACAATCAATCAATGGAACAAGAAGTTGCCCTCGGAAGTTGTGGGAGCTTCATCCCTGGAGGCTTTGAAGAAAAGACTGGACTGCCTCTTTCAGAAATGGTGTAGGGTCTCCTGCTTGGGCAGGGGGTTGGACTAGATGACCTACAAGGTCCCTTCCCACTCTGTTTTTTCTATGTCGAAAGTAGTTTAACATTTGTCTACCTCTCACCAGATATATCTTCTAAGGACCAGCAAATGTTGCGGTATGATTATTATTATTATTACTATTATTATTTTTGCAATTACCATTTATGCTTCCCTGGTTCTGCCAGCAGTGAAATAATCAAATTAGCTCACCATAGGGTTCCTGCTACGGAGTTTTAACTTCTAATGAAAAGAGCCTTGGAAGTAAAGTAGCCCTAAAGAAAAAATCGGAAATTAACTAACCGCTTGAGGTTAGTTATTCCAACTCTCAGTTTGTAAAGTTTCCATGCTGTGTGGAGTTTTCACGAGTTGTATACAGGATGAGAGCTGGGGTTCCTGGTTGGGAAAAACTGCTTTCAAGTTATGTCAAAGGATGGGATTCTACCGGTTCTGACCGGTTTGGGTGAACCGGATGTTAAGTTTTCACCTGGTTTGCCGAATTGGTATTTCAACCGACCGGCTGGACCCGACCCTCCCAGGAGCCTCCAGGTGGCCCATTTTCGATGCAGGCAAGTACAAGATCCATGCAGAGGCTCTGGGAAGGGGGGAAACAGGACTTCCAGCGGTTCAGAAATGGGCCTGTTTGGGGCTTTCGGGGGGCCTCCAGAACCCGGGGAAGTCCTTTTGCCCTCCCAGAGGCCCGAGGGAAGCCTCCGGACTCTGGGGAAGGCAAAAAACGGCCCTCCCCGAAGTTCCAGTAGGCCACGCCCACCATGGCCACGCCCATTCAGCAACTAGGCAGCCAACCGGTTGCCTGGATTATGGAATCCCTACTCCTGGTTATGCGTCAGCAAATTATTTTCTTTTGCGTTACTCTGCCTGAGTTCAACTTTGCAGGGAAATTCTACCTAGTCGAATTTGGCCCCTTTAAGACGTGTGGACTTCAACTCCCAGAATTCTCCAGCCAGCAGAGGATTCTGGGAGTTGAAGTCCACATGTCTTAAAGCGGCCAAGTTTGGGAACGCCTGGCCTAGTGGATCAAAAGCGATGCGAAGTCCTTGAAAGTGCCGTTTGACTGTCATGGTTTCTGTAGGGAGACATTGAGATACTTTAGGATGGCCAAGAATGGAGGAGAGTCAAAGATATGAAATTTCAGCCTTTCCTCTTTAGAATGTGGAATGATGGTTCCTCAGAGAAGCGCAATTCTTGCTTTAGGCATCCCTATAAATACTGCAAATTGCCATGAAGCCTTATTAATGTACAGTTGTAGTGACCCCCAAGGGTTAATTAATAAAGCTAAGGTGTTTATACAGCTTTCTCTTGGAATTATTTCATGGTCCACCTACTATTTTTGGAAAGTTTGAGGTGGAGGGATAACTGGCAACCAGTAATTAAAAGGCAGTTAAGTTGTTCATCAAATGCCCACGTGATGTTGGCTTTTATGAGCTATGTTTAGCCCAGAAACGAAAAAAAGACTTCGTTACACTCAGCCCTGGTTTGTTAAGCTCTAAAGCATCGCTTGGTTTAACATGTTCCAAGCAGAGTAACAGAATTGGAAGGGACCTTGGAGGTCTTATAGTCCAACCCCCCTGCTTAGACAGGAAATCCTACACCATTTCTGATGAAGGGTTTTCCAGTCTCTTTGCAATGGTGTCAGGATTCCGGGCAGTTGCCCCAATTAAATCATGAGACTCAGACCAAACTTCCAAAACTTCAAAAGGATTTATTGGGTGTTAACATATCTGGCACTGCCTGGGTATAGCCGACTCTGAGACACATCATTCCTTGTCACCCTTGACCCTGGTTTTCCCCCTGGGTCTATCATCATTCATATTCTCCAATGGGACACCTCCTTAGCCCAGAGTCATCAATCATATTCTCCAGTTAGATATTTTTGCAGCAGAAACTTCAGTAACAATATCTGAAAAAACTATTTATGGAATGCACTTTCACTTTCCAAGCTGCCGCACTGCCCTTTCAAACCCCTATTCCTCCCTCCCTTTCTATGGGTCTTTTCAGAGTTGCCAAATAGCACTTATATACCACTTCATAGTACTTTATACAGCCCTTTCTAAGTAGTTTACAGACTCATATTATCCGAGTTGTATTTCCTAGTCCGACGTTGGTGGAAGATAAATCTCCATGAAAACCTCCAGTGATGGAGCAGCCATAACTCCTGGAGGCCAGTCTTTCCACTGGTTAATTGTCCTCCCTGTCAGGAAATTCCTCCTTAGTTCTAAGTTGCTTCTCTCCTTGATGAGTTTCTACCCGTTGCTTCTTGTCCTGCCTTCGGGTGCATTGGAGAAGAGCTTGACCCCTTCTTCTTTGGGGCAGCCCCTCAAATATTGGAACGTCGATGACATATCAGCCCTAGTCCTTCTTTTCATTAAGCTAGACCAGGGCTGTCACATTCCCAGACTGCAGGCCAGATGAGTCACACACTGCAAACACCCATGCCTGGTTAGCGAAGGAGGGGAAAGTCCCGATATGCCATGTGATGCTGCCATGATGACCTGAGTTTGACACCCGATCTAGACATACCCAGTTCCTGCAACCGTTGTTTATATGTTTTTGCCTCCAGTCCCCTAATCATCTTTGTTGCTCTTCTCTGTACCCTTTCTAGAGTCTCAACATCATTTCTTATGTCATGACGACAAAACAGTAATTTCTTTATTATTCCCAGAGTTCATCATTGCTGGACTAAGGGCATCCTAAGCCAGTGTCTATAAATCACCCTTGCTGGGTTTATATAATATGCTAAGCACAAGCAAGCCAATCATATTAGCATATCATTAGAGCTGCGTGTCTCAGCCAGATGTTGGCGGAAGTTAAATCTGCATTCGCTTCCTTAATTTTTCCGAATTTAGCACCAGAAGTGCTGACGTATTCCGGAACGCTGAGGTTGCTCCTGAGAATTCTTCTAAGGGAGTAGCAGATTTTAAAGACTTGCTGTGAAAAGATTTCATTCCCAATTGCCAACATGAATAGTAGTAGCTCTGACAATAAATAAAAATGATAAAAATAAAGAATGTCAGGTACTAGCAACCAGAATCGTTCATAAATAGCAACTTTATTAACATCTGCCTGTATTACAAGAATCTCTCTTAACTGCTTGTTTTTCATTGGAAACAACCAGATAAGGTTTCATGGATCTTGGGGGAAGTCAGGCTTATACCCCTTGTGGCTGTGTATCCAAGCTATGTGCCTGCTTGACTCTTCCTTTCAGCTTGGCTGGCAATTTGCCAACAAAGAAAGCTTAAAGTAACCAATTAAAAAAGAGGTAGAGAAGGGAAAGTTAGGGACAATATTGAGTCAGGTCTACAGTCTATGTGAATTAAGTGTCACTTAGTTGAGCCTGATGTCTGACAATTGCCTAGACCAGGGGTCCCCAAACTTGGCAACTTTAAGACTGAAGTCCACAAGTCTTAAAATTACCAAGTTTGGAGACCTCTGCACTAGGGCAGAACTTCCCTGCAAAGTTGGACTCAGGTGGAGCAACACAAAAGAGAATAATTTTCTGGCTCAGTGGCTAAGACGCTGAGCTCGTCGATCAGAAAGGTCAGCAGTTCACCTGTTCGAATCCCTAGCGCCGCGTAATGGAGTGAGCTCCCATTACTTGTCTCAGCTTCTGCCAACCTAGCCCATAAAAAGCACATTCGAAAGCACGTAAAAAATGCAAGTAGAAAAATAGGGACCCCTTTGGTGGGAAGGTAACAGCGTTCCGTGCGCCTTCGAAGGCATTTAGTCCTGCCGGCCACATGACCACGGAGATGTCCTCGGACAGCACTGGCTCTTCTTTGGCTTTGTAATGGAAATGAGCACTGGTGCCCCCTAGAGCCGGAAACGATGAGCACTTATGTGCGAGAGGAACCTTTACCCTTACCTTAGATGGAAGGAGATCCTCTCACAGATAGACCATCTGAGGATTATCAGGTACAGAGTAGCATTTAATTGTATGATGATTTAACTTAAGTAGCTGCTTGCTCATCCCTCATTTTTAGAAACCCAAATTTCAAATAACAAAAATAGGAAAAATTAGGAATTCTCTCTCATTCAGTTGTTCCAAACCAATCCCTCTTTCATCATTCTTTATGAGGTTCTGCAGAAAGAATAAAAGATAGGTCAGGAAGTAGCCAGGTTCTTAATCCACCTAAACCAGTGCTAACTAGGATCAGTTCTTCAGGGTTGGAGCCCAAAGCTCTCCTTGGCCTATCGTTCATGAAAGCTAGAAGGACTTTATTTCTCATAATTTATTTCTTGATCACTTTAATTGGGCGTCAGGAGGATTTGAGCCTAAGATCTCCTAGAAGCTGTGCATAAAATACAGTTTTGCCAAATTTAAGGATGGATTAAAATAGTTGAAGGCAAAGGTGGCCATTCCTAACCCCAGGAACACCTGGGTGATGAGACATGTATTGTGAAGGACAAATTCCTTGGGGGTCCTTGGTGCTCTCTGGCCAAGGACCCCACAGTTCAACACTGAACTGCAAATATTCTCGACTGTTAGGACAAATTCATGCCTAAAGTGGGACTAGAACTCATTGTCCCCCAGTGAATGGCCCAAAGTCATCTAACCAGTTTTCATTCCTCAGACGGAACTAGAACTCACCATCTCCTGATGATTGGCCCAAAGTCACCCACCCGCCCATGAATTAATTAGGGCGTCCATCGGAACTTCGACACTTTCCAGTGTAAGTGAGACTAGAACTCACAAGCTCCTGGTTTCACCTTAACCACTATACCAAATAGGATCTCATTTCCTCAAGGTAAAATAATTAAGAGGGACAATTCTGATTATTCTCCATCTAAGTTGTTGGTAAACAATTAACACACTGAGACACAGAGATTGGTCTATTCATTTACGTAATAAATAAATTCGTAATAAATTAACTAGGCATGAAAGCTGGCCTTTGGGTATTTGAGCTAGCTAGGAAATATGTACTTCAAAACATTCCAACAAAGCCGAAGAGGATTTAATTTTCAAATAGTCACAGTGAACAGAGCCTGTTAATCACTTTCTGCATTTGGAAGGGAATTTATTGAGCCAAGGGATTATGTTTTTATTAATAAGTAATAGAGAGGTATGCAATACATCGCCTGTATATCATGTAGAATCGTGCAAGTTAATATAAATATTTTGGATATGTGCAGAAGGAGGTCAGAAACAAGAGGAGGAAAGGAAGGGAAGTAAACCTTGAAATGTTTGGAGGATTTCTCCAAAATTATATAACATGTTGCTGTTAGAAATAGTGGGTAAACTGGAGAGGATAAGAAGACTTACAGTATTGAAATTATGCTTAGATTTATTATTTAACTTTTCAGCTTACTTTCAGTTAATAAAATGGAGCCATGTGATCTTTTCAAAAACCCCACTAGACTTAAAATTCAACTTTCCAAGACTCTGGATGGCGCCAATGTGTGGCAAACACAGTTTGGTCTAATGGGTAAGGCACCAGGCTAAAGAGTAGGAGATGCTGAGTTCTAATCCCGCCTTACACCTGAGAGGTGCCTGGGTGATTTTGGGCCATTCACCAGGAGACGGTGAGTTCTAGTCCTGCCGTAATCAAGAAAGTTGTCTGAGTGACTTTGAGCCAATCACCAGGAGACTGTGCGCTCTAGTCCTGCCTTAAGGCATAAAAGCCAGCTGGGTGATTTTGAGCCAATCACCAGGAGACAGGGAGTTCTAGTCTCACCTTACTCAAGAAACTTGACCAGGGGACTTTGAGCCAAACACCAGAAAATGATGAGTTATAGTCCCACCTTAGACGTGAATGCCAGTTGGGTGACTTTGGACCAATCACCAGGAGACGGTGAGTTCTAATCTTGGAGATACGGAGTTCCAGAGGGCAGGTGATGAGATTGGAAAGGTGTCCTTTGATGGCATTCTTTAATTGAGGAAATCTCAGTTGTCAAATAATTCCATTTAAGTTCATGTTTAAACATCTCACAAGGAATTTTCTTATTTCTTTTGCGAATCTGCATTCAGGTTAAGAAAGAGAATCTGCTGCGGAGATCATTTTGAAGAACAGAATTTGAGTCTGAGTCATTGGAGTACAATCATGGTCTTGAATTAGTTAGTTTTACAATGGACAAGAGATCAGCGTGAACAGCCTTCTTTAGCACCAATAGCTCAGGACTGAACTCTCGAGTCCTTGTTGCTCTCTGAGCTTGGTAGTTGGGGTTGGATTATTTTTTTTTTGCAGATGTTTCATTACCCAACTATGTAACATCATCAGTTCTAGAAGAGAGTGAGGTTAGGTCTCTGTTTATATATAGGCTCTCTTTTATTGTTCAATACCTCAGTCAAGGAGCTACCAACTTAGACAAACAAGCTATCCATAAACAATGAAGGAACCACCCAGAACACTCCTACCTGGGGTGGGCTTTAAAAATTTTAGTGAAGGGTTCTCTGCCTGGTTGCTGGGTGGGCCTAGCTATGGTGGGCGTGGCCTAGTCGGCCTCCTGCACCCTGGCGAAAAGGGCCTCCCCAAGCTCCGGAGGCTCCCTGGAAGCCAGGAGTGAGATTTGGGGGTTCTCCAAACTGCACAGAATCTTAGCTAGGGGCTCTGCCAAACCCCTCCGGATCCCCAGCACCCCACCCCTGCCTCCTACCAACAGGACCAGCCACTGTATAAGAACAGAGGGCAAATCCCACCCCCCTTCCAGCACTGATGATGCCGCCTCGTTGGGTAATGAAACGTCTGCAAGAAAACCACCCAGCTCAAACAGCACCAAAGACTGCACCGTCCTTAGCTCTACAATGCACCGCCCTAGTTGTTACCAATTTCCATCTTTTAATTTCTTCCCAGTGGAAAATTTCAGGCGTAACATTATCCAGGCTTTGCTTTTCTTCGAAAGTAGTTGCATTAAGTAGTGAGTTGCTACCGGTTCAACCCGGTTTGCCCGAACCGGTAGTAAAAAAAAAAAAAAAGATAGCTCCGATAATCAGCGGAGAGGAGAAAGAAGAGACCAGCCGAGGATCGGCCCTCCCACTGGCCGCTGCGCTTTTCTCTCCTTGATCTGACTGGCACAGCGGAGCCTCAGCTGGTGTGGGGGGGGAAGCCGTGCGAAGGGCGCAATCACCGAACCAGTAGGGAAAACGGGTAGAATCCCACCACTGTTGCGCTACCATCCCTAACAAAGGGGAATGCTTGGATGATCCCTGAGGAGGTTATTTTTCCCTTTTCCTGGAGAAATTTACAAAACTCATCCGCTTGATTTTTCTCTTTTTTTCCCACACATTTGGTGGTGCATTGGGGAAAGACATTAGGCCTTGAACTTCCAAGTTCCAGTATTATGTTAGGATAGGTAGCGGGGGAGAGCAGAGGTGGGTCTTTAGCCGGTTCTGACCAGTTCTGGAGAACCAGAAATGTTGAGTAGTTCAGAGAACCAGCCAATCCCGCCTCCGACTGGCCCTGCCATCCCCATCTCTTCTCTGCCTCCCATCGAGTCCCAGCTGATCGGCTGGGTCTCCTTTGGTTGCCCTGCCCAGGAGAACGGAGCTGGAAAGCAGGTCAGTGGGGAGGGGAGAAAAGGAGGATTTTGCCATATATCCTTCCCCTGACATGCCCACCAAACCACGCCCACCAAGCCACACCCACAGAACCAGTAGTAAAAGAAAATTTGAATACCACCACTGCGGGGCAGCTTCTTAAAATCCACTTTTGTGACTTTTCCTTGGTACCACCAAAACACTCTTACTGCTTGCATGCTATAAGTAGTCCTCAACCTATGGCCACAAGTGAGCCCAACATTCCTGTTGCTAAACGAGACAGTTGTTCAGTGAATTTGGCCTCATTTTGTGACCTTTCTTGCCACATTCACATAAGTGAATCACTTCAGTCGTTAAGTAAGTAACATGGTTGTTAAATGAACCTTAACACTGACCTTGCTTTTCCGAAAGTCACAAAGGGAATCACATGACCATCATAAATATGAGTCACTTGCTGAATTTTGATCACGTGACCAGGAGGATGCTGCCATGGTCATAAATGTGAAAAATGTCCAGAGGTTCCTTTTTTCAGTGCCATTGTAACTTTAATTGGTCACTAAATGAACTGTTGTAAGTCAAGGATTACCTATAAAAAGAAACCAGTTGCTTATCTACTCCAAACCATTCAATGGGAATTGGATTCCAGTCCAACCTTGGAACCGATAGGAAATCTTAGCTCAGGTGGGGCTTCTGCATTAAACTTGATTTTACCATCAATTCTCTCAATTGTCTGCAACATTCTAGTATTTCCAGAAGGCCCATTTTTTGGCCTCCCGAGGCTACAGAGGCTTCCCTCGAGCCTCTGGGAAGGTAAAAACGGGCTGAAAAATCAGCTGGGAAGCCCACGCATGTCCAGTGCAGATAAATTTGGCTCTGGCTCTTGTGCCCTCACAAATGGCTCTGTATGCCACCTGTGGTTCGTCATCACGGACCTACATCATGCTGGATATGTTTTCAAATGAATATAGATATCCCAGCTACCTCTGAATAATTTGCTCCTAAAAGAAGCATCAATCATGTGTTCTGGACCATTAAAGGAGAATCAGGCTCCCTCGCAAAGTCTAGGTCAATCAGGAGCTCTCAGAATAAATGAGTGTCTCTGGGCTTCTGAGAATAATTATATGGCTCCATTGATGAATTAGACAAAGTCTAAAACTGAGAAACAGAACAAGTACTTTATGGTGGTGTTCACACAAGCAGAAAGGACATAACCAGGTCAATTAAAGAACACAGCTTGATAGGTTTAAACCTTGGTTAGCTTCTTGTGGCTCTGAGGGGTTGCTATTTGTACACTTCACACCTGAGCATCGATGGAGATTCTCAATTCTCCAGGTCATAGTCATCCCCAAAGGGCTTTATTTTTTCCCCGCCGCAGATGGACACTGGATTTTCTTGGTGTTTTCTTTGAAAATGTTTTGCTTCTCATCCGAGAACTGAAGAAGTTTCTTGGGTGAGAAGCAACACGTTTTCAAAGGGGAAGAAAAAAAAAGAAAGTCTGGTTAGCTTTTGCAAAACTTTTGCAAGAGTGAAAGTGTATAAAACAAACCCATATTGAATATGCTGCAGTACCTTTGCTTTGAAAGGTCTATACAATAGCCCCTAGATTTATATACCGCTTCACGGTGCTTTCCAGCCCTCTCTAAGTGGTTTACGGAGTCAACCTCTTGCCCCCCCCAACAATCTGGGTCCTCATTTGACCCACCTCGGAAGGAGGGAAGGCTGAGTCCACTTTGAGCCTGGTGGGATTCGAACTGCTGGCAGTCAGAAAGAATTAGCCTGTAAGACTGCCTTCTAACCACCGTGCCGCCGCGGTTCTTATGAGAACGTTAAAAGAGCTTTGATGAACTAGAAGAGTTTATGTTTTCTTTCTTCATCTGAGAAATATCTTTTTTTCCTTTATTATTTATTTGTGTATTCAATTTATATGCTGTCCATATTAATAAGCGGCAACTCTGGGCAGCTTACAGCTAAGCAGCAAGATTAAGAACATTAAAATCGTAAATAGGGACTTTGGAGGTCTTCTAGTCCAACCCCCTGACCGAGGAGGAACCCAATGCCATTTCAAACAAATGGTTGTCCGATCTCTTCTTAAAACCCACAAGTTCTGGTGGAAAGCTGTCCTACTGATTAATTGATAACAGATAACAGAGTTGGAAGGGACCTTGGAGGTCATATAGTCCAACCCCCTACTCAGGCAGGAAACCCTACACCACTTCGGACAAATGGTTATCCAACATCTTTTTAAAAACTCCCAGTGTTGGAACATTCACCGTTTCTGGAGGCAAGTCGTTCCACTGATTAATTGTTCTAGCTCTCAGGAAATTCCTCCTTAGTCCCAGGTTCCTTCTCTCCCCATCCGTTGCTTCTTCTCCTGCCTTCAGGGGCTTTGGAGAATAGCTTGACTCCCTCTTCTTTGGGGCAGCCCCTCAAATACTGGGATGCTGTGCTATCATGTCCCCGCTAGCCCTTCTTTTTATTAAACTAGATGGATGGCAGTGAGTGGCCTATAGCTACTACTACCCAGGCGCTTATTTAAAATATCCGATGGGAAGAGTGAATTTTTGGCCCTTTATTCAAATACAGTGAATGTGCTATTTTCAGTCCAACGCTTGAGAGAATAGAATATTTGGTGCTACATTCCTGAGCTGCTGCTTTGCCCAAGGAAATGTATTAAATTGTGTTCAAGCTGGCCCTGGACTGTGGAAGGAGCTCTTTGTTCCCAGCCCAAATGTGTTCCTCTGCTGATAAAAATTCCTTTCTCCCTGGGTACGCTTGCAACCCGCTTTCTGAAAAGACCTCAGAGTGGAATCTCAGCCACGTTTAAAGTCTGGGAACGGCCGAGCAACGGCTGTTCTTTCTCCTTCGATGCATCCAGAGAAGGGTTGAGGGACATTCTCAAGGGAGAAGATGAGGTTGAGGTGGAGAGCAACTCCTGAGCCAAACTTCCTGAAAGAACACACAGCAGAACGGCTGGGCCGAGTAAGGACTGAGCAACCGCCCCACTTTCGTTTATTGAAGCTGGGGTTAATCCAGACCTCTTTGAAATCCTTCTACCCCACTTAATCCTTCAGCTTTGGTCCCTCACGAGCGTTGAGTTCTCACCTTCAGCTAAGGGTACGAGAAGAGGTTGAGGCTCTAGAAAGAGTGCAGAGAAGAGTAAGTAAAGAAAAGAGTAAATAAAGGTGTCAAGCCCGAAATTGACCTTTGTGTAGCCATTTTAGTTAGGCTCTGTTTTAGTTAGCTTCTTTTTCTTACTTTCTCTGTGGTAAGTCATGGGGGGGGGGGGAAGGGTTTTGGGTTTGCCACAATCCTAAGGGAGGAGGAGGAGTGGAGATAGAGAGTTGTTTAGGCTAGGCGGTTCTTCTTCCCGTGGGAACCTGAGCTGTCCTTGCTTGGGCCCCTTGAGGTGGAGATTAATGACATCAAGCAATGTTGAATTATTTCTATGGGAGTACCTGACTTTTGGGGGTTGTTTCTAACTTTTAATATTATGTGGGTAATTCCAAGTTGTGTCAGATCCGGAATTACCACGGACTTCGCCAGTTTGAGGCTTTCCTAAATAAAAGAAATTGTCTTGGAAGGTGGATTTTGTTTTATTCTTTTTTAATGGATTGCATCCCTTGGAAACCTGACATTGGTGGCATCCCCGCATATGGGGAGGAAAATTACTTTGAAAGTCTTTTACTGATACACACTTGTGCTTTTCTGCTGACACAATCCTTGGTAAAGAAATAAGATATCCTTTTAAAACATTAAAAAGGGCTAGCAACGAGAGAGGCCTTATCTCCATAGACATGTATAAATCTCCATAGACATTTACTAATAAATAACTTAATCGGTTATTGATTAGTAAAAGTCTCTGGGGATTCTCAGTCATCCAGGTTGCTTTTTTCAAGAGCTGAAGAAGCTTCTGGGATGAGTTGAGAAGTGAAACGTCTTCAAAGAAAAACAGCGTCCAGTGACCTCTTGAAAAAAAAAGCACCTTCACCTGCCTGATTGGGAATCTCCATAGACATTTAGCTAAGCACTTTGGGATGGACACCCTTTGAAGGATGCGGGAGTATGAACGGATTTCCAGAAGAAAAAAAATTGCAGGCTACGGGAACCCTTTGTGCTTCAGTTTTGAGGTGCAATCTAGAAACAAGGATGGATTTTCTGGCATTGAGGACAATCAGCCCATGGAACAGAAGTTGCCTTCAGAAGTTGTGGGAGCTTCATCCCTGGAGGCTTTCAAGAAAAAGCAATAAAAATTATAAAAAGACTGGAGGCTAAATCATATCTTGAATGGCTAAGGGAACTGGTTACGTTCAGCCTAATGAAGGCAAGACTTAGTAGAGACCTAGTAGCATCTTCCAATGCTTGAAGGCCAGTCGTAGGAAGGGAGGGTCCATTTATTCTCCAAAGCTCCTGAGGGCAGGAGAAGAAACAATGGGTTGAAGCTCCTCAGAGGAAGATCCAATTTGGAAATAAGGAGGAATTTCCTTGATGGTGAGAATAATTAATCCTCCTGGACATCTGCAGATCCTTTCAGTCCAAGAGTTTGGATTGGTGGGAACTAGAAAAGAGAGATCCCATTAGAAGACACATCCGATTAAAGAGAAACCCAACTTAGAAATAAGGAGGAATTTCCTGACTGTGAGAAGATTGATCAGTGGAATAGCTTGTCTCCCAGGGTTGCAGGTGCTCCGTCACTGGAAGTTTTCAAGAAAAAAGGACAACCGTTTGTCTGGAATGGTATAAGTTCTCTTGGCCTTGAACAGGAAGTCTTGGACTAGAAGACCTCCAAGGCTCCTTCCAGCCAAGGTTCTAGGTGTCAATGTTCTGACTGACAAACCCAACCAAAGCAAGCACGGTTGAGACGATCCAGCCTCTGAACGCAAAACTTTATTGAGTACATCATTTCGGCACCAATGAGGGCAAAACCAGCTCTAGCTAATTCCCGCGCAAACCTACCTAATTAAAGTATAGCTTTTTCCCTCCCCCTATCAGCGCAGGTCACATTGCCCCACTGAGTGTCTTTGTATTGTTATGAGAAAAAGTCTTTGGTTCTGGCAAACACCTGCGGAAGCGTCCTTGGCTCTCACAGCTCATCTTCTTGATGCCTGGAGCCTACATTCCATCTCACCCTTCCCTCCCCCTTGCAAGCGGAGATGCGATACTAGTTGCAACAGCCTCGAAATTGACACGAGGATTCTAACGGATGTGTCCTAGCAATTCTGCTGGTCCTTTTTGAAGACCCTCAAAGAAGGTTGACTATTTTTCAAGTTGTCCACTCGGTCACAAGCCATTTTCAGAACTCACCCAGAAGAGCAACTTCTGGTGTCTTCCAGCTTTTCTGCCTCTCGTCTATGTTTCTGCTATTTAGTCTAATCACAGAAGCGCTCGTTCGTGATGAGTCTGGCAGAAGCTGGAGGCTGAATCAAGGATCAGCTGGATTCCAAAGTTAAAAGAAAAAACAAAATCCATGCAATCTGATACCAATCAACATTTTAGCTTTGATTTGCTCTCCTACTCGGGGCACCTGTCAAGCGCTTCCTCTACTCAACTTAGGAATAATTTCATATTAGCTCTTGTCGCAAAAGGTGAACCTGCAACATGGCTATTTTGTAGTTCTGTAGCAGGGGGTCTTCAAACTTAACAGCTTTAAGACTTGTGGACTTCAACTCCCAGAATTCCTCCTCCAGTCATGTTAGCGCAGGAATTCTGGGAGTTGAAGTCCACAAGTCTTAAATTTGCCAAGTTTAAAGGCCCTTGGGCTAGCTGGATGAAAGGAAGGGAGAGAGAGGAATAGATGATTGATTAGATAGATAGATAGACAGACAGACAGACAGACAGACAGATAGATTAGATAGATTATATAAAAATCTAGATATAGAACTAGATAGATAAATAGAGAGACAGAAAATGTATGGCTGGCTGGCTGGCTGGCTGATAGACAGACAGACAGAGGATGGGTGACAGATTATATAAATATCTAGGTCAGGGGTCTCCAAACTTGACAGCTTTAAGACTTGTGGACTTCAATTCCCAGAATTCCTCCTTCAGTCATGTTAGCTCAGGAATTCTGGGAGTTGAAGTCCACAAGTCTTCAACTTGCCAAGTTTGAAAACCCTTGTTCTATATAGCAACAGGGCAGCCTGAAGTCACCAGATGTTGGGGAGCTCGTCATGAACATACAACAACATCGTATCGCCCCACATTAGAAGATAACAAGTTCTCACTCAGCTATGGTGAAGGATGCTGACCAACAAGACTGCCCCTATTCACCAGGATATTGAATAGCCCATCACAAGATTGAACTAGAATAGAAGAACAAGATTTGGAAGGGACCTTGGAGGTCTTGTAGTCCAACCCTCTGCTCAGGCAGGAGAACCTATACCATTTTAGGCAAATGTCTGTCCAGCCAGCATGAAAAAGAAACTAGTCATGTAATATCTACCCAATTTGACCCCAATAATGTCTGGAGAAAGGAATGGTCCTAGTTACCTTCATACAGCTTGACCGTTAGTGATCCCTCTACCAGATGACACCAACATTTAGCAAAATCAGCAAAATTTAGCCACACTTGGAATACCACATCCAGTTTTGATCACCACATTACAAAAAAAGATGTTGAAACTTTGGGAAAAGTGCAAACAAGGACAAGTAGGGAGATTAAAGGCCTGAAGACAAAAATATATGAAAAACAGTTGCAGGATTTGGGTTTGGCTAGTCTAAAGAAAAGAAGAATTAGGGGTGACATGATAGAAGTCTGCCAGTATTTGAGGGGCTGCCCCAAAGAAAAGGGAGTCAAGCTATTCTCCAAACAACCCCACCCCCCAAGGCAGGACAAGAAGCAATGAATGGAAACTAATCAAGGAGAGAAGCAACCTGGAATTAAGGAGAAACTTCCTAAACTGTGAGAAACTTCAACCGGTGGAATGGCTTGCCTTCAAAAATTGTGGGTGCTTCACCCCTGGAGGCTTTGAAGAAGAGACTGGATGGCCACTTGTTTGGAATAATATACTATAGGGTCTCCCAGCTTGAGCAGAGGGTTGGACTACAAGACCTCCAAGGTCCCTTCCACCTCTGGGACGCTGAAAATATAAAGGCACCATCCATAAGTCGAGAGCTCCAACTGAAATGGGGGGGGAGGAAATTCCTTAAAATTTAGAGGTGAGGGATGGAGAGAGAGAGAAAGACTACACGCATTCATTCCACGTGCAATTTATACCTTCGTGAATTCACTTTCTCTGCCATCTTATATTGATTTTGTTTTTATCCATACAAGGCTTCAGGTGACTGTTTGTGCCATTTCAAAATAAAACTCATATATCAAATAAGCACCTGCCTGCCTTTTGCTACGGACAAGGGGAATCGGCAAACAAAAAGGCACTGAGTATTATAGGAATTGCAAAATGTTGTGTTCGGTGATATTAGCGCCAACATTGATTCTGTGTGTGTGTGTGTGTGTGTGTGTGTGTGTGTGTGTGTGTTTATGGCATTCATATACAGGGATTTATGTTTGAAGGGAAGGGAAGTTTCCTGCAGGCAAACCAAGTTTAAAAAGGAGGTAAGAGCTAAGGGTGGTTGGCTTTTTAGGTTGCCATCGGTACAAAGAGCCTCTCCCGCTTGGAAATTGACTTTGCATTCATCTTGTTCAACGGAACCCAACAGAGATAAAATGGAATTGCATACATGCAAAAGCCGTTGCGTTATTTTTAAACCATTTTGCCCACTGCCCGTTTAAATGAAAAGATACTCTTGACTGAATATATCGTTTTCATGTTACAGGAACCTGGCCAGAAAGGAGAAGTTGATTAATACACCGTAAAACTCTGCGTTTTGGTGAAAATCAGGTGCCTTTACGCATAGACAGGAGAGGAAGCCAACTCTAACAATCCAATGAGGGTTGAACATTCCCCATACCCACAAAGATTTTATTAGCTATTAGAACATTAAAAGCATAAGGCTACCGAGCAAGGATAAAATGCACAGCTAATGCTGAGCTGCTCCTTGCAAGAATTGGTTCCATGCAGGTTAGAGCTGGAAGGGATCCTGGAGATCTTCTAGTCCAACCCCGCTGCCCAAGCACGAGACTCTGCACCAGGGCTGTCAAACTCCTGGCTAGTGGGTCAGGTGCGTCATGTGCTGGCCATGCCCACGCCCAGTTTAGCGAAGCCCCAATACATCACATGATGCCACCATGACGGTGTGAGTTTGACTTCCCCTGCTCTGCACCATTCCAGACAAATGGCTGTCCAGTCTCTTCTTAAACCTTCCAACGATGAAGCACCCACAATTTCTGGTGGCAAGCTGTTCCAGTGGTTAATTGCTCTCAGTTTCTCCTTAATTCCAGGTTGCTTCTCTCCTTGATGAGTTTCCATCCATTGTTTCTTCTCCTGCCTTCTGGGGCTTCGGAAAATAAATGGACCCCCCTCAAATATTGGAAGGCTGCTATCCTGTCACCCTGGTCCTTCCTTTCTCCAGACTGGCCTTACCCAACTCCCGAATCATTCTTCGTATGTTTTAGTCTCCAGGCCCTTAATTTAAGTCTTTGTCGCTCTTGCAAGTTCTCTTTTTTGAACGTGGACAACACAGGGGCTC
>NW_020769426.1:1442054-1458471 GCF_900518735.1 Pseudonaja textilis | reverse complement strand
TCTTTCTCTTTCCTCCATCCTTTTTTTCTTCCTTTCTCTTCCCTCCTTCCTTCCCTCCCTCCTTTCCATCTTTCTTTCTTTCCTCCCTCCCTCCCTCCTTTCTTTCTTTTTTTCTTTCTTCCACCACCCATCTCAAGAAACTCTTATTTAGCCCACACTATGGATCAAACCAATGAATAAAACAATAACAAAACAATCCAAACAGCGAGGCAACAGTACAAAAACTCTGTGCCTAATTCTCCCCATTGGGAAGACCTTTAGCAGGCTCGGCTGTCCTCTTCCCGTACTCTCTGCCTACCTATAGAGCTGTAGCCTCTGAGTTAAAAATGAAAAACAGCTCTTGGTGGCTTTCCAGAAGACTAGAAGAGTCGAGGGCTGACTGCTAAGGTCTATAATAAACCCTTCCATTCCCCACCATTCAGACAGAACCAAAGAAGCTTCTTGGATGAGAAGAGAAATGTTTTCAAGGAAAGAAAAGCAAAACCAAGGACTCCCAGGTGCCTTTTGAAAAGCACCTTTGGGAGACCCATCAATCACAACCTGATATGGCCTCATTGATGATCCTACCTCTGTCAAAGACCTCGGATGATCTAAGCTCCAAAGCTCACTGCAACAGCATTGCCCAAAAGGCATTCAATTGTAAGTCTGATCTTACGAAGCTTCTCCTCTGGAAATACTGAATTGCTAACTAGGGCATACGGAACCTTTGCCAGACCAATACTCGAATACAGCTCATCTGTCTGGAATCCGCACAGTATATCGGACATTAATACAATTGAGCGAGTCCAGAAGTATTTTACAAGAAGAGTCCTACACTCCTCTGCTTGCAACAGAATACCCTACATCACCAGGCTTGAGATTTTGGGCTTGGACAGCCTTGAACTACGTCGCCTGAAGTTGGACTTAAGCGTAGTACACAAAACAATCTGCTACAATGTCCTACCAGTCAATGGCTACTTCAGCTTCAACCACAACAATACAAGAGCACACAACAGATACAAACTCAATGTAAACCGCTCCAAACTCGATTGCAGAAAGTATGACTTCAGCCACCGAGTGGTCAATGCCTGGAATTCACTACCTGACTCTATTGTTACATCCTCCAACCCCCTACTCCTTTAACCTCAAACTAGCCACTATTGACCTCAACTCATTCCTAAGAGGTCTGTAAGAGGCGTGCATAATTGCACCATCGTGCCTACCGTCCCTGTCCTATTGTCCCCATTTAATCGTACCTATTTTCTGTATTCTTACTCACGTTTATACTTATACCTTTCACCTTGTAAGCAATGGACAAATCAAATCAAATAAATAAAAACTCAAGAGAACCAACCTCCAATTTCAGCCCCACCTCCTGAGCCCCTCACTTGGGATAGCTACGACATTACAAACCCCAAATTTCTCTCTTTGGGTTCATTATATATACATTTCTTCTCCCTTTGTCAACCATGTTCGTCTCACAGTCTCCCTTCAAGGTTATGCTGAGAGGATAAATTGTTCATCAGCTGAACTTGATGGTTAATAAGGAGAGGAGAAGAACCTTTGGCCTCACATTCACCAAACTCTGAGAGAGAAGCTCTGGATTCAAGAGGGCAAGGCCGTTACACGTATTTAATTTTCTTTTCAGTTGGAGTATTGCAACTGACTGAATTGCCTGGTCAAAGATATCCTGCTCAAAATGAACTATTGCCTTGTTCTCTGGGGACAAAGAAACCAGCTTGCGTTCAATCACTTAGATTGGGGAAGGTACCGAAAATACAGATTATTCCTCAATTTATGACAACAATTGTGCCCAAAATGTCCATTGCTTAAGCAAGACGTTCAAGTGAGTTTTGTCCTATTTCAGGACCTTTTTTGCATAGTTGTATATAAAAAAAAGATGTTGAGACTCTAGAAAGAGTACAAAGAAGAGCAACAAAGATGATTGGAGGACTAAAACAACTGAAGAACGGTTGCAGGAACTGGGCGTGTCTAGTTTAATGACAAGAAGGACTGGGGTGATATGACAGTGGTCTTCCCATACTTGAGGGGCTGTCACAGAGAGGAGGAGGGGTCAATTTTTCAAAGCACTGGAAGGCCAGACAATGACAAATAAATGGAAACTGGCTGAGGAAATTGTTTTCTGACAGCGAGAACAATCCACCAATGGAACAGAAGTTGCCTTTGGAAGTTGTGGAAGCTCTCAAGAAGAGTTTGGACTCCCATCTGTCAGAAATGGTGTAGGATCTCCTGCATGAGCGGGGGGTTGGACTAGATGACCTACAAGGTCCCTTCCAACTCTGTTAATCTGTTATTTGTTAAGCCCAAACGATAAGGACCATACATCAAGATCTTCTAGTCCAACTCCTTGCTCCAGCAGGAGACCCTATATCATTTCAGACAAAATCTCTGTTGTCCAATCTCTTCTTAAAACCCTCCAGTGTTGGAGTAGCCACAACTTCTGGAGGCAAGTGGTTCCACTGGTTAATTGTTCTCGCTGGTAGAAAATTCCTCCTTAGTTCTAGGTTGGATCTCTCATCCATGGCTTCTTGTCCTGCCTTCAGGTGCTTTGGATGACAAAGCCTTCTTCTCTGTGGCAGCCCCTCAAATATTGGAACACTGCTAGGGTGTCTCCCCTGGTCCTTCTTTTCATGAAATTAGACATGCCCCATTCCTGCAACCGTTCTTCACATAACTTAGCCTCCAGCCCCCTGATCCTCTTTGTGGCTCTTCTCTGCCCTCTTTCTAGAGTCTCCACGTCTTTTTTCCACCGTGGTGACCAAAACTGGATGCAGGATTCCAAGTGTGGCCTTACCAAGGCTGTGTAAGGCATTACTAGAACTTCAAATCATCTTGATTCTATCCCTCTGTTAATGCAACCTAGGATTGTGTTGGCTTTTTATATTTTGGCAGCTGCAGCACACAGCTGGCTCATCTTTAAGTGATTGTCCACTAGGACTCCAAGATCCCTCTCACGGTGTTCTGACCCAAACCTTGATCCAAGGAAGCAAACAACCAATGGAGCTAACAGCAAAACCTTTTAAGGATTCTTTACGAATTCCGTTCCTTCCCGGTGAAAAGGCTGTTTCAAACTAATTGTCTCGGATAAGAAGGAGCCTTGCCAAGGTTGTGCAAGGCTGCCAAGAACACCAGATAAAGTTGCCAAGGAATATTTCAACCACAAAGAATCTCCAAACACCAACCACGATACTCTGAATGTCCACAAGGCTAGAGTGCAAAAATGTCTTTGCTTCCTGCAAAGAACTCCAGTTTCTTATCTCTGAAGGGAGGGGCCATCACCTTGCAGCCTTACTCCCGAGTCGCCTGTGCTGCGGCAGCTTCTCTTTCCTTTGAGCAGCCCTGCATGCACATGCACTCAGCACAGGCTCCTCAGGGTGCTCTTCCTCACTGCTGCCAGCCTCCTCAATCTCTGAAGGCAGCACTCCCCTCCCTGATGTTCCTGGCCCTCTCCCTGCATCACCTGCAGGCCCCTCATCTGAGTCCTCGCTCTCCGAGGCCTCAGCCGTCCACACCTGCTGCCATCGAACCACAACACACCGTTACTACGGTTGAGTCAGGAACCTCCTATATATCTTGAAGTTACATAAGAGGCAATAGAATTCAAGGGAGGTAGGACTTAGTTCACTTGTGACTACATAAGGATTCTAGGCTGATTCCTCTTTTGACACCACCCCCAGGGTCACCACTTCTTCTCCTACAACTACTTGAGTTAGAGTACAAAGACAGCATTAGTCAGAACAGAAGCTTCCAGTCCTCTTTTCTGAAAATATTTCCATTTGATGATGACCTCTGACCTTCTTTTGGGCTGCGAGTTCCTGTTTCTATGTCCTTATTCTGACAGGTGTCAGTCAATATCACCCTTCCTGGAAGTTTATCTGAATTATTATTTTTTTTAAATAAGTATGTCCTGAAAATTAATGGTTTTATTTATTAATGTTTGTTGTCAATGCATCTTACATTTCCTCCTCATGCCGAAAGTGTGATTGCACAGGTTTTTGTGCATATGTCGCAGCAGATCTGTGCTTTTCCCCCCAAGGAAATGCTAATTATTTTAATACGAATGGCTTTTCCGACTGTCAGGTTTTTATTTATAGCTGCATTCATAAGGGGTTGTGAGTTGCAGCCTGAAAAATTGGCAGACTTGTGGCAATTTATGGAATTTCATTGTGTGGACTGCAATCAAATATAGGGAATGTTATTTATTTGTCCAGGTGTTGACAAATATCAATATATCACATTTCCTTCAGGATTTTAAAATGCTCTCACAGGCCATCTATTCACACAACTATTCTGACTGGGGAATGGCTGCCTGGGGGATTCTGGGAGTTGAAGTCCAAGAGTCTTACAATTGCCAAGTTTGGGGACCTCTGGTTTAGACCATGGATATGCAACCTTTCAGTTTGCTTCGGCCCCGTTGAGTGAAGAGGAATCACTTCAACTATTACCATAGTACTGCTTTATAAAACCTTAGTAAGACCGTACCTGGAATGCAGCGTCCAGTTTTGGTCACCACATTACAAAAAGGGATACTGAGAGTTTGGGGAAAGTGTAAAGAAGAGCAACTAGGAAGATTAAAGGTTTGAAGAACAGCTGCAGGAACTGGGTATAGCTCGACTTACAATCGCAGTTGAGTCCAAAATTTCTGTTGCTAAACAGGACAATGGTTATGTGATTTTTTTTCCGCACCCTCTTCAAAATGGGCCTTGGAATGAAAAGTTACTAATGATACGCAGGTTTACTTCTAAGACAGTTGATTCTGGGTGCCTCATTACTTTTTAGTTTTTACTTAAGGCACCAGGCTAGTAACCAGGAGATGGTGAGTTCTAGTCCCACCTTAGGCATGAAAGATGGCTGGGTGACTTTGGACCAATCCCCAGGAGACGGTGAGTTCTAGTCCCACCTTAGACATGAAAGCCAGTTGGCTGACTTTAAGCCAATCACCAGGAGACGGTGAGTTCTAGTCCCATTTTAGACATGAAATCCAGCTGGTTGACTCTGGACCACTCTCTCAGCCCAATTTGTTGTTACGGGGAAAATAGGAGGAGAAAAGTGAGTTGTTTGTAAAAATAATAAAAATGGGGTACAAATAAAGAAACAAAAATTAAGAATTAGCCCTTTCTGAAAACACCTCATTCATCTTCGCCTGCAGATGAAGATGCGTGTATCAGAAATGCTGGGCTGATATTTTGCACTAAACGGACTCGGTGTCCACCTGCCAGTGAGTTGAAGCCTTATTGTTTGCACCTTTTCCAAAGCCACTTCTTTGCTTCTTCTACCGAAAACGACCAAAGGATTTGTCGTTGCAATCAACACAACCATCTCTCCTTCGTTCTCCAAAATGCTTTTCGAAGGATGTTGACAAGGGACAGCCAGCAAATGTAGTGCTGGGTTTCGTAGGCAGTGTGTGGGTGTGGGGGCGGGGGGGAAACCCACACGTATACACACTGAACAAAAGTCAACCGCAATCATTGTGCCATTCATCTAAATGCGTGCATTTCAGTCAATCAGAGACTAATATTCAGGATTGGAGGTATGAGGTGAGGAAGAATAAAAAGGCCACTAATGAGACCATTTAAATCCTATTGTGTGTGTCTTGTTGGGGGAAAGCGAGCGATTGTGAATTTTTGTCGGTTGCTAAAAATCAAGAATGCTATGAGAAACAGGCCTTATTGCTTCATTTCCTTGTTTCCTGGATAAAATCACATGGCGGAAATATTTCACAGAATAACAGAGCTGGAAGGGACTTTGGAGGTCATCTAGTCCAACCCCCTGCTGGAGCAGGAGAGTCTATTCCAAATATTAGCCTCTGCCCAGGATTGAACTCGCAGCCTCCTGATTGTGAGGCGATTCCTCCACCTCTAAGAAAGAATTGGCTCACCTTGGCTTTTAAGTGAATTTGGCCCCATTTTACAAACTTTCTTGCCACAGGTATTAAGGGAATCGCTACAGTGGTTAAATTAGTGCACAGGGATGTGGCAACAGTCGTAAGGGTGAAAAACAGCCACAAGTCACTTTTCTCAGCGCCATTTTGTAACCACCAGAAAATTCCCGATAGTTGGAACAATTAATCTGTGGAATGACTTGCCTCCAGAAATTTTTTGAGACTAGAAAATCGTTTGTCTAAAAGAGTATAGGGTTTCCTGCTTGAGTGAGGGGGGTTGGACTAGAAGACCTCCAAGGTCCCTTCCAACTGTCATTCTGCTATATTGTTACATTAGTGTATTTTTTGAAAAATAGCTGGTGGGGTTTTTACACACATGAAAACCCACCTCCTTCTAGCACTGATGATGTTACCTAGTTGGATAATGAAATGTCTGCAAGAAAACTACTAGCTCAGAGTGTACCAAGGACCCCACAGTTGTCCTCCTCCTCTTTCATTTCCCTCTCCTCCCCCCTCTTTTCCTCCACTCCTGAAACCCCTCTTCCTTTTAGCATTGATGATGTTATCTAGATGGGTGATGAAATGTCTGCAAGAAAACTATGAAGCTCAGAGAATACCAAGGACCCCACAGTCCTCCTTTTCCTCCTCCTCGCTCACTCTTTTTTCCTCTCTCAAATCCCACTCCCTTCTAGCACTGTTGATGTGACCTAGTTTGGTCATAAAATGTCTGCAAAAAAACCCACCAAGCCCCGAGAGCATCAAGGACGCCCCCACATTCTCATTTATCGAGACATCCACATGTAGTTGAGTTTGACTGAAGGGAGTCTTTTAAAGTCATTTAAACTCAGCCATTACAACAGCATCCTCACTGCTTGTAAGAATAGAAGAAGAGAGTGATTTTATTTAATCACACCGAAGCCTCACTTCATCCATCATTCGGTTCTTTACAGTCAGTTTTTGGGGTGAACTCCACCATTAGAATAGGAAGAAGACAGAGTCCTCATGAGTCATGACTAAGAATTATTGATAGCTGTTTCCACTTTCTTTAATTTGATGAATCCACTCTCATCTTTCCGAGCTCTTTCCCATCATCGCTTCTTGTCGTAATGGACTCTATAAATCATCTGCTTCATGAAGAAGGATCTTTTTCTTCTATTTTATCCACTCCTTTCAAAGGGCTGGACATCACGTTGTATTTCCAGGAAGCAAATTACAAAGGGAAACTGAGGGAGGAGAAGGGAGGAGGATATTCTGTGGATCGGGTGGCTATGGGATCAGTGGTGGGATTCAAACAAGTTAACAACCGGTTCTCGGCCTCAATGATTCCTTTCAACAACCAGTTCGCCAAACTGCTCAGAAAAATAACAACCGGGTCTCCTGAACCAGTGCGAACCAGCTGAATCCCACCACTGTATGGGATCCTTGGTGCTCCCTGAACTCGTAATATTCTTGCAGACATTTCATGACCCAACCAAGTAACATCATCAGTGCTAGGAGAGGGGTAGGGTTTGCTGTCTGTTTTTATGCAAGTGGGTTTCCCTGTCAGTGTTGGTGAAGGTTCCTGAAGGTTCGTCAATTTGATTGTTGTTTATTGTTTCATTGTTTGTCTGAGTTGGCATTCCTTCATTGGGGTATTGTTTATTTCTTGATTGTTGATCTAGTATTAAACTTATATTAAACCTCTGCTTATCTGGGTGTTGATTGCTGGTCAGGAGTTGTTGTGGTCTTTTAACTTTTCGGCTGACTCTTTTGAATGACGTGTACTTGTTGTAAATCTCTATTTGCCTGTTGATGGCTGATTTATCTGAGCGCCAAGTTTCCAGGAATTCTTTAACCCTTTTGGACTTAGGGTGCTCACCATTTCCCGATTAAAACTATGGTAATGTCTAAAACATAGGTGTTTGGGTTGATCCAGCCATTGTTTTTGCAGATTGTGTAGCTCATTTTAAACATTAATCCGATGTATTTTGGAAGGCGAAGTGTGTTTTGCTAATGAGGATGTTAAGTTTAGAAGCTTATATTAACCCCGGCCTTCTTAAGCAAGCCAAACAAAGACCTAATATATGTGTTTCTTAAATGTGCTAGGTTACTTTTAATATCATTTATTATATGAAATAGTCTGTGGCCCAGAAGACAGATGACATCAGTAGCTGCATGATGCAGGCGTCGGATATTGCTGTGGTTGGCTGGCAGCCTGCGCAGACGGTAGCAGAATCAGAGAGTGGGGAAGAATATGGGCCAGTCCGGGATTCTGGGGAGGACTCGGACGAGGGTCTTGCATCCAATGCAGAGATGGGACCAGGACCAGCTGGGAGTTATGTGCTGACTCGGGAGCTTCCGGAGTCTGGCAGCTGTGAGGAAGAGGACCCAGGGGAGCCTGTTCCCAGTGCGCGTATGCACAGAGCTGCCAGAAGGCAAGAACAGCTGAGACAAAAGGGGCGACTTGGGAGTAAGGCTGGGAGGTCATTGCCCCTCCCCTAAGGTAGAAAGCAAGCGCAAACCTTTGTAGGAAGCAAAGTCATTCGTTCTTTTCAGATTATCCTTGAAGCTCTGTGTGGACTTTGTACTTCAGGTGGTTTTTTATAGTTTATTTTGGCACTTGAGTTGTTGGCAGCAATTCAAAGGAGAGAAAGGTGGGTGCTTATCTCGAGGGACTGTTTGGGACTCATTACCATCTGGGAGTGAACATAATTCCAGGGGTTGAAGTAAAACAGGAATTGTTTTAACTAAGTGTGTGCTTAATTGCGGTCTCAGGAAGCCGTGGTCAGAACAGAGGTGTCTTGTTTAATGAAAAGAACAACTATGACATAATAGCCTTGTTCCAATATTTGAGGGGCTGCTATAAAGAAGAGGGGGGGGGGTTAACCTCTTCTCCAAGGCACCAGAAGGCAGGACAAGAAGCAACGGATGGAAACTAATCAAGGAGAGAAGCAACCTGGAACTAAGGAGGAATTTCTTGATAGTTAGAACAATTGATCTGTGAAAGCCTCCAGAAATTTTGGCTGCTTTAAGAAAAGACGGGACAACCATTTGTGTGAAATGGTATATAGTGTGTCCTCCTGGAGCAGGGAGTTAAGATTAGAAGACCTCCAAGGTGTGAGAGTATATTCATGAACTGGAATGGAGCATGGTAATAAAGTCAGCCAGTGAATAGGCATAGCAACTAAGTCAGCCAATGAGGACTGTTTGGAAACTGAAACCGGAAGTAGCCTAGGCGTGGCTCTATATTAAGCTCTGCAGCTCTGAAGCTATGTTGAGCTCAGAGTCTGTCTATTTAAAATGAAACGGCTTCTCTCCTCTGTTGTGTGTCTTGCTTGCCTGCTGAACTAAAGGGAAACTGAGGTCTGTTTCTGAGCTCCTGAGCTGCTGCTGTTCTGCTCCGAACCTGTAACATGTCTGCTTCTGTTTGAGTTTGCTCCATGTTGGAGAAATCTACAACTGGTATTGTAAAATTTACTTTATATGTTTATAAAGAAGTTAAATGAAGCCTCGGTCATCTGTGTTTACTTTTCTGGCACTGAATTTACACTGCAATATTCCGAACACAAGGTCCTGTCCAGCTCTGTTATTCCGAAGGTAATCAAAAAATAAATAGTTTTGCCAAAAGAACGGAAGGAAATGATAAACGTGGAGGAAGAGACAGGCCTAAGAATAATTGGCCTAAAAAGCTTTCTCTCTCAGGGTGCATTTATTTTAGGAGAATTGAGGATGGAGAATCTTTATTTTTTTTAAAAAAAAATGGGCTACTTATAGGGAATTCAAACAAGCTGGAGGCAAGGCGTCTCGTTCCCCATAACTGAGCCATCTTTTGTTCCAGACAAATGCATAAAAGAAGCTATAACTATGGAGACCAGAGATGAGAGTCAAACGCGACCCTTCCCCCGCTTCTCATCCCCTTGAAGATGGCAGAGCTTCACATTTCAGCAAAATAGGCAGGAGATTTTGCCGGTGGAGGAAATTTTCCTTGTGACATTCTTTAGAATCCGTCTCTGAAAGAGAGAATGCGAAGGTGCGGGAGGAAAACTGACCTCTCTGCTAGAAGAGAGCAGGATGGGGGGTGGGTGGGAGAAATAAGCCTTTTCTCAACTATATTTGAAGTGCGACCGCCGTGGTCTTGCTGCCAAATTGAATGGCTTCTCCCATTATCACGGCTGCCCCAACCGGCTAGAACGAAGGAGACGTTTCCTGACAGCCAGAGCAATTAGCCAGTGGGAGAACCGGCCTTCGGAAGTTGTGGGTGCTCCAACACTGGAGGATTTTAAAGAGGAAGAGGAAAGGGGAAGGAGGAAGGAGGAGGAGGGGGAAGGGGAAGAGAGAGAAGGAGAAGGAGGAGGAGGAGAACTGTCGGGTCCTTGGTGCTCTCTGAGCTTGGTGGTTTTCTTGCAGATGTTTCACTACCCAACTAGGTAACATCATCAGTGTCAGAAGGGAGTTGGGTTTGCTCTTTGTTTATAGACAAGTGGCTTGCCCTGTCAGTGTTGTTGGGAGTGTTGTTTCCTTCTTGGTGGTTCATTCATTAGGCTGTTGTTTACTGTTTAATTGTCAGAATTGGCTATTCCTTAATTGGGGTATTGTTTATTGCTTGATTGTTGAGGTGGTATTACTTGTGGCGTTATACTCTGCTCAGCTGGCTGTTGAATGCTGGTGAGGAGGTGTTTTGTTCTTTTTGGTTTTTTGATGGTCTCTTGTGAATAGTTGTGTAGAGATCATTTATCTCTGCGTGTCTGTTGATGGCTGGTTTATCTGAGTGCCAGGCCTCTAGGAGTTCTCAAGTATTTTTGGACTTGGCTTGGTCTGGATGCTCACAATTTCTCTGTTGAAAGAGTGGCTGACCCTGCTTCGTGTGTTGTCAGATTAAGAAGTTTTCAATGTGTGTCTTCTTAATGCTGGTTGGTGTTCACGGATGCACTCCGTTGGTTTTCTTTGCCCTACATAGTGGCTGTTATGGTCCTTATATGGCATGTCGTGGATGACCTCTCTTATTTCTTGACAAGTGGATCTTTCCTTTTTCTCTTGTTAAATATTTCATTTATTCTGGTCCTTGTGGCCATCCTGCCATGCTGTGTGGAAAGAAAAACCCCCAAAAAGAAAAAGGAAATTTGCGACTTATTCCACAGGCTCCCGTTGTGCTAATCCTGCCTTATTTCTCTTTGTATGCATTGTTTGTATCTGGTAGCCATTTTCAGAAGCGGGAACTCTGCGGAGATCAATGCCAAGTAATTTTGCATTAATTTTTAGGCAGTTAAACATAAACTTCAAGTGCAGAGAATGTGTCCGCACAATGCATCCCATGCTGAGAAAAGAGTCCCTGGTACTCTACAAACGCTGATGGGCAAAAACAGTGTGGCGCAAACGTCTCTGAGGAAACAAAGCAATTTAATCTGGAAGCGTGCCAATCAACTGTCCAATCATTGGAATGGCCGTGAATGCTAAAACAACCACCACAACCACAGGGCTGAAATTTCTCCCGATCGACAATGAGTGAGCTTTGGAAGTACCACTGGAAAACTGCGGGGCAGGATTTAGGCAAACTGGTGCATTTTCACCCTGCTGGAACAATGTCAAAGTTTTAGAGGGAGCCACGGTGGCGCAGTGGCGAGAATGGGGTATTGCAGGCTGACTCTGCCGACTACTGGAAGCAGCTCAAGGTTAACGCATCCTTCCGTTCTTCTGAGGTCGGTAAAACGAGGACCCAGATTGTTGGGGAGCTAGGGCTGACCTGCAAACTGCTTAGAGCAGATGTTGCCAACCGGTGGGCCGGGGACCACTGGAAGTACGTGAGAAAATGTTGGTGGTCCGCAGAGAAATGTCCCCCCTCCAAAGCAATTAATCCAGGCTGTGTGGGAACACAAGGCTGTGCCGCCCACAAGGCCCTCAGGAACACAAGGTTTGCGTTGCTTGCATTGTGCACAACACGAAGTAGTGAGGGGAGGGGGGGAAAGCGGAAGGGGGGATCTTGCCCCACGCGCCCCACGCGCCTGGCCTGGCCACTGGGCTGCTTCTTTCCGCTTCTTTCTTCTTCTGCTTTTGGCTACACGCAAGAAAAGCAGCCAAAGTCTTTCTTTCTCTCCCCCAAACTCCGCCAGAAATGAGTTTTTTGCGGCCTTCTGATCATGAACAGGGAAGCCGGATTTACTTAACAACAGTGTAACTAATTTAACAACTGCAGTAATTCACTTACCAACGGTGATAAGAAAAGATGTAAAATGGGGCCAAAGTCACTTAACAACTATCTCAGCAACAGAAATTTTGGGCATAATTATGGTCATAAGTCAAGGACTTTCTTTTCCTTCCTTCCTTCCTTCCTTCCTTCCTTCCTTCCTTCCTTCCTTCCTTCCTTCCTTCCTTCTTTCTTTCTTTCTTTCTTTCTTTCTTTCTTTCTTTCTTTCTTTCTTTCTTTCTTTCTTCATTTTTGCTTTATTTTTCACCATCTACTGAAGAATCCAGGAAAGAATTTGATGTAGTTTTGCCTTCCCAGTTTCTTCCATCGCTATTTTGATAACTGCCACAGGAAAAAAAAAATCAACGGAAAAATCAATTTGTAAGATTTAATTAATTGCTACAGTGCACCTTGAATCTTAATGGAATTTAATTATGGTCTCCTTGACATATGAAAAACCTGATCTATTTGAGAAATTTTATAGATCACAAGGACACTGTGCTTTTCAGCTTTTGAAAATGTTTATTAAATACCAAGCAATTATTAACTGAAGATGCTGCAGTAGAGAACATAGGCAAGGCATTGGAATTAAATTAACGCATCATGCTATTGTGCTAAAGTATCTTTTCCCAACAAAGACATTCTCCAGGTGTACAGACTTCAACTCCAATAACTTTTTAAAATGTGTTTATTTGTATCCTGTCTGTAATGATCCAAAGGGGCGTGGCACAAAGGCAACACAGTCAGATAATCTGCAGGATTAATCCCTTTAATACCCCCAACTTTGTCCCCAAAGTCCTGGTTACTTTCTGGGCTGGAGAAAAACTCTCCCAGGAACAGCCTTGGGCTGCAGGGAATCAAGTCCAAAACATGGTCAACAGAAACTATAACCATAAGTCCAATCAAAGCAAAATGAGGTAATTAGTCTGGCAGGGCAAGGAAAGGAATTCCAGATGTGAAGGAACAGCAAAGCTCACACAGTTGGGAAGAACACCAGGAATGCAGATAAACAAAGTCAACACAAGATAAACTCATGTTTGTTCCCAACAGACGCCACACTCAGCTTGCATCTCTTAGGTGTGCCTAATGAAGGGAATCAGGGCCCTTTCCTCCCCCGTAAGCCACACAACCCACGTTGCTCCCTTCTCCGTTCCTCCCTGCGTGCCGTAGGATGAAGAGGAGTGGGCCTGGGTCTTCCTCTGAACGCCCTCTCCCTTGTTCTACCTCTTCCCTGCTCTGCCCAGCCGGACTTTGCCCTTCCCCAGTTTCCTCCACAGCCAATGAAGCCACACTCCCCCTCCCTGTCAGCTGTCCATGTTCCTCCTCGGACTCAGACTCCAACAGTGGCATGACACTGGCTTTATTATTTTTAAAAAGTAACTCAAGGCAGCAAACACCCCCAACACACTTTCCTCCTCCTATTTGCCACAGAACAACAACCCGGTGAGGTGAGTTGGGATGAAAAAGAGGGAGTGGCTCAGTCACCTAGCTGACTCTCTTGGCTAAAGCAGGACTAGAACTCATCATCTCCTGGTGATTGGCCCAAAATCGCCCGGCTGTCTTTCAAGTCTAAGGTGCAATTAGAACTCACCGCCCAAAAGTCTCTCAGCTGGCTTTCATGGCTAAAGTGGGATTAGAACTCACAACCATTGAGTGTGACACAAACACCCTCCCACTGGTGACTCAGCTAGAACATATAGTGTGATCTGAAAGATTTGCCTCTCTTTAACCCTTAAGAAACGGTTTTTAATCTCCTTTTTATAAAAATCAGGGCCGCTGGATGGGATACGTTCTGGGATGTTTCTTACTTGTTTTGAGGAAACCTTTTGGCAGAGATTGGCTGTTCTATCTAAGGTGCAAATGGTCGCCGGTTTCTGATCCACTTAAAGGAACACAGGGAGTCCTTGACTTAAAACCATCCATTTAGTGGCCTTTCAAAGTCATGACAGTGCTGAAAAACGTGACTTATAAGCAGAGCTGGGCCTCTGGGGGTTCTCAGGGGTTTGTGGGAGCCCCCAACCGCCGCTGAATGGGCGCCTCGGTTCGGGCCGTTGGGAGGAAGAAGAGTCAGAATTGGTTAAGGCTTCTCATTGCGCTTTCTTTGTGATAACTACAGAAGGCCTCAAGATTTTACAGGCAATGGGCTGTATGTACGAGATTTTGTGCATGGAGCCATGCCGCTTGCTATGGCATCAGAGACAGGTCTAGAACTGGAGATTTTCTGCTCTTTAGCAGATAGACTTCTGCAATATTCTTTCATTCAGCCAGCCTACTGGCTGCGGGCATTGTCCGATAATATGGTGCATGGTATTCTAGGACTGTGGTCATGGGCAATAGTGATTGGACTCAAGAAAAAAAGTGACTTTACAGAAGTGATTTTAGCCGGTTTCCTCTCCTCCGTGATTGATATGGACCACTTTGTTCTAGCTGGCTCCCTTTCACTAATGGCTGCCCTGACTCTCCCGCCAAGACCGTTCCTTCCCTGTTCTACTGTGATTCCAGCTGTGTGCCTGATGTTAAAGTTTGTTATGCATCTTCTCAAGCTGAAGGATTCCGGGTGCTTTCTTCCCTGGATGATGTTTACCTCCTGGACTTCGCATCATGTTCGAGAGGGAATACGCCATGGCCTGTGGATCTGCCCCTTTGGAAAGACCGTTCCCCTACCTTATTGGCTTTATGTTCTACACAGTTTGGAAAAAAAACCCAAATCTCACTCCTGGCTGGCCCCGCCCACCCCACCCCGCCCCTTCCTGGAATCCCCACGTGGTCCGTTCTGGATACAGGGAAGTGCAGGGCAGGCGCGGAGTCTCGGGGAGGGCAAAAAACGGGCCTCCTAGAATTTTGAGAAGGCAGGAAACGGGCTCATTTCCGGCTGCCAGAGAGCCTCCGGAGCCTGGGGAGGCTGTTTTCGCTCTCCTGGAGGCTCAAGAAAAGCCTCCGGAGCCCTGAGCATGCCCCCCCCCGGTGCTGGAGGCTGACTAGGCCACACCCACCATGGCCACGCCCACCCAGCAACCGGGCAGAGGACCCATTGCTGAAATATTTGAGGCCCACCCCTGCTTATAAGCAGTCCTTGGACTTATGACCATCAAAGACTCCCCGCTGCCATGCGATCAAAATTCAGGTCATTGGCAACTGGCGTGTACTTACAACTGTTTCCCTGACCCAAGTCCTGTGATCCCCGATTTGCGACTTTTCCCGCAAGCTTCGGACCAGGAAAAGCAACGGGAGAGACTGGATCGCCTTAAGAACGATCGGTGATTCACTGAAACCACCTTGGCAAAATGGTCATAAAATTAGGCATGGCTCGTTTCAGAACTGTCTCGCTTAACAACAGGCATCCCTGTCCACCCGATTGTGGTTGTAATTCAAGGACCACCTGTATATCGGGGGGGGGAAATATTCTCAGAGGAGGAGCAACGGAAGTATAATTTCTTCCGTACTGGAGGAATTTTTTTTTCTGCCAGTCCAATTTATTGTTTTGGAGTCCTGAATTGGGGGAACACTTGAGTGGCTCCTATTGATTACTCACAGCAATCAATGTTGGCTTTGTAATTGCATCCTGACGTGACATTTATTTCTGCGACAGGTTTCCATTGGCTCAAGCTCTTTCCATTCTGGAGGTGTTTCCTATTTTCCCCAAAAACAAACAAGCCAACCCACAGCAAAAAACCCATTAAGATCAGCTTCTCTTCTGGCAGATAATTTAGCCTGATTGATTTTTGGGGGGGGGGGGGGGGGGGGGGGAAGAGACCCCTTAATTGTTTGCTAAATTTCTAGTGCACGGCACAGTTTGGTTCTCTGCAAGCGGTTTCCAGCTCCGTTCTGTTCACGTGTCCCTGCAGAATCTGGGTTTCGGGGGATCTACAGATCGGAGACCCCAATGAGATCCCCGGCTCCTTGTTTGGAAGGAGTCAGCACTGAGGAGGGACCGAGGTCTCTGCAGGGATCTGGTCAAAGAAATCGTGAAGCCGCCTGCGATGCTGCAGTGAGACTCTGCCTGTCTTTTATGTGCATTTGCGACACACACACGCACACACACGCACACGCACACACACACAACAACACAGGCAGAGCTCCCATGGCAGTTGCCGTTCTAATTTTTCGGACAATTCCCTGCAGACGCCCCTGAGCAAAGATTGCTGCTTGTTGCCGTTCCATAAATCAGTCGCTTCTGACTCATTGTGGCTTAATGGAGCCTTGTCTATCACTAGCTGGTGTGTGTGTGTGTGTGTGTGTGTGTGTGTGTGTGTGTGTGTGTTCTTTAAAGCATCTCTCTCTGATGGCATCAGCGACAGGAAACCTTTTTATCCCCGTTGCCTTCAGTTTTTCCAAGGATCGGGGTCATCTCCAATTTTTTTTCTTTCTCCTTTCCT
>NW_020769426.1:1403921-1439075 GCF_900518735.1 Pseudonaja textilis | reverse complement strand
TATCTATCTATCTATCTATCTATCTATCTATCTATCTATCTATCTATCTATCTATCTATCTATCATCTATCTATCTTATCTTTCTGTATTCAGATTTAACAGATTTAACAGATAATCAGAGTTGGGGGGGATTTTAAAGGTCATCTAGTCCAACCCCCCACCACCCAAGCGGGAGACCCTACACCATTTCTGACTGATGGCAGCCCACTCTCTTTTTGAAAACCTCCAGGGATGAAGCTCCTTCTGAAAGCAACTTCTGTTCCATGGGTTGATTGTTCTCATTGTCAGAAAGTTTCTCCTTATTTCCAGGTTGAATCTCTCCTGGTTCAGTTTCCATCCATTATTCCTTGTCTGGCCTTCGGGTGCCTTGGAGAATAGCTTGACCCCGTCCTCCTCCCTGGGGCAGCCCCTCCAATATTGGAAGACTGCTATCCTGTCTCTCCTGGTCCTTCTCTTCTTCCCTAGACTAGCCAACCCCAGTTCCTGCAACCGTTCATTGTATGTTTTAGCTTCCAGTCCCCTAATTGTCCCGGTTGCTCTTCTGTGTACTTTTTCTAGCGTCTCAACATCTTTTTTTATAATGTGGTGAACAAAACTGGATGCAGTACTCTAGGTGTGGCCTTACTAAGGCTTTATAGAGGGGTATTAGTACCTCACTTGATCTCAATTGTATCCCTCTGTTAATGCAATTTAGGATTGCATTAGCTTTTTTGGCGGCTGCTGCACACGGCTGGCTCCTATTTAGCTGATTGTCCACTAAGACTCCAAGATCCCTGTCCCAGTTTCTGCTATTGAGCCTGGTTTCACCCAGTCTGTATGGGTCCTTTTGGTTTTTCTTGCCTAAGTGTAGGACTTTCCTTTTCTCTACATTGAATTTCATTTTGTGAGATATGGCCCAGGGTTCCAGTCTGTCCAGATCCATCTGGATCTTGAGCCTATCTTCTTGGGTGTTAGCTATTCCTGCCAGCTTGGTATCATCTGCAAATTTGGTAAGTTCCCCTTCTATTCCCTCCTCTAAGTCGTTAATGAAGATACTGAAGAGTCCTGGGCCTGAGCGGGAACCTGTGTCACCCCACTGCTTACTTCCCTCCATGTAGACTTAGACCCATTAAGGACTACTCGTTGAGTACGGTTTGCCAGCCAGTTGCAAATCCATCTAGTGGTGGTGCTTTCTATTCCACGTTTTTCTAGCTTACTAAGAAGTAGGTTGTGGTCTACTTTGCCTTGCTGAAATCTAAATATCTTATGTCCACAATATTTTGCTGGTCTCCTAATTTAGTCACTGTGTTGAAGAATGAAATAAGATTAGTTTGGCATGATCTGTTTTTAACAATCCCGTGCTGACTGCTAGTTATTACTTTACTTGTTTCTAGATGTTGGCAGATCTGTTTTTTTATTATCTTTTCCTGTATCTTCCCGGGTATTGATGTTAGGCTGATTGGTCTATAGTTTCCTGGGTCTGTTTTTTTTTTCCTTTTTTGAAGATGGAAACCACATCAGCTCTTTCCAGTCCTCTGGTCGTTCTCCAGTACTCCAGGATTTTTGAAAGATATGGTGCAGCGGTTCTGAGATGACCTCTGCCAGCTCCTTTAAAACTGGGATATAATCCATCAGGCCCCAGTGACTTGTTTTCATCAAGATCAGACAGGTGTGCTCTTCCTATTTTTTTTGCTTATTTTAACTTTTATTTCTGGTCTGTCTTCTACAGCTATGTTTTTGGTGGGTTGAGCTATAATTTCTTTTTGCGTGAAGACGGATGCAAAGAATGAGTTAAGCAGTTCTGCTTTCTCCTGTTGCCTGTTACTTCCTTGCCATCTTCTCTCTTTAGCGGACTGACTGTTTCCTTGATTTTTTTCTTGTTATTGATATGTTGGAAGAAGCTTTTAAAAATTATCTTTGACTTTTGTTGCAAGTCTTTGTTTGTTTTGAGCCTTTGCTATCCTGACTTCTTCTTTGCAGATTCTGGCTATCTGCTGATATTCTGCCTTAGTTGTATGTCCTTCTTTCCATTTTTTGTACTTGTCCTTTTTTTCTTTCAATTTGCCAGAGAGATCTTTGTGCAGCCATGCTGGTTTCTTGGTTTCTTCTGTCTGTCTCTGTCTGCCTCTCTGTCTCTGTAGCTATCTCAGGTCAATTTCTATTTTTAAGATTTAAAGCACAAGGAAAAGAAAACTCTGAAAGACAAATGCATTTGAGATCCTAAATTGGGAAAAACATAACCCAGGTAAACATCCTCCGTGCATGCAATTGATACCTACCCTGTACTTTGAACCTTTGTGTCAAAAGCCAGTGCACCTTCGGTCTCCTTTCCTTATCTAAATAAAGCACCTGAAGGCAGGACAAGAAGCAATGGATGGAAACTAATCAAGGAGAGAACCAGTGTAGAACTAAGGAGAAATGTTGCACTTGCCTGCGGAAGTTGTGAGTGCTCCACAACTTCTTGAAGTTTTTAAGAAGAAATTGGACAACGATTTGTCTGAAATAATAGGGTTTCCTGCTTAAGCAGGGAGTTGGACTAGAGGACCTCTAAGGTCCCTTCCAACTCTGTTATTCATCTTCTTCGTCATCATGTTCTACTTCATCCTTTTCTTCATTTTTGTCACCATTCTCTTCTACATCCTCCTCTTCTTCATCTTCTTCATCGCCATCTTCTTCATCATCCTCTTCCACTTCATCCATCTTCATCATTCTGTTCTACTTTTTCTTCTTCTTCATCCACTTCCTCATTTTCTTCATCATCCAAATTTGCCCTCTTATATTTCATCCTCTTCATTTTCTTCTTCATCCTCTTTTACTCCATCCTCTTCTTCGTCATTGCCTTTCAAGCAAAGCATGACAAGAATAATTTTTCCTTGCACTATATATCCCCAACTGCCAGGACTCAAGAGATACGCTGCCTCTAAAATGGACATTTCACGTCAACATCCTTGACCCTTTCCATTAGCAAATATTGGCTGACCAAAAACTCTCTCTCTCTCTCTCCCCTCCCTCCCTCCTTCCCCCTCTTTCTCTGGGCTGTTCTTATTTAAAGCAAACCAGTAAAAGAGATAATGGGTCTGATGTGAAATAATTCCAAGTAATAAGGCCATGCATTCAAGGGGAATGACTTAATCCATGATTATGAGCCCTTAAGCCACCACTGTCATCCCTCGCTTAAAATGGTTCAGGTCTGCCTGACTTCCTCTTGCGACAAAAATGCATTCTGATCATTAGCAGAACAGAAAAGCTCAGGAAGAACTGAGATAGAGCAAGCAAAACCCAAATCTCACAGCAGTGTTATTTAACAGGTGGTGTTTGTTTGTTTTTTTAAATTGAATAAATAAATAAAAATAGAGGAGGGATTTTTGGAGGGATGAAAGCTACAGATGCAGAATCGGAAGGCCGCTGCTGCTATCAATGAAAATGAGGACAATGTCTTTTGGAGCTTAATACAGGTCGTCCTAGACCAGTGGTTGTATTCTACCGGTTTGGCCCGGTTCTGCCAAGCTGGTAGCATTAATGAGCAGCAGAGACCAAACTGGTTTCTCTCCACCGCTCTGCTGTTGGGCGCACCTGCCCGCCTGCGCTCCCAAACACACCTTTATTCCCTGCTTTTGAAGCGCAACTGCTCTGTGTGGCACAACAGAGTGATGCGCAGTGGCTCTGAAGCGATCAGGAGAGTGCAGGCTTGCAGGAGTGAGTTTGAACACCTCTGCACCTGCGCAAAGTGCATGTTTGACACATGCATGCAAATGAACACCTCTGCGCCTGCACAAAGTGCATGTTTGACACATGCATGCAAATGAACACTTCTGCGCCTGCGCAAAGTGCACGTTTGACACATGCATGCAAATGAGCACCTCTGCGCCTACGCAAAGTGCACGTTTGACACATGCATGCAAAGTGTGTACACGCTTTGCGCAAAGCATGCCCCCCCCCCCAAGCCACACCCATCGAACTGGTGTTAAGAATCTTTGAATCCCACCACTGTCCTAGACGTACGATGACAGTCCTGGTCATGCAACCACAATTGAGCCCCAAATTTCTGTTGCTCAGCGAGACCGTTGTTAAAGGAGTTTCTCCCCCGTTTTATGATCTTTCTTGCGACGATTGTCAAGTTGAATCACTGCGGTTGTGAAATTAGTAACACGGTTAATTGAATCTGGCTTCTCCACTGACTTGGCTTGTCAGAAGAGGGCAAAAAAGTGACTGCATTACCCCAGGATTCTGCATCCGTCATAAATATGAGTCAGTTGCCAGACCGACCAATTTTGATCATGTGACCATGGAGTTGCTGAACAGAACAGAAAAACAGAGGTAGAAGGATCCTCAGAAGTCTTCTAGTCCAACCCGCTGCTCAGACAGAAAGCCCTACACTATTTCAGACAGGTGGTTGTCCACTCTCTTCAAAACGTCAAGTTTGGATCATTCACAACTTCTGAAAAATTAGTTGGCCAGGAGAGATGATACCCACTGGAACCCTACATCTCATTTTGAGCAGGGGACTTTGTTAAGACATTTCAGTTTAGTAGCTGGAACAGTGGGGTTGTGCCATGAGCCAGAACACACAATTGTGGTTGATTAGTACCCAAGTCCTGGCTCCTGCCTGAGGCAATCTGCACTGTGATTGGCTGCTGTGCGTGTAGAGGGGGAGTTTCCCTTTTCTCCCGCCTTTTTCTTCCCTGGGCTCTGTGATTTACCTCATGATAGAATAGAGTGGAATGGAATGGAACAGAACAGAATATAATTCTTTATTAGCCAAGTGTGATAGAACACAGAAGGAATTTGTCTTGGTGCAAATGCTCTCAGTGTACATAAAAGAAAAGAGTCAAGAATCATAAGGTACAAGAGTTAATAATAGTCATAGGTCAATAGTCATACTTTTCCCGCCTTTTTCTTCTGTGGGCTCTGTGATTTACCTCATATTGTTAGTGAAGCACCTGATTATCTTGTTTGAACAGACAACAGTGTTGAGGTAATTCCCCGTTAGGAGAATGAGCGCATACAGGGAGACGTATTGGAGAGAAGTGTTTGAATAATACACAGAGAGAACACAGATACACTGTACAGTAAATGTAGGTTTTACTTCCAGAAAGGTTTAAGCAAAGTTCCAAACAAGCAATCCAAAGTCATTCACAAGTAAACCAGTCAGTTTTCATCCAGGGATAATCCAATAACAAATTCCAGTGTCAAAAACAGTTCAGTATCAGACTTACATCAAAATCAAAGAATATCAGTCAATTAGGAAAAATGGAGGAACGGCAATACTTTCCAACAGAAGGAAACGGAGACTGAGACACACACTCTTCTGAGACTAAAACAACCCAGGTTTCTGGCTCCATCTTATGGCCGTTTGAAAAACCACACCTAATTGCTCTTAAAGAGACAGTATTAAAATGTCTATCCTGGTTTATATATTGTCCAACCCAAATCACTGTTAGGTGACTTATATTCCTAACAAACAACAATCTAATCAGGAAACCAGCAAGACCACTCCCGCCAACCCTGACAGGGCAAGCCATTAGTATATACACAGAGACCAAACCCCACTCCCTTCTAGCACTGATGACATTACCCAGTTGGGCAATGAAACATCTGCAAGAAAACAACAGCCACCAGGATGTGACAGATGAGTTTTATCATATATACTGAGTAATTAACCCCTTGCAGGCCAGATGATGGCATTCCTGGAGTGCAGCTACCAGCCGCCTGAAGGCCACGGTGGTTCAACAGCTTTCTAGATTCCTGCTTATTTGTGGCAGTTTTTCTAATAAAAATATTGTGCATCCCTCTTTGGGTGGTTATTTTCTTCCTTCAATAAACCAACTCAAGAAAAAAGACTTTTCTCCAGATATTCCGCATGCTCCAACAAGCACGTAATAAGAGGAACTTGGCAATATCTCAAAAAAGCAAGTGAACATTTAAATGATTTTTATATCTTGAAAACTGCAATCCAGGTCTTTGTGGTCTTCACACCACGCATAAAGCAAGAACAATTTTCCTTCCATTTGCAAACTTCACACTTCTCCAAAACTGGAACCCAGAAACACACACACACACACACACACACACACACACAATGTGACAAACATACAAAAGACTGCAGTAGTATGACTTTTCCAAGCATAGCTGAAACTGAATGAGTTAGACAAGCGAAGTAACGATTTCTAATTCAGGAAATTAGAATTAGATTTTACACATTTTTAGAATACCATTTTGCAAATATTTTTTTTAGCAAAGCTAAATTGATTTGGGGAAAATGCCTTTATTAATAAATATCCTTGTCATCTCTGCAATTCTCTAGGTGCAATAACACACTGTGCGTAAAGTTATATTTGGAAATGTGTTCTGTAGACCATGCAGATCTAACCAACTTTTTGGGCTGTTGATAAGTCAGACTGCACTGTTGAATTGGCCCAACTCAGCAGATCAACAGAAGTTTCCAAACTGATGTAAGTAAACCTGCAAAGGGGAAAAAAATTACTGTAAGGTCACGTTCAAGTGGAATTTTGAAGTTCTTCATTAAGCAAGTCCCTTGAGGAACTAAACAGAGTTTTCCATAATAATAACCTATTCCAAAATCAAAATGATGGTGGTAGTATAATTCATAGATTTATTTATTTATGGTGAAGCAAAGTATCAAGGCACCTGAGACAATTTCTCTTCTGATTAATTGTCAAGGGGATTTCATGGAAACAGAGGCTCTGTAAAACAACAAAATAAACATGAGAAAGAATATTTGTAGCCCTGGGTTGCATTGTGGGGTCCTTGGTGCTCTCTGAGCTTGCTTGTTTTCTTGGAGACGTTTCTTTAGTGCTACTCCAGACTAGCCCTGATGATGTTACCTAGTTTGGTAATGAAACATCTTCAAGGAAGCAACCAAGCTCGGAGAGCAGGAAGGACTCCTCAACAAAACATGCAGTATGAATATTTTATCCAACAATAGCAAAATGCACCTTTCCCAAAAGTACGTTTAATCCAAATGATCTACACAATGATCTCCTTGTGTTATGGCTACAATGGAGCCTGAAATTTCTGTTGCTAAGCGAGACTGTTATTAAGTGAGTTTTGCCCCATTTTACAACCTTTCTTGCCACCGTCGTTAAGTGAGTCACTGCAGTTGTTAAGTTAGTAACACAGTCGTAAAGTGAATCTGGCTGCCCCCTTGACTTTCCTTGTGAGAAGATCACGAAAGCTGATCGCACAACCTCGGGGCACTGCGACCGTCATAAATACAAGTCGGTTGCCAAGCGTCTGAATTTCGATCACGTGACCATGGGGGTATCAACTAAAAAAAAAACTCCTTTGGTCTTTTTAGTTGCCAGCAGAAAGGGAGCGGGAGAAAGCAGTGCATTCTTTAAATGCCTCAGATAATCACCCTGGCAGCCGAAGCTGTTGGCGCGCAAGAGTATTACTGGAGAGCCTGATTGATGACTCTTGGCTATGGATGGGTCCCATTGGAGAATATGCGTCCAGGGTGTTGGGTGTATTCTGTATTCTGTATTAAATTGAAAAGAATTCATTCGCTGGCATTTTTGTATCAGAGAATAATACTACAGAGAATATTGTGGGGTTGATGGCTGGGAAACATCTCGTTCAGTTCAAGGCGCTACCAATGATTAGATAATTATCAAATATCACTCTGCTCCCTCCCTTCGGCAGGCCACTTCCCCAAGGACGAAGTTGAGCTGTCGTATTATCCTTAAATTACAGCATGTGAGAAAAATTCTCCTCATGAACCTCCTTGCCCAGAGTTTTGGAAATTGGCAAGGACGATGTAGAATCCGAAGGGCACAGCCTTTACTCTCTCCTTGGTCTGCTTTCCCATCGAGAGCTGCCTTGCAGATCGGGCCAATGAAATTCTGTTAAAACTCAAGAAACTCAGCCGGACCAACTTTCTCTTTGCATCTAAGAAATCATTACCGTGAGAGTCGAGCTGACTTAAACCAGAAAAATGTGAGATTACAGCTGCTTCTTCCTTTTAACTTTTAACACGGCCAACCCCTCAACCAATCAGAACACAGCCAAACCCCCTACCAATGAGAACACACCCCCACCCAATCAGAACACAGCCAAGCCCCCACCCAATCAAGTCCCACCCCCACTAGCAGTTAAAAGGAAGAAGCAGCTGCAATCTCACATCACTCTGAGAAGCAAGAGCCGAAGACAGAAGCCTGAAGATGATGAATGAGACTTCATCGAAACGTTGCCTAGATACTTCGAATCTTACGCGGGAGAAAACCCGAACAACCAAAGATCCACATACAAATACCCGCGAGAACCTCAGAAAACATATATATATATAAAGAGAGCGGCTAATATTTGACCAAGAGAAGAAATCAGTAGAAACCTTACAAGTTTCACTGCTTTGGCAGAGCGTTGGGGGAGCAAGCGAATGTGTATGTCAGCGTTTTGCATGCTGTAAATTTCCTCAAAGAATGCCAGATGTGTTGGCGAGTGCCTTTTCCTCCTAATTTTATAGTGATGTCCGCTTAATTTTAACAATGAAGTATCTATTTTTATAAAGTGAGGGTGACATGCTGCAGGGTTGTAGCAGCGGTTTCAGACAAGGATGTCAGATCATTAGCCAAACCTGGCTGATTAAAAAAAAAAGGGAAATGAAAGCATGTTTCTTTGGAGATGTTACTTAACGGAAGGAAGGAAGGAAGGAAGGAAGGAAGGAAGGGGGAGGGAGGGAAAAAGGAAGGAAGGGAAGACAGAAGGAAGGAGAGAAAGAAAGAGAAAGAAGAAAGAAAGAAAGAAAGAAAGAAAGAAAGAAAGAAAGAAAGAAGGAAGGAAGGAAGGAAGGAAGGAAGGAAGGAAGGAAGGAAGAGGGGAAAAGGAAGGAAGGGAAGACAGAAGGAAGGAAGGAGAGAAAGAAAGAGAAAGAAGAAAGAAAGGAAGAAGAAAGAAGGAGGGAGAAAGGAAGGAAAGGAAGACAGAAGGAAGGAAGGAGAGAGAGAAACAGAAAAAAGAAAGAAAGAAGAAAGAAAGAAAGAAAGAAAAGAGGAAGAAAGGAAGGAAGAAGAAAGAAGGAGGGAGAAAGGAAGGAAGGGAGAGAGAGAAGAAAAGAAGGAATGGGAAGATGGTAGGAAAGAGAGAAAGAGAAAGAGAAAGAGAAAGAGAAAGAGAAAGAAAGAAAGAAAGAAAGAAAGAAAGAAAGAAAGAAAGAAAGAAAGAAAGAGTGTGTCAATGGTATCCAGCTCAGTTGTCAGAGAGTCATCTCACCCCTTTTATACGTTCAACTATCTTATTGGACTGGAAAGAATAAAAGCCACAATTAAAGGTCTGGAAAACAGTTGTGAACCCTTGTGGAACATCCCGAGGTTTGGATGATGTCAGGATCAAGACGGCTTTCAAGGTGGCGACCAGATTTTCTGCGCTTTTTACAAAAAGACACACAATGATCTGGCTGGAAACCAGATGCTGTATGCCTGACCTAGTGGTGGTTAAGGCACCAGAAAGCGGGAGACCATGAGTATATAAATGCTATTGCTATTCCTCCCTCCCTCCCTCCCTCCCTCCTTCTCTGATTCCCTTTCTCATTCTCCCTCCTGGCAGCACAGTGGTTAGAATGCAGCAGTGCAGGCTGATTCTGCTGACTGCCAACAATTCAATTCTGACCAGCTCAAGGTGAACCCACCTTCTGAAGTGGGTCAAATGAGGACCCAAATGGTTAGGGGCCAGAGGCTGACTCTGTAAACCGCTCAGGGAGGGCTGCGAAGCACCATGAAGCGGTATAAAAGTCTGTGGGAAGGAAGGAAGGAAGGAAGGAAGGAAGGAAGGAGGGAGGGAGGGAGGGAGGGAGGGAGAGAGGGAGGAAGGAAGGAAGGAAGGAGGGAGGGATGGAGGGAGGGAGAGAGAAAGGAGCAAGAGGCTGACTCTGTAAACCGCTTAGGGAGGGCTGGGAAGCACCATGAATAGGTAGATCAGTCTAAGGACTTTGGCTTTTGCTATTCTGCAACCCTCGTGGTGACTTGGATGGCAAACAAACGTAATATATCAATATTTTCTCTTCCGAATGACCTGAAATGCTATCCTCACTCAAGCATTACAGTGACCTTGGACCAGTTCTTCCTCAGCCTAACTCATCACTCAAGGTTGTCTTGGGAATATAAAGTGGAGGAAGAACACGGCAGCTAGCCTTCTGTGGAAGGCTAAAATTAAATTAAATAACTGCTTTGTATTTCTGCTGCATGCAAATTGCACTCCCGCTGAGCTGCATTAGAGCTGAATCATTTGTAAACAAAGCAGAGAGAGAATTCTGAGCAGAACTGACTTTGCTAAATAATTTTGCACCGTTTTGCTTAAACGGGGAAATAAAACGCAGAATTCCGCTACTTCAAAAAGGAATCTTGTTTTCGTTATTGGGCTGCTAAGCCGAAGTCATGTGCACACCCATTCAGGTGAAGGTGTGAGCATTTAACACACAGAGAGAAAGAGAGAGAAACACTGCAACTAAAGCACTCGTGACTTTGCACTGTTTTGCGTGCGGGTGTGCTAACAGTATGCACTGCTAGAACTAAGGAGGACAGTTGTTGGTTTGTCGTGTTGGCATGCCCAGCATTTCAAACAAGCTGATAATTAGGTTTCCAAAGCAAAAAGTTTTTCAACGGATGAGCAAAAAGTTTTCGTGAAAACTCTTATTTCCATTAAACCAACTGAATGGACAAACAGTGAGGATGACGTGAAGGGAAAAAAATTAGGCACAGGCAGTCTTGAATGTTAGGTCCCTGTCCAGCAAAAAAATTTTTTCTCTTGAAGATCCCTGTTAGAGGGGTGAAAATTTGCATCAATGACAGATTAATGTCCAGTTCCTCAACCCCATGTGTTTAACCCAACCAATGATTGTGTTGTTTGCCCTGAAGTCTGTGGAACGGTTTGCATTCAGAAGTTGTGGGTGTTGTGCTTCGCCAGCAGCCGGTGTAGATGGCAGTGGAATCAGGCAATGGGGAAGAACGGGGACCAGTCTGGGGAGGACGCAGATGAGGGTCCTGCATCCGATGCAGAAATGGGGCCAGGGCCATCTGGGAGTGGGGTGCTGCCTCTGGAGCCTCTGGAGTCTGGCAGCAGCGAGGCAGAGGAACAAAGGGAGCCTGCTCCCAGTGCGCGTATGTACAGAGCTGCTAGATGGTGAAAGCAGCTGAAACAAAAGGGGCAAATTGGGACTAAGGCTGGAAGGTGATTGTCCCTCCCATAAGGGATAAAGGACAGGCAAAGGTAGAGAAACCTTTGCAGGAAGCAAAGTCGTTCATTATGTTTGGATTAATCCTTGAAGCTCAGTGTGGACTTTGTACTTCGGTTGGTTTTTATAGTTCATTTGGCACTTTAGCTGTTGGCAGCAATTCAAAGGAGAGAAAGGTGGGTGCTTATCTAAAGGGACTGTTTGGGACTCAGTACAGGCTGGGAATGAACATAATTCCCAGAGTTGAAATAAAACAAGAGCTGTTTTAACTAAGCGTGTGCTTAATTACGGTCTCAGGAAGCCGTGGCCAGAACAGTGGGTGGTCCATCACTGGAGGTTCTCAGGACGAGACTGGACAGTCATTTGTATGGAATGATATAGGATCTCCTGCTTGAGCAGAGGGTTGGACTAGAAGACCTCCAAGATCCCTTTCAACTCTGTTGTTCTGTAAGACAAAGAGGAATACATGCAGATCGATTGACCGGCCGTCCATAATCACAACTGAACTTGGAGAAGCCTCTTCTTGTGCTCTGTCTCTCATTCCAAGCCAGTCTTGTCAACTCTTGAGGTGAGATTCTCAGAATGTATTCACAGGGTCTCCCTTACTGCAGAAGCACACAGATAAGCAGGAGTTGTGGCCTAGGATGTTTTATGTAGCCCACTGACGGTCCAAAATAGTTAGCGTAAGAGTTAGTGAGGTCCTTTAGGGTTATCAGTTATTTCGTTATCAGGCTAGGTAACATCATCAGTGCTAGAAGGAAGTGCAGCTTGGGAAGTGGAGAGGAGGAAGAGGAGGAGGTGGCCTGTGGCTTCCTGAGCTTGGTAGCACTAATGAGGCTACCTAATTCGGTAATGAAACATCTGCAAGAGAACAGTCAAGCACCAAAGACAACAGTTCAACCCTGAACTACAAATCTTACTTCCCATCGGCAGGAATTGGTGCCTCACTAATCCTTAATCTTTACTGCAAGATTCTTTGTTTCGTGCAGTTCTGTCTCAACTCATGGCTGGCGTTCTCATCATCTCCTGGTCATGGCTTCAGTATCTTTTCAACCATCAAAATCAAGTTGACTTTATATGTGCCTATCTTATCAGTGACAACGTTTTCATAGCTGGTTTTTGCCTGGTGTTTCCCCCGTGACCCATTGCAAGGAGAAAAAAGTAGCGTTGCCTTTACACACCATAGTTAAGCAGGCGACCAAAGACTCCAGTGGCTTTGCTGGCAGATCGTGCAAAGCTTAGATCTCATTCTCATGTTCTGCTAACCAGGATGTGGAGGTGTTCTGCTTGTTTCAAAGAACTTATTTTTGTGTATTGCTCTCTTCTTGTGCTCACAGTTCTTAGCAGTTAAAACCATATTTTCCCTCATTTTCTAACCCAGATTTTTCCTTATGCTCCGGGTGCTTTGTCAACAATTCTGGTGGTGACATGGTCCAACGCTGTAATGTGCTTACGCTGTAATGTGCTTAGTCACTTTGAGCTGCTGCAGGTTAATTAAGTAACCAAATTAAGCATGCCATACAGGCTAAGCCCGTGATGGTGAATCTGTGGCACGTGTGCCACAGGTGGCACGCAGAGCCGTTTGTGCAAGTACGCGAGCCCCAGGCAAACTTAACTCACTGCGCATGCGCATACCTCACAGCTGATTTTGGGGCCTTTTTCGGCCCCCCAGAGGCTCAGGGGAAGCCTCTGCAGCCTTTGGAGGCCGAAAAACAGGCCTGTTTCATCACTTCCTGTATTTCTGGTAATACCAGAAGTGACAAAACGGGCCCATTTTTCGACCTCCAAAGGCTACAGAGGCTTCCCCTGAGCCTCTGGGAGGCCGAAAAAGGCCTGAAAATCAGCTGGAAGGTGCGCACATGCGCAGTGTAGGTAAGGGGGAGGTTGGGGCATCACACGCGCATGTGCTCTGGGTGTGTGGGTCATGCACATTGCCTTCTGGGTGCTGGCACGTGAGCGCGCAAGCACAATTTTTGCCTCAAAAGGTTAGCCACCACTGGGCTAAGCCATTCTTATATTCTTTTTCTGCCAAGTTAGGTGGAGAAACTGGGACTTCATTACTTGTATGCAGGAACTATCTACGTATGTCGGAGAGAGATAAAGAGTGGCAGAGCCAGGGGGAGGAGTCAAGCAGGGAATTAGTTTAGAATCCTTACATAGTCACAAGTCCAACTCCCTTGAATGCCATTGAAACTTGTTTGTTTGACTTTATTTTGCCACCCATCTTGTACCAACTAACTCTGGGTGGCTGCAAATGACTTCTGACTGTTCACACTAATTGTTTGCAGTTACTACAGGTAGTACAAATCATCAGTCTGAGAAGATTCCTGTGTCTAGACTCGAACAATAAAACATTGAATTAAACTCTCCGCATGTGGATGTGTTTGTTTGGATCTGACAATCTAGGACCAAGCTCTTGTGGTAGCACAGACTTAACAAGCTGGTTATCAAGAATAATTTGGGATTCTATCTTGAAGTTGGCTTCCCCTGTGTTTTTATTTTTGCTTTTTTTTGTGAGGATGACAGTATGTAAGTGTGCAAATCTTCTGTGGGGGAGATAAAAATCTTCATTTTGAGAAAAACAAGCGGCTTTCTCAACAATCGCATTTTGTGCATTTTGAAAGAAATCGGACATTCTTAAGCCAAGCAATTCACATGATGTTCTATCGTTTGTGGGGAAAATGTGGTGGGTTTTTTTTTTTTTGCTGGGATTAATCAAAAAGCTATTTTTTTTTCCCCTTATGGGTGGATGATGGTACCATTTCAAGCAGGCAGCGGGGAAAAAAGAATCAAATTTTTGTAAGCTGCGCTCGCGAGCAGCTAATTATGTGTGCAAATGGTAACTCCAAAAGGAGAATACTTATTACTCATAATGTGAAATATTCGAGACATTCTTTATTGTGGAGGACTAGATGAGGGAACTCATCTGCAGGTTTTTCATGGTGTTGAAAAGCTTTCTTGAGCATCACTGGAAAAAAAAAATAACATACAGTGTCTTCGTCGGAATAGAATGGAAAAAATTAAAATATGCATGCTGCAAATCCCCCGAAGTTCCATCAGGAAAGATCATTGTTGGATTTTGCCGCCTCACCCCCCCCAAGACTTTATTAAAAGCATAATTTTCTTGGAAATGGGTTGACTTAATAGAGTGCATTGTGACTCACGGCCGTCTTTTGTGGGTAGCCATTAAAAAAAAAAAGGCAGATTTCCTGCTTTTACAAATGCAGGATGCTCAGTGTAGAAAGTCAGCACCCGTCCTTCCACCCTCCTAGAGAATGAAATATTTTGGGGACTATTAAAAAAGCAGGATAGAATATTTTCCCCTAAAGGAGAAATGGGGGAAGGCAGAAACCGGCTCCAGTCTCCCTGCCCCAAGCAGAAACGGAGGAGGCCAGCTTTTAGAAATGCAGATTCGGTAATCCCATTCGGAAAGGCTGGGTCAGACAGAGACTCCAGAGAAGCAACACAGTTAGGCAAGACAAGATTAGCTCAAACAAGCACGTAGGATTTGCATTTCCCCCTTTGGCCTATAGAGCCAGCCGTGACCCTTCCATGACCCCATAGGAATCCAGAAAGGTATAAAAACAGCCCACCCACTCTCAACTCCATTTTGTCAGCTGCCCCAGAATCACATGCTGTTAGTGGTTCTGCTCATCAATAAACAGAACTTTCTTTCCAGTCAGCCTCCATTTTATTCCTGGCTTGGAACAGGAATTGGACTTTTCTTCCAACATCAGCTTCATACTTTTGATAAAGTTTTGTTTTTTTAAAAAAAAGGCCAGAGGGCAGGTCAAAACAGAGTGAGGGGCTCAGTGGGACAGTCCCAAGCTGCCATTTTAACTTTTCTTGAGACCCCATTTCACCTTGCGACACACCTGTTTTGCAGCCCCGGCAAAAAGTCTCTCTCTCTCTCTCACCTCACGATAACCAGTCTGTCCAGAAGGAAAACTAATAGTTGTCTGCCATATCTACTCATCTCTGCCCCCTCCCTTTTATCCCCAGAGCGAGGGCAGGGCTTTGCTAGCACTGGCTCTTCCATCCCAAGGACTGGCCCATAGATTTCCACTGCTCTCCTCTCCTCTGCCTTCTGTGCTTCCACGCGTCAGGCACTGGGCCCAGCTGTTCCTCCTCTTCCTCATCAGCCACCTCCAGACCTGGGGGCTCTTGACTCTCCACCTGAGGCCTGATGGGATGGCTCAGGCTCCGCCTCTGTCTCCCTCTCTCTCTAGGACAGCTCCATTCCCTCCTCCCTCCCAAAGCTTGCCCTGATGCTGACCCCGACTCTCACGCCTCCTCCTCCTCTTCCTCTGACTTGACTACTGGAGGGGCCGGCAGCCAACAGGCCACCACAGAGGCTCTTGTGATGGGTCAGGTGTGAGTCATCAGTGAGTTTTATTATGGGTCTATGACAACTCACCATGGCCAACTTGCTGTGGGACAAGGGTTGCACTAATATCGAAGAATGGATCTTTAAAGACCGCCTACAGTCCTTGTAGTTACAACCCTCACAGCATTCCCACGGTCACGGGACTAAAATTCAGGAGCTTGGAAAGTCACCTGTATTTATGACTGCTGCTGCCTCTTGGGATACCTGAACCCCATTTGCAACCTTCGCTGGAGGCTTTGGACAACCAAGTCAGTGGGACAATCTGGATTTGCTTAATGTCCACACAATTTACTTAACAATTGCATTGATTCACTTAACAACTATGGCAAAAACAAAGTCTTAAACTCGACCATGACCCACTTAAGAATTGCCTGGCTTAGCGATGGAAACTCTGCTCCCATTTACTCTCATCCATCAAGGGTGACCTGCACTTGATAAGTCTCTTGTTTAAAATCAGCTTTTGCTCTCAATTTAATTCTTCCAGCATTTAGTTATGTTGCATTGCAGGTATGATTGGGTTTTTTTAAAAAAACACTGGAAAATCCATATTATGTTGCTCTAGGCGACAATCCGTAGTGCCTACTTTAAAAAAGAAACTAATAAATTCTAAGCACCGCCAAGCAAAGCTACCAATATATTATTTTTAATTAAAAGAAATATTTTGATGTCATTTGTTTTGGGAAGGCAACCTTGTCTGGTTTTGCGATTACATCTGCCCCAACGGAAGGTTTATTGTGGGACTTTTGCAAAAAGAATAATGGATTTTAGCGCAGCCGAATTTTTTCCTGTTGGATCTGCATTATGTCTGTTTGGGTAAATAATATTCCTATTAAAATCCACGAAGGATTTCTCATATTAATCTTACCTGCATAAACTTGTCTCCCAAGTGCTGGGATAGGAGGAGATCACTGCACGGGAGAAACTTAATTTAGTGCCAGGTATTTGTCTGTAATGTATATAATATTAATAGTTTTCCTATGGATTTCCAGGTCGTCTTTGACTTATGACCATAACTGAGTCCAACATTTCTGTTGCTAAGCAAGACAGTAATTAGTGATGGGATTCAAAACATTTTGCTACTAGTTTGGTGGGCGTGGCTTGGTGGGCGTGGCAGGGGAAGGATATACTGCAAGATCCCCCTTCCCTCCCCCCCACCCCACTGGCCTGCTTTCCAGCTCCCTTCTCCTCTGCAGGGCAACCAAAGGAGACCCAGCCAATCAGCTGGGACTCAATGGGAGGCAGAGAAGAGACGGGGGTGGCGGGGCCAGTCAGAGGTGGGATTGGCTGGTTCTCCCAACTACTCAGAATTTCCACTACTGGTTCTCCAGAACTGGTCCAAATACCACCTCTGAGACAGTTGTTAAGTGAACTTTGCTCATTTTACAACCAGTCCTGCCATAGTTGTTAAGGGAACCACTGCAGTTCTTGACTTAGTAACATGGTTGTTAAATGAATCTGGCTTCTCCATTGACCTCACTTGTTAGAAAGTCACAAAAGGGAATCACATGACCCCAGGACACTGCAACCGTCATAATGGTGAGTCAGTGTCTGAATTCTGATCACGTGACTACAGGGATGCTGCAATGGTCATAAGTGTGAAAAATGGTCGTAAGTCACTTTTTCAGTGCTGAACTAAATGAACTCTTGTAAATCAAGGAATACCTGTATGTTGTTTCAATATTGATAAAGTTTTAATTTTTGACTTTAAGTCCCCTAGATTTGGGTATATGATGGGTTGGTATATAAATGTTTAAAATAATTTTTTTAAAGCATTTTACTTCTGTCTTGCCTGTTTTATTTTGACAATAATAATAATAATAATAATGTGATGAAGGTATCCAACTCACCTTCCTCCTCTTATTTTCTACACAACAGCCCTGGGAGGTGCCGGTTGGGCTGAGAGAGAATGGCTGGCCCAAAATCTCCCAGCAGCTTTCATGCCTAACGCAGGACTAGAACCAGGGGTGGGATTCAGCCGGTTTGGACCAGTTCAGGCAAACCGGTAGTTCCGGCGATCATTTGGCTCAGCCCACCCATCCGTTCCCTAGTCTGTCCTCTTTTTCTGTGTTTTGTACCTCAGCTGATTCTCGCGGCAGAGCGGATGGCCGTGCCTCAGGTGTTTTACTCACCTGAGTAGCAGTAGAAGGTATCTGTTCTGACCAAGGCTTCCTGAGACATTAACAAATACAGGTTAGTCCCCAAAACCTTTAATTTTATTTCAACGGCTGTGAATTATAGTTATTCAATGAGTCTCAAACAGCTTGTAAATAGTCCCACAGAAGTCTGCCAAAGTCCTTCGGAATAAGTCTGATAAGCACCCACCTTTATCTCCCTTGAAAGGCTGCTGATGACTAAATTGCCAATTAGCTGTACAAGACCAAATGGAGGACAAATTCAACATGGAGCTTCAGGTTTCAAACCAATCAGTATGAACAAAGTTGCTTCCTGCAAAGAGTCCTGTCCCTTTGGTCCTCCTCCTTTATATCTTATGGGAGGGCCAATCACCTCCAAGCCTTACTCCTGAGTCGCCTCTTTTGTCTTAACTGTTCTTGCCTTCTGGCAGCTCTGTGCATGTGCACACTGGGAACAGGCTCCCCCTGCTCCTCTGCCTCGCTGATGTCAGATTCTGAAGCCTCCGGAGTCAGCACATAATTCCCAGATGGCCCTGGTCCCATCTCTGTGTCGGACACAGATCCCTCATCCGAATACTCCCCAGACTTCCGGACTGGCCCATGTTCCTCCCCAGTGTCCGACTCTGCTCCCAGCTCCGCAGGCTGCCGGCGGACCACAACAGTATTAGAGCTGAAAATGGATGGTTTTCAAACGTTGTGCGTGAGAACTAAACCAGTTGTTACACCTGTTGAATCCCACCACTAGGACTAGAACTGACTTTCTCCTACTGATTGGCTCAAAGTCAAATTGGCCCAAAGCCAGTGTTCGTGCCTAAAGCAGGACTAGAACTCACCGTCTCCTGGTGATTGGCCCAAAGTCACCCAGCTGCCTTTCATGTCTAAGGCGGGAGTAGAACTCACCGTCTCCTGCTGATTGGCCCAAAGTCACCCAGCTGGCTTTCATTCCTAAGGCGGGACTAGAACTCCCAGTCTCCTGGTGATTGGCCCAAAGTCACCCAGCTGGCTTTCATTCCTAAGGTGGGACTAGAACTCACCGTCTCCTGCTTTCTCTCTTGGTGCCTTAACTACCAGACCAAAACATGCTCTAAAATAAAAATAAAAATAAAATGAAACATGACACAGATTCAGCAAAAATCTGGCAGATTTCACTAGATGGGCTCCAGAATATTCATAACTTTATATATATATATATATATAAAAATAACTTTGGATGCCTGAGGACTCAATGAAACACATTTCAAAAAAAGATTCTATTTAAAGCTCCCTAGTTCATCAGAGGAGAATTTTAACAGCCAGCTGTGAGTTTTTTCTGGGCTGCGAGTAAACAGCAGAACACCTGCCAGTTGTGAGGGGTGGGAGATAATTATCTAATTGGAAAAGGCAACTTCCGGGTGGGTGACTCAGTTAAGAGATTGGAGGAAGAAGTTCTTTCAAAAAATATCATGACAAGTTTCAAATTCTGCTTCTCCTCTCTATTTGTTAATGCAAATATGTAAATATACATACATATATTTAATATCCTGGATTTTAATTGCTCTGCTGCTTAGAGCGGGTCTAACGTTAGTGGCCATTCTTTTGGAAAGTAGAAGAAAATTTTGCCTGGGAGATACAGCTGGATTAGGAGACTAGGAAAAAAAAAGAAAGCTGGTCCTTTCCCCCAAATTAAATTGAGTGTATAAGTCGTCCTCAACCTCTGACCACAAGGGGAACCAGAATTTCCACCGCTAAACCAAGCAGTTTTGAAGTGAATCGCACCTGGTTTTATGACCTTCTTCCCATAGTTATTAAGTCAATCACATGGTTGTTCAGTGACCCCCCCAACACACACACACACACGCGCGCACACACCCTTTGACTTTGCTTGTTGGAAACTGGCTGGTAAGCTTGCAAATGGGGATCGTGTGATCCAGGATCCTGCAACCATGATAGATGCATAGGGTTTCCCGGTGCCCGAATTTTGATCACATGGCACAAATTTGTGTCCTCTTGGGGGTAAGGACTCAATCCAACAACTGTCTCCCACTGTAAAGCTCTGGATTACAATAACCTAACTCCTCCTCTTCCTCGTCCACCTTTTATTCATCCTTCATCTCCATCTCTTCTTCCTCCTCCTCCTTCTCCTCCTCCTCTTCTTCCTTCCCCTCTTCCTTATTCCCCCTTCTTCTTTCTCCTCCTCCTTTCTCCTTTCCTCTTCCTCCTCCTCCTCTTCCTCCTCTTTCTCTTGCTTCTCTCCTCCTTTTTCCTCCCCTTCCCCCTCTGCCTTCTCTCTCCCTTCCTTCTTCTTCTGCTCCTTCTCCTCCTCCTCTTCTTCCTTCCCCTCTTCCTTATTCCCCCTTCTTCTTTCTCCTCCTCCTTTCTCCTTTCCTCTTCCTCCTCCTCCTCTTCCTCCTTCTTTCTCTTCCTTCTCTCCTCCTTTTCTCCTCCTCCTCCTCTTCCTTTTCCCTTCCCCCTCTGCCTTCTCTCTCCCCTCCCTCTTCTTCTCCTCCTTCCTCTCCTCCTCCTCCTCCTCCTCTTCAGCTTGGTTTTTCACATCTTCCAACTGCATATTCATTATACATATCACCTTTTCTTCCCGTTGGAGAAAGTGGGCCACTGCTAATAAAAGGCCTTACTTACCAGCTCCTACACAGGTATTAAGGTCCTGCTTTGTCTCTGCTAAATATAAAGCCATCGTTGCGACGAGATTCTTTCCTTTCCGCTGCCTTCCCACGCTGCAAAAGGAGAAAAAGGATAATTGGACGGACTGTTCTTCAGGTGCCCAACCTGAGCCGCTCCATTTTAATCTTGAAGCACTACCCCAAAACCATCTTGGCTCACCACAAACGTGGCAGGAACCAGGAAGCCTAAGCGAGAGGAAGGAAAGGCACGTAGGAAAACCCTAGAATGGGAGCTGTCCTGCCAGGCAGCTCAAAATAAATTTGAAATATGGGATTTGTTGATTTGCCTCCTGTGGCCTTCCTTTAATCAGCGGAAGATACTCTGAAAAAATATTTTCGGTGCACGCTCCTGCACGCTAATGGATGCCTCCAGCTTCAGAGTCAATGAGTTTTGAGCGGCAGTGTTAGGGCCCTAACACTGAATAAGGTGGTGGTCAGGGTAAATTATGCAAGCAAGCTCAGGCTGCGAGAGCTGGCTACACAGCCAAGGAACCTGGAGGCCAAATATGATGACGGTGGTGGTGGTGGTTGTGATTGTAGTTGTGGTGGTGGTGGAAGAGGAGGGGGAGGAAGGAGGGAGAGGAGGAAGAGGAGAAGGAGGAGGAGGTAGAGATGGATGAGGAGGAAGAGAAGCAGAGGAAGAAGAGGAAGAGGAGGGGAAGCAGAGGAGGTGCAGGAGGAAGAAGAGGAAGAGAGGGGAAGCAGAGGAAGAGGAGGAGGACGACCGTGGGGTCCTTGGTGCTCTCTGAATATGGCGGTTTTCTTGCAGACATTTCATTACCCCAATAGGTAATATCATCAGTGCTAGAAGGGAGGGAGGTTGGATTGCTTTTGTAGAAAGTCAGCATGCACCCCACCCCTAGAAGAATGAAATATTTTGAGGAATATTTTAAAAAGGCAGAATATTATATTTCCCTGGATGAGAAATGGAGAAACATGGTTTTTTTAGAGGCAGAAAGCAACCCCCACTTTCCTTAATACCCCTCAGCAGATGTCAGCACTTAAGAGGTAAAGAGCTTATTGAAAAAGGAAGACAAATATCTAGATAGCTCTATTCCTAGGCAAAGCAAATTCTGCAGGCAGAAATCCATTCAAGACGGGATATTTTGAAATTCCCTCAGCGAGGTCTGAACAAAGATAGGATTAACCCTCAGCCACAACAGGAATTGCCCAACACCCTTTCAGTTGCACCACCCACAGCAAATTTCATCCAAACTTGGGAGCTCGGCCAACCTATAGAGCCAGCTATGACTTCTACATAACTCTTACATGACCCACATAGGAATCCGACAACAGCCAACAGACTATTAAAGGACATGTTCTTGCACAGGAACAGGAAGCTCAAGTGCAAAGTTCAAAGAAGGTATAAAAACTGACTCCCAAATTACAGATAACAGATAATCAGGGTTGGAAGGGACCCTGTAGGTCATCGAATCCAACCTCCTTCCCAAGCAGGAGACGACATTCTACACCATATCTGACAGATGGGAGTCCAATCTCTTCTTGAAAGCCTCCAGAGATGAAGCTCCCACAACTTCCCAGGGCAACTCCTGTTCCATGGGTGGATTGTTCTCACCGTCAGAAAATTCCTCCTTATTTCCAGGTTGAATCTCTCCTGGTTCAGTTTCCATCCATCCTTCCTTCTCTGGCCTTCGGGTGCCTTGGAAAATAGCTTGACCCCCTTCCTCTGCCTCTCTGGGGCAGCCCCTCAAATATTGCAAGGTGGCTCTCCTGTCTCCCCTGGTCCTTCTCTTCCCTAGACTAGCCATGGCTTGGAACTGAACCAAATGGATATTTCTTCCCACACTTTTATTTTGAAGTGGCTGTTATTATTATTGTTTTTCAATTCACACACTCAGCAACTGGCTAATAGGCATGACGGTAATAGCGTCCCGAAATCGTGTGATCACTTAACGACCGTGTCACTAACTTAACAACTGCAGTGATTCACCCAACAACTGTTGCATGGAAGTTTGTAAAATGGGGCAAAACTCACTCAACAACCAGCCAGAAATTTGGGGCTCTTTTGTGTTCATATCTATTTATTTATTTTATTTATGTATTTATTTGATTTGTCAATCACTTACAAGTCAATAGATATAAGTATAAACATGAGTATGAATACAGGAAACAGGGACGAATAAATGGGGACAATAGGACAGGGACGGGAGGCACGTTGGTGCACTTATGCACACCCCTTACGCCCCCTCTTAGGAATGGGGTGAGGTCAATAGTGGCTAGTTTGAGGTAAAGGAGTGGGAGTTAGAGGATGTAACAACAGACAGGTAGGGCATTCCAGGTATTGACCACTCGGTGGCTGAAGTCATACTATCTGCAGTCGAGTTTGAAGCGGTTTACTTTGAGTTTTTATCTGTTGTGTGCTCTTGTGTTGTTGTGGTTGAAGCTGAAGTAGTCATTGACTGGTAGGACATTGTAGCAGATCATTTTGTGTGCTACGCTTAAGTCTAACCATAGGCAGCATAGTTCAAGGTTGTCCAAACCCAAAATCTGAAGCCCGGTGGTGTAGGGTATTCTGTTGGGAGTAGAGGAGTGTAGTACTCTTCTCGTGAAATACTTCTGGACTCAGTCGATTGTATTAATGTCCGATATAAAGGGCGGATTCCAGACAGATGAGCTGTATTCGAGTATTGGTCTGGCAAAAGTTTTGTATGCTCTAGTTAGCAATTCGATATTTCCAGAGAAGAAGCTTCGTAAGATTAGATTTATAACTCTTAATGCCTTTTTTGGCAATGCTGTTGCAGTGAGCTCTGGTGCTTAGGTCATTTGATACGAGGACTCCAAGGTCCTTGACAGAGTGGGTATCGTCAACGAGGTCATATCTGCCTCATTTGTATTTGGTGTACTGAGTTTTTTTTTTTACCAATGTGTAGGACAGAGCATTTGTTGGTCGAGATTTGGAGTTGCCAGATGTTTGACCATTCAGAGACATAATCAAGGTCGCTTTGAAGGACAGTATCATTGTCAGTGGAGTTGAAAAGTTTTACATCATCCACAAAGAGGACGCAGTTGCTTATAAGGTGATCGCAGAGGTCATTTATATAGTATCTGTAACAGCAAGTTTTCCTGAGATCACTTGAGACCGACTCCAAGTTAAATGATGTCTTCCATCAATGACTACAGATGTGAAGGAGCCTTTTTAATCCAAAACTCCACTGCCGCTATCAACCAGCACTCAAACAAATACCTTTAGCAACTTCCCTCCTGTTTAAGTCCCATCCCGGAGAATTAGCTGCAAATGATCTATGATCAATATCTGTAATGATCGTTCCCACCAAGCCTTCGTGAAATTAAAGCGAAATCCAATTATAGCTTTCCATTCTCGCTTATCGCTTTCCACCCCTAAAGACCGAGATGAAATTTGCCTAGGTCTCCTTCATCAGTTTGTGTCACTTGTTACTTCATGATTTATAGCACTGTGCCATGAATCATCATGGCTGGGTGGGGGGCGGGGGGGGGATTAAATTTGTGCAAGTGCCTATGGGGTAAAGGAGAAAATGATACGCTCACATAGGAAATTATTTTGGTGCAGAGACCTCTAAACAGGCTGAGATGCTCATGGGATGTGAGAGACGCTTCCTCATAAGCTGAGTTTCCAGAGTTTTGTACTGTAGGAGAAGAAAAGGCAAAAGCCGGGGGCGGGGTCAAGAAAGGATTTAGCCTAGAATGATTACGTGTCCACAAACGCTCCCAATCCAGCCTCTCTTGAATGCAGTTAATTCTTACTTAGCACCCATTTAGTGCTGACAATTAATTGACAAGATTCTCTGGTGTAGTCTTGAACAATAAATCTTCTTAACTGGAACTTAATGTACATCCCGATTCTTTGCGCCAGGCAAATATGATCTAAAAAAAAAATCTAACGTGGAGCTCAGGATGTTTTACTTAAACTGATCAAACTGAATTTCTTATTATGTCTAAGTGGGGGAAGGCTTAAATAGGACTAATCATGTGAGACTATATTGGAAAGGGAGGTGAAATTAAATTCAGTTCGGGTGTGTGCGGCCTCCTGCACAATGTTCATCGGCAAGGATAGTTCATGGTCCGGAAGAAGCATTCATCTCTGGATTGAAAACTCAGAAACATGGACTTCATTTAGAATCTCTTCTCTACCCTTCTGCTCTCCCCTGTAATGTATATTTTAATATATTTACATGTAATATGCATATTTATATATAAATTATATTGATATGTTGTTATTCATTTTTTTCCTGAAGTGCTTTATGGCCAAAAGTTTTGCCAGTGATATTATTGTGCACCGTGAATGCCCATTGGGGGATCCTTTCATGCACCCATGAAGTCTCCCACCGAAGTGGTACCCATTAATCTACTCTTAGCTGCGTGCTTGGGAACCACTGGTTCGGCAGGAGCTGGAGCATGTGATGGGAGATCATCCCACCCCACAGCAGCGATGGGTCTCAAACACGAATCTGCCAATTGGCAATTTAACGTTCTAACCTCATGAGCTGCTATGCTCCCATCCTTATTCATTAGTATTATATATATATTTATGCATCCTTACTCGCCTATTAAAATGAAAGCTGGGTAAATAAGTTGGAAATAGCAATAAAGGAGAATATTTGCAGCTAAGGGTGGAAATGAAGGGTCATTGGTGCTCTCTGAGTGTTGTGGCCCACCAGTGGCCAGTAGAGCTGGTGGCAGAATCGGAGAGTGAGGAACCTGGTCCAGTCCTGGAGTCTGGGGAAGGCTCTGACAGGGCTCTGTATCAGAGGCAGAGATGGGGCCAGGGCCGTCTGACAGTTATCAGCTGCTTTCGGTGATAAGTGGGGCAGAAGAACAGCTGGAGCCTGTTCCCAATGTGCGCATGTGCAGAGCTGCCAGGAGAAGGGAAGTGTTAAGGAACAAGAGTCAACTCAGGAGTAAAAGCACAGGTGGACAGTGAATGTCCCCCCACAGGGAATGAAGAGGAGTGAAAGGGGGGTGTTTGCAGGGGACAATTAATTTGTTTAAATTGTGTGAAGATTTGTTTGTGAGCCTCAGAGACTCCTTGCCAAATATTTTCTTGTACAGCATTGCGCTTGGAAGCTATCGGCCTGGCAGCTCTCCAAGCCTGATAAGGTCTGTGGTTGTAAATTCACCCGTGAAAGACTGTTTGCCGGGACTTTGCTGGATGTCAATGATAGGAATTCACTTTAGCCTGGGGAATTCTGGGAGTTGAAGTCCACCAGGCTTAAAGTTGCCAAGGTTGGAGACCCCTTTATTTCTCTCAACAAATAGCCCAGCAAACAACTTTCCATTTTAATTTTGAACTTTAGGACAGTCGCAAGTCCAAGGACTGGTTGTAAGTCCTTTTTTCAGCACTGTCAATAATTTTGAACGTTTGTTCAATAAATGGTTGTAAGTTGAGGCCTACTTGTCCTCTTGAACTTAGTCATTCGGGCACCAGCAGTGGCCCCCATTCCAGTGTAACATAGATTTGAATTGCTCATAAGCAAAAAGACAATTAGAATTAGGCAATTCCTTCAACCCTCTTCTCCATTGCAAGAACTATTTCGATTAATCCTAAACTTCGCCTCTGGTTCTTCCTTGTGAAACCTTTACACGGATTTCCATGTTTTCAACGGCAGTTCTACTAATTTGTCACCATTTGAGAGTCCAACCTTCCTGGAGATGGAAGGAAAGATTTTGTGGGTGGCCAATTAAACACAATTAATGATTCCAAAACTGGAGCGAATTCATCATCTGAAAAATAGACTTTCCTGGAAGGAATGGGGCCAGTTGATAGCTGGACCCATCATTAAACACAGGTTTAACAAGCCGAAGGCATCGTTTTTGTGATTCCATTAAACGGGATAACAACGCCGTTTAATCTAAATAAAGAAATGTTGTTTAAAGATTCAAACCCCGCACTTGCTTTTCAAAGGGGGGGGATGCTGGAAATTTTATTGCATTGTTAGTAAACAGTAAACAACGCCATGCCTTCCGTTTTCAAGCCTAAATCTAGATCACAGTGGGGATTTTCTAACTGTTACATAATTGTTTTAAATCAATAAAATTAAAATCAAACTTATACCAGACTCTACTTACTAGGGAACAAGTCCTACTGATTCAGTTTCTGAAAGGAGGGTCATGTTAGTTAACAGCAATAAACACAATGGTTTTGTGACAGGTTAAAGGTGATAAGACGTTGTTTTAGCAGCACAAGGACTCCAAGCTAGGCCCCAGCTTAACTCCTCCTTCCAGCCTAGCTGGCAGTTTCCCAACATGTATAGTCACTGCTTCCTTATAAAAAAAAAGAGAGATTCTTAATCTGCCAAGCAAGCAACCTAGGAGAAAGAAATTCCAGAGTTTCAATAAGGGAAAGATGGAGAAGTCCTAACTTCGTGGTCAAGAGTTTTGTACTCTGATTGTTAATTTGTGACGTTCAAATCTACTAAAGAAAATCTGTACAAATCATGTTTCCTTGATTGTGCTGTGAAGTAAAGAGACTAGAGTTGGATATCATTACTTCTGACTTCCTTGCATACTCCCCTGGGCTGGTAGGTGGTCAATCAGGTGGTTTTTGAATAGTGGTGAGATCTTCTTTACGAAGAACATTGGATGGAAGACTAAATAGACCTGAAGGGAGGAAACTGGGTCATTCCAGGAATGACTCTTGAATCCAGCACAGGGGAGAAGGATGAGAAATAGACTCGGAGTATAACTCCACCTTAATTACCTTAGATATCAATGGTCTGGGAGAACAATTTAGATCACCAAGCATTGGAAAAAGGTCGTCCCAAATGGAACTTCACAAGAACTTCCTCCCAATTCATCCTCTGCTCTCTTTGGTGCCCGCGACCAGTGGTGGGCTGCAACCAGTTTAACAACCAGGTCTGTGAGTGCATGCACCTAACGCGTACTTTGCGCACGTGCGCTGTCAGCTTTGGAAGCCATATTAGTCCCAGATGCTTCCACGCTGCCACCTTCTTGAGCCTGGGAAAACGGGGGGGGGGGGGGGGATTTGTTGGAGTGTATGTGGTTAGACAGAATAGCATTCTTCTCCTAAGTCAAGGTCATGTTGTTTCTGCACCTGGGCGAGAGGACATCTCAAGTTGGGACGGAAGATGATCGGGGCATGTGATGCCATGATGGGTGCCGGGGGTAGATGAGTGATTTTTTTACTTATTTCAAGGAAGCCTGGAATTTTCAGAATCGGGATTTCTCAGGTGTGCCAGTTTACTACCCAAATAAAAAATAACTTTGGAGAGGATGTCTGTCTCGGAGTTATTTGTTGGAGTGGAGGTTTTCTGGAACACTGACACGTGCATCACTAAAAAAACAACAACACAGATTTTAACCTCAACAGCTTACCTTGTAGGGCAGGCCCAGTAAGTAGAACAGCTGAGACATGCAAATGAGATGAGCTGAGAGAAAGACGGAAATATAGGACAGTCCAAACCAGCAGGAGCCCACCACCAATTCAGATGCAACAGAATAACCAAGTTTGAAGGGACCTTGGAGGTCTTCTAGCCCGACCCTCTGCTTAACAAGACAACTCTATACAAATGGTTGTTGAAACTCTTCTTGAAAGCCTCCAATGTTGGAGCACCCCCAACCACGTGATCCAAATTAAAATTCAGAGGAACTGTCCTTCTGAAGTGAAGGGAACGCAGGGGGAACCCCATTTTAGCAGGCTAAACCACGGGGCAGTGAGAACTCTTAATTGGATCTCCTTTCAATGGTGGAGCCCAGGCTAGGTGGGACCTGTGTCATTTGCACGATGAGATCATCGAGTGAGGTTCGTCGCAGCAGGAAATTGATCTGTTTCCTGGAATCGGTTGTCTTGAGGGAAGGCCGTGGACATTCCCCATAAAATTTATGGGCCGTGGGTTTTAATCTGGTTTGCTTTTGCACCCGTGGGAAATCTAGTGGCGGCTAAATGTCGCCTTGCTGGAAATCATAAAGAACCGTTTGCTCCACTTATCACTTCGCAAATTCCCTCATCCAGGTGTAAACCCTCAAAGGTTGTACTCGCAGGGCAGGTGAGACTTGCAAAAGGATGGAATTAAAGAAATAATACATCCGTGTTGTTTTACCATTTTCAGACCAGCTGTTCCCTTCCGGAAGCTTTTGGGACAACAAACCCCACTTGCTATCAACATTAAATGGTCATTAGAATCATAGCTGGTGGTGCACAAAACACTCTTTTCGGATGTATTTCTCTTGTGGGGTGTTCAATTTCTTTTTAACGCTGTCTTGCAGTTCAGTCTCATTACATGGAAGTGAGGCCTGGATCATTCAAGAGGACTTTCTGCACTAGAGCAATCTGATGTGTGTGGTTATAGGGAGAAACCATTAGATACCATTAGATACCTCCTAGCATTGATGACGTTGCCTAGTTGGGTAATAAAATGTCTGCAAGAAAACAACCAAGTTCAGAGAGCACCAAGGACCTCACAGTTCTCCTCCTCCTCCTCCTCCTCCTCCTCCTCCTCCTCTTCCTCCTCTTCCCTGCAAACCCTGCTGCCTTCTAGCACTGATGATGTTTCCTAGTTGGGTCATGAAACATCTGCAAGAAAACAACCAAGCTCAGAGAACACCAAGAACCACACAATAATCCTTCTCCTCCTCCTCCTCCTCCTCCTCCTCTTCCTCCTCCTTTGTGCAAACTCCACTCCTTTCTGGCACTGATGATGTTTCCTAGCTGGGTCATGAAACATCTGCAAGAAAACCACCCAGCTCAGAGAGCACCAAGGAGCTCACCGGTCAACCCTGGGCTACAAAGATTTTCTTCTATCAATATTCTTCTATATTTCGTGGGCAGCCCACACCAGGTCTTGATGCCAGAGTCCAAAGGAGCATCCACCTGACTTCTAAAATAGCAGCAGCCAGAAACTCTCTCCAGGCCAGCTATCTTTCAATTTAAGGCGGGTGTCCTTAAGAAAAAGACATTTCAAAAGGAAGCTTAAGGGGGGGGAAAAAGGCTTTTATGAGAAGGAAAAATAGCAGAGAATTTTTCCCTCCTTATGTTTGCTAGAGGAACCTGCCATGGCAACCTTTCGTTCTCTTTGCCGAGTCCTCCTGCAGTGACTTTCATCTATTTATATAACAAGTTAATTTAATTTGTTAGCTGGCCCTCCATAAGTGACGGGTCATAGGTTGAAGTAGTCCTCAACTTACAACCAGTTATTTAGTGACTGTTTAAAGTTACTACCAACCTTCCTGAGGGCCACTTCTGGCCTAGTTCTATTTGTTTGTCTGTCTGTCTGTTTATTATTCATTCATTCATTCATTTATTTATGTCAATTGCTTACAAGATAATAGGTATAAGTAAAAACATAGTGATGAATACATGGATACATATAATAAAAATAAAAAATAAAAATAAAAGAGACAATAGGACAGGGACGGTAGGCAGGTTGGTGCGCTTATCCACGCCCCCCACAGACCTCTTAGGAAAGGGGTGAGGTCAATAGTAGACAGTCTAAGGTAAAAGTTTTGGGGGTTTGAGGAAGAAACCACAGAGTCAGGTAGAGCAGTGGTCCCCAACCTTTTTTGCGCCACGGCCCGGTACCGGCATCACAAAATGATCTGCGACCCGGTACCGGCATCAGCACGCATGACAAGGCAAGGCGAGCCGAGCGACCGGCCAGCCAGCCGTCTCCCACTTCTCCCCGCCACCTTCAACTCCTCCTTTGTACCTGTGTCGATGGGCTTCGCTTCGGGACGGCTTCGGGACGGTCGCTCGGCTCGCCTTGCCTTGGGTGCTGAAAGAATCCTCGCGCCTTAGTTTCGTTCAAAGCCCCCCCCCCTTTGATGAAACTAAGGTGCGAGGATTCCTTCAGGACCCAAGCGCTGCTTTCCAACCGGAAAAGCTCACCCAGAAGCACTTTCTCGTCAAACAAGATGGCGGCGCCCAGCAAACCAGTGGCCTGATAGGAAATGTTCCATGGACCGGTACCGGTCCACGGCCTGGTGGTTGGGGACCCCTGAGGTAGAGGATTCCAGACATTGACCACTCTGTTGCTGAAGTAGTATTTCCTGCAATCAAGTTTGGTGCGGTTTACCTTGAGTTTGTATCTATTGTTTGCTCTTGTGTTGTTGTGGCTGAAGCTGAAGTATAGCCAGCAGCAGGTGCAGACGGCTGAGGAGAGCGAAGACTCTGATGAGGGGCCAGGACCATCAGGGAGTGGAGTGCTGCCTTCGGAGATTGCGAGGGCTGGCAGCAGTGATGAGGAGGTTCCCGAGGAGCCTGTGCCAAGTGCACGTGCACGAAGGATTGCTCGGAGGAAAGAACAATTACAGCAGCACAGGTGACTCGGGAGTAAGGCTGCAAGGTAATGGCCCCTCCTTCAAGAGGATAAAAGCCAGGTTTAGAAAAGCATTCTTGGAGAAAGCAAAGAAGCTCTGAAGCTCAACTGGTGGACATCTTAGTTTGTGTTTGGAAAACTCTTGTAAATTAGTTCTTATCTCTGGGGTTTGGGTAGCATTGAGGAACACCTTGGCAAGGCTCTTTCTCTTTCTTGAGCTAATTAGTGGAAAGCAGCCTTTATCTGTAAAAGAACAGAATCCGCTATGAAACCTTGAAAGGTGGGGGCTGTTGCCTTTGCCTGTGTTTGCTCTCTGGGAATCCGTTTGGGTCAGAACAGTTCTGAAGTTCTGGTGGCCGGAGGAGCCCTACAGTCAAAGGACCACATTTAGGGGTGCTGGGCACCCAGCCCATATATAGGGCCCTTTGCAAAGTCCTCTAGTCCTGTGACCATATTTTACGGCATTAGGACATTAAATTTAGTGGCAGGAACGTTAAAATGTACAATAGGACAGACCCCGCCATTGTGGCCGAGGAGATAGAGAGTGCCGACTCATGCACGAGACAGTCTGCCCTGTGATTGGTTGCCATTGTATAAAGGGGGCGTTTCCCTTCCCCCACTGCCGCCTTTTTTCTTCTGGGTGTTCGGTACAGGCAGTCCTCAACCTACAACAGTTCATTTAGTGACCCTTCAAAGTTACTTCGGCACTAAAAAAAGCAACTTCATTCCGCTTTTCACACTTACGACCGTTGCAGCATTCCCCCATGATCACGTCATTTACATTTGGGTGCTTGACAAATGATTCACATTTATGACGGTTGCAATTACATTAAATTATGACGGTCCTTTTGTGACCTTCTGGCAAGCGAAGTCAATGGAAAAGCTTAACAACCGTGTTGCGAACAGCCGCAGGGATTCACTTCACAACTGTGGCAAGAATAATAAAAAGGAGCCAAAGCTCACATTAACCAATGTCTCACTTAGCGACACAAATTTTGGGCTCATATTTTGTGGTTGTAAGTTGAAGACTACCTGTGCACTGTTTAATTTACCTCATGATATTCCTGTGTTCCTGAGTCTACCTGGCATTCTTTCTTTCTGGGTGATGAAAAAGACTGCTGTAAATTTAAATGTTATATATATATATTCTTCGCTATGGGATGTTTTTGCTGAAAAATGTCATTTATTGAGGAAAAAAGTTTGTCAAGGAATTGTGTAGCAGCTGTCTAGATGAAATTGGAGACACTAGCACATATTTTTGGTCATACATATATACATACATACATATGAATATGAGTTTGTGTTATAGATTAATAGAATTAATCTATAATCTTGGAAGGAGAGGAAATCTGCAAAAATAGCATTTTAACAATACTTCTAAATGTATTTTTTCTTTTAAAAAATGTGTTCCTAAATATATTCCCCCACCCACCCAATATTCTGATTGCTAAATGTACTGCAGGTCAATATTTTTCTGGTGTGAGCTTAGAACTGTCTCGGAAAAGGGTGGAAGGATACACCGCTAAGTGAATCTGCATATTTCTGCAAGAAAAGTGAATCTGAGATTTTTTGTTTTACCATGAGAACAAGGATCTTTTTTTTCCTAAACAACCTAGTTTCAGAACAGGTGAGGGCAACAGTGCTTGACTTCTCCGAAGAAATGCATATGAGCAAAGATGAGAGAGAGGAGGTCATCACAGATACACTGTTTGGTTAGATAAAACAACACGCCAGAATTTCTGCGAAGCCCCATTTGTCATTTCTGCATTCAGCTAGAAAACATGTTTATCTCTGAATTGGGATTCCTCGCGTCATATTTCCAGTTAAGCCGAGATCAGAAGCTAAGCGCATGCCTTACATACAGATTCAAACCTGTTAGAATTACAAACCTGATCATCGCTTGCAGGTCAGAGCGGTTGCAAACAAGGAAAAACATGTACAATAGTGAAGAGAAAGTGTCTTTCCCAGGTACACCAGACAGGAAACAGAACAGATGAATGACTTCTATTTTATTGCAAGGCTACGTTAACTGAATGCATTTTATTTACTTACAGACCAAATTCATTTACTTCTACTTTATTGGAAGGCTACATTAACAGAAGGGGGGGAGGGGCATGGTGGCTCAATGGTTAAGACTCTGTGATGCCATCTGGAAAGCCAGCAGCAGCCCAGGTACGAGAGCTGAACGCCACGCGAAAGGGTGAGCTCCCACTCTTGCTCCGGCCAACCTGGCAGTTTGAAAACATGCAAGCACGAGTAGATAAATAGGTACCACTTTGGTGGGAAGGTATCGGCACTCCATGACTATGATTCTTGACGAATGTATCTTTTATTTTTATGCACACTGAGAGCATAGGCACCAAGACAGATTCCTTGTATGTCCAATCACACTTCTCCAATAAAGAATTCATTCATTTACGACATTGTGCTGGTCACATGACCACAGAAATGTCTTTGGACAGTGCTGGCTCGGTGGCCTTGAAATGGAGATGAGCACTACTCCCTGTAGTAGGCAACGACTAGCGAAGTAAAACCTGCAGGGAATCCTTTAGCATTTTATTAACAGATGCTTGCAGGACTGAAAGTACAAATCTCCCACCGTCTCGTTTACAGCTTGAGAAACTAGGGGGGGTCTCTCCCTCCACCCATTATGCAGCTTAGGGTGATAGCCTCTTTTATCAGTGGTGGGATTCAAAAAAAATTATTACCAGCTCTGTGGGCGTGGCTTGGTGGGCGTGGCAGGGGAAGGATATACTGCAAAATCCCTCTTCCCTCCCCACCCCACTAACCTGCTTTCCAGCTCCGTTCTCCTGTGCAGGGCAACCAAAGGAGACCCAGCCGATCAGCTGAGACTCAATGGGAGGCAGAGAAGAGATATGGGGTTGATAGGGACAGTCAGAGGTGGGATTGGCCGGTTCTCTGAACTACTCAAAATTTCTGCTACCGGTTCTCCAGAACTGGTCAGAACCATCTGAAGACCACCTCTGTCTTTTATCTAATTGCATCTCTTCATCCCGTTTCTCAAGGTCTTTCACATCTACCATCACCACAACACTTCCCGCTTCTTATTACAGGTGGTCCTCAACTTACGACCACAATTGAGCTCACAATTTTTGTTGCTAGGCGAGACCGTTGTTAGGTGAGTTTTACACCATTTTATAACCTTTCTTGTCACTGTTGCTAAGTGAATCACCATCATTGCTAAGTTAGTAACATGGTTGCAAAGTGAGTCTGGTTTCCTCGTTGATTTTACGGGCCAGAAGTTCACAAAAGGGGAATCCCATGACCCTGGGACACTGCGACCCGTCGTAAATACGAGTCAATTGCCCAACATCTGAATTTTGATCATGTGACCGTGGGGATGCTGCAAAGGCCGTAACTCTGAAAAACGGTCCTAGGTCATTTTTCCAGTGCTGTTGTCACTCCAAACAGTCCCTAAGTGGATGGTTGTAAATCGAGGATTACCTGTAACATATTGTCATGCCCCTGTTGGAATCTGACTCGGAGGAGGAAGCTGAACAGCTGACAGGGAGCGGGAGTGAGGCTCCGTTGGCTGTGAAAGAAACTGGGGAAGGGCAAAGTATAGCTGGGCAGAGCAGGGGCAAGGGAGAACAACGGAGAAGGGATTCAGAGGAAGACCCAGGCCTACACCCTCTTCATCCTAGGGCATGCAGAGAAGAACAGAGAAGGGAGCAAGGTGGGTTGCGTGACTTACGAGGGAGGAAAGGGCCCTGATTCCCTTCATTAGCTGCAGCTGGGAACACATTGTATAAAAAAGGCAAGCTGCGTGCAGAAAGCTGTTGGGAGCAAATATGAGTTTATCTTGTATCGTCAAGACTTCTCTGTGTTCCTGGCGTCATCCCAGCTGTGTGAATTTTGCCGTGCTTTCAAGTTGGCAATTCCTTCTCCTGCCCTGTCAAGTTAATTACTTCAGTTTGGCTTGTTTGGATTTTAAGTTACAGTTTGTGTTGACCATGTTTTGGACTTGATTCTCTGCAGCCAAAGGCTGTTCCTGGGAGAGTTTTTCTCCAGCCCAGAAGGTAACCTGGGCATTGGGGACAAAGTTGGAGATAATAAAGGGACTCCTACTGATTATCTTACTGTGTTGCCTTTGTGCCACGCCCCTTTGGGTCACCCCACATATAAAGCAATTCACAAGGACCTGCTTTGAATTTCCAGAGGCCTCTTTTTAAAAAGTTGGGTTCAAAAGTTTGTGGTTCCCAGCAGTTTGTGGTTTTATTTTCCTCCTGGTGAAGCTGTAAAGTTCTCCTTTCCGATTGGTGATCGACTCTGGTCGTAAGTTGAGGACTATTTGTACAGGTGGTCCTGGACTTGCAACAGTTTATTTAGTGACCATTCAAAATTACAACGGCGCTGAAAAAAATTAACTGGTGACCATTTTTCACACTTACGACCACGGCAGCCTCTCCATGGCTATGTGATTGAAATTCAGATGCTTGGCAAATTTACTCATATTTATGATGGTCACAGTGTCTGGGGGAGGGGGAGGAGGAGGAGGAGGAGGAAGAGGAGGAGGAGGAGG
>NW_020769426.1:1383580-1403911 GCF_900518735.1 Pseudonaja textilis | reverse complement strand
TGGGATCATAAGCTTGAAAACGTGGTCAAAAATGAGCATGCAAAACTACTGTGGGACTTCTGAATACAACTGACAAAGTTTTGGAACACAATACCACAAATATCATGATTGTGGAGAAGAAAAAAGTGTGGATCGTCAACATTGCCATACCTGGTGACAGCAGAATCGATAAGAAACAACTTGAAAAAGTCACCAGATATCAGGACTTGAGAATCGAACTGCAAAGACTCTGGCATAAACCAGTGCAGGTGGTTCCAGGGGTACTGGGCACACTGGTTGCTGTGCCTAAAGACCTAAGCAAGCACTTGAAAACAGTTGGCGCTGACAAGATCACCATTGGTCAGCTGCAGAAGGCCACCTTACTGGGATCTGCTTGCATAATCTGCTGATACACCACACAGTCTTAAACACTTGGCAAGGGTTTGACTAGTGATTTGTATTACGAAACCCAGCATGATTATCTCATTTGCTGTGTATACTGTCATTTTTGTGTATAATAATAATAATAGGCTCAAGAATGCCAGCAAAAGATGCAAACATAAATAGACAATTGTTAGAACATCAAGTTTGCTTGTCTGTTGATATGACACCCAGAGCTGCTATTTAGCCAAAGACACCTTAGTCGAGAGGTGTCAAACTCAAGGCCTGTGGGTGTTCTGACCCATGCCCCTTTCCAACAAATCAAACACAATCCAAAGGAAACAGAAACCTTGTAATGCTTTTGCAAAATAATTAGCCGTGATAAGCACAAGCCTTGCCAAGCTGTGCGAGGCTTGCCAAAAGACAACAGACAAGAAATAATTTGCAAAATAAGACTCTTCAAATACAAACTCAGAATACTGGAATGTCCACGAGGCTGGAGTCTCAAAACGTCTTTGCCTTCTGCAAAGTATGTTCGTTCACAGCTGGCTTTTATCTTCTTGAAGGAGGGGCCATGACCTTGCAGCCTTACTCCCGAGTCACCCATGCTGTTGTAACTGCTCTTTCCTTCGAGCAATCCTGCGCTCATGCACAGTTAGCACAGGCTCCTCGGGAACCTCCTCATCGCTGCTGCCAGCCCCCACCATCTCTGAAGGCAGCAGTCCACTCCCTGATGGTCCTGGCCCCTCATCTGAGTCCTCACTCTCCCCAGCTGTCCACAGCTGCTGCTGGCTAACCACAACACTGGGACACATCTGGCCTGCAGGGTGCTTAGATCTGGCCTGCAGACCCACGCTGGAAACAGTGAAGGACTGGCCCATAGTGCTTCTGCCAGTATGTGCCTGATCACACTAGACTAATAAATAATTCTGTTCTGTTCTGTTCTGTTCTGCTCTGCTCTGCTTTGCTCTATTCTATTCTATTCTATTCTATTCTATTCTATTTTCTAGTCTAATCCAGTCCAGTACATATTTTTTCTTTTCTTTTCTTTTTTCTGTTCTGTTCTGCTCTGTTCTGTTATATTCTATATTCTAGTCTACTCTACTCTATTCTAATATTCTATTCTACTCTATTCTATTCAACTCTATTGTAATATTCTACTCTAACTTTATTCTACTCTATTCTAATATTTGAGTGCATACTCTACTCTATTCTATTCTTAAATTCTATTCTATTCTTAAATCCAAAGAACATTTAACTTTAACCTACCATGACGCACCCCGTGAAGCAGACGGGGCGGGCGAAGTAATAGTTTATATTGATGAAATTATCCCCGTGGTGCTTTTCATTGGAAAACTGAGCATCAGTCCTGCTGAGGGAATGGTCAAATTTGAGAGTCAGCTATTAGCAGCATTCAGGGGCATTGATTTCTTTTATGGATTCTTGATGTCTAGGAAATTGCTTAAGTCTTGGTCTAGAATGGTCGCACATGCAAAGCGTATTGACTCTGGCCTCTCCGCAGAAGGGCGTGCCAGGCAGCCAGATTCGTCCGCCAGAAGACTGCTGCAAAATCGCCACAGAGGAACTATATTTTATCAATTTAATTTAATTCATTTATCAAATTGTGAAGCCGCATGTCTCCCTCCCTGGGGGTGAAGTTAAAAGCTCTAACCCTCTTTTCTATCTGCTGTTTTAGTCCTGAAATTCATCCAAGCCACTGCTCTGTTTTCTCACCAGCTGGTATCCCAGACCAAAACTCCAGCGTAAAAGCCTCATCTATTGTGTTTGGGGATAATACAATTAGCCTACCATCCTTTCGTTCAGTGTGAACCAGCAGGTTTGATTTGTGGTTACAGCCCTGTAATTCCTGAGTATTGCGATGCAGTTTTCGTTTTTCTTTAAGCACTGCAGGAACCTGAGCGAGTTCAAGAAAAGACAGGTAATGTATCACAATATGAGTTCTGTGGGACACTGATGCTCTCTGAGCTGGGTGCTTTTCTTGAAGATGTTTCATTACCCAACTAGGGAACATCATCCATGCTAGAAGGAAGTGAGCTTTGTATGTATATAAACAGAGAGCAAACCTCACTCTCTTCTAGTATGGATGATGTTATCTAGTTGGGTAATGAAACGTCTGTAAGAAAACAACCAAATTCAAAAAGCACCAGGGACCTCACAGTCCTTCTTCCTCCTCTTCCTCCTTCCTTCTAGAATGGATGCAGTTATTTATTTGGGGTAATGAAATATCAGCAGGAAAACAACTAAACTCAGAGAGCGCTAGAAATCCACAATTCAACCCACAAATGTACCAACGCACGTTGTGCCAGGTAGCCAATGTTTTCTTAAGGGCCCACAACCTGAGAGTACTTTTTACTTTCCCTAGCATTATCCATGTTAACCCCGGAAGTCCAAACCTCATCAAGATGACTTAGTCCATCTTTGGCTTGGTCACAAGGCTGATCTTCAACAGTAACCAGAAGCAGAAGTAGCACTTGAGAGTTGGCCCAAAGGTGGGACTAGAACTCACCGTCTCCTGGTGATTGGCCCAAAGTCACCCAGCTGGCTTTAGTGGCTAAGGTGGGATTAGAACCAGGGGTGGGATTCTACCATATGGACTGGTTCTATAGAACCCATTGTTATGATTCTGTGCAGTTCGGAGAACTGGGAAATCATGCCCCTGGCTGGCCCCGCCTCTCTCTGCCCACCTCACCCCTCCGACTCAGTCCTTTTCGTGCATGAGGAACATTGTGCACATGCCAGAATTGCTGACTGCATTCTTCCCCGCAAGGTATTTCCTTTCCCCGTTGCTGACGATCAGCTGTTCCTATGATCAGCTGTGCCGCGATTCCCCTTGCTTACTAATGGCTTCGCCTAGGAAGCTTCCCTGAGCCCCAGGGAAGCCTTCCGGGAGCAAAAACACCCCCTAGGAGGCTTCCCCTGGGGTGCAGGAGGCCCAAGAAACAGGTATGTGTGTGTGCAACTAAATAGTAACATTTTAATTAGTTAATGTTTTATAAAATATAAGTGAAGGGGGGGATTAACTATGGAAAACTTATAATTGTTCCCATAGAAGTATGATATTTAATTGAAAAGTAATGTTAAAGATGTTAAGACTTTAATGAATATTAATATTAATGATAGAATTGAATTGGAATGGATTGTTGTTTTAATTATATACATTTATAATTTTGTCTTTTTTTAAGAATACAGTGTGTATTTTAAGAATGTACCAAGTAGAATCCGAATGGAAGTTATGTATTATATTGAATGTTACAACTTTAGGGAAAAGATATAAAAGAGTCATACTCCAATCAGTAACTACAGGAGAAATTTTATTTAATGAGAAAAGATAATAGATAATTGAAACAGGACAGACAAAAAATATAAATACAATGATTTGAATTGAGATGAGATAATTAAAATAAAATTGAGAAAATTAAAAGAGGAGAGAAGCTATGCAGAAAATATATTGTTACTGATAAATGAATGAGATAGAAACCAATAAACACAGACCAAAACTCCCAACCAATCAGGATGAAGAAAAAAGCATTCTGGCACAGCAGTAGGCTAGCCCCAAATTTAAACTGCTCCCGATTCCTGAGCCTATATTCCTGCGTGCACCGCCGTAATACTTTTTTTTTTCAATATACATACATACGTATGTATGTATGTATGTATGTATGTATGTATGTATGTATGTATGTAAATGGACGGCTCTCAGAGAAGCACAAGGCTGAAGACACAAGCCTGAAGATGATGAATGAGACTTCATCGAAACGTCACCTAGATACTTCCAATTCTACTGGGAGAAAACCTGAATAACCAAAGATCGATCTATCTATCTATCTATCTATCTATCTATCTATCTATCTATCTATCTATCTATCTATCTATGAAAGTCTGACTCACAGTCGAACACAATACAGCTCAGAAGGGGAGATGGATAGATGCCTCCCTCCATGCCTTTTGCTAACCCCTCACCTTGGGTTCTTCTTGCTGACTGCTTCCCTCCCACGCCATCTTTCTATCATTAGGGCCTTTTTATTTTGTCAAGCAAAACCTGCAAAGAAAATCCTGCGGTTTCTCCTAGTTGTGGAGTGTAAACAATTCCCCCCCACCCCCATCAAAGGTGCAAGTAGCAGTAGGTTCTTTAGGTCAGCGTTTCTCAACATGAAGAAATCTGGGCTTCATCTCCCAGAATTCAAAACTCAGCTGGCTGGGGAATTCTGGGAGTTGAAGTCCATAAATCTTCAAGGAGGAGGAGGAGGAGAGGAGGAGGAGGAGGAGGAGGAGAAGCAGAGGAGGAAGAGTAAGAGAAGGAGAGGAGGAGGAGGAGGAGGAGGGGAAGGGGAAAGAGAGGAGGAGGGAGGAGGAAGATGAAGAAAAGGAGAAGGGGAAGCAGAGGAGGAGGAAGAGAAGGAGGAGGAGGAGGATAAAACCCCTAGCTAAATCGATTTCATTTTAAGTAGCATTGGCTGTAAAATAACAAAGGGCCTTCAATTGCACAAGTCATCTATACTCCTTGACAAACATTTCCTTGACATGTCTGGTTAGATCTATTTTCCCTTCAGATTGTACACTTGTGTGTGTGTTAAATCAAGGTTTTAACCGTTAAGATGAGGTTTACCACAAACCACACCGTTTATGTCAACTATGCAACTACGCAGAGAATGTGAATGGATCTTCGCATCCTTATACAGCTTTTTGATGCAACTTCATTAAATTCGGATTTAACACATTTATCGTCCCCCAAATAGCCTATGGAGTTGAGGATTTAAGATTGTTGTGTTGTCGCTCCATCATTCCGTTATTTCTGAGGCGTTGGGGATCTGGCAGTCATCACTCCCGTAGAATTATCTCTCTTCTCTAAATTCTGATAAGCTGATCCTTGCATCCCAGGGATCATTTATAGCCGTGTTATCTCGCCTGCAATTTGTCCAAACATTGTTTTTTTCTATTTTTTGGCTAAGGATTATTGCCTTTGTGTGTGTCCAAAATATTTGAGCTTTAGCTTTTAGTAATCAGTCCTTTTCTATGAACAGTCTGGTTTCCCTTCCTGAATGATTTACTGTGGTGGCAATAACTTTTCAACTGTTATGTTTTGTCTTCCGTCTGGCAAGGGGGAAAACTTTAGTTGCTCATTTTCCATTCCAGCTATATCCTGGCGACTACCACGTCTTCAACAAGCAGACGAAGTAACTAGATACAGCAGACAGGTTCTTAGGACTATCCATAATTATGTCTATCCCTTATGATTTATGATTGTATTTTATAATTTATGATTTATCACTTTGTTGCTTGTCTGAATATTGAGAACTTAGACCCTGGAGACAAATGGCTTGTGTGCTCAATCACATTTGGCCAATAAAAAATATTCCATTCTATTCTATTCTGTTCCGTTCCGTTCCATTCCATCCCATTCCATTCTAATCTTGCTTTTTTGTCTTTTTTGCTATTCATTACAGATATTCCCGTTATTTCTGTGACTTTCTTTCTCTGCTTCCTTCCCATCTGGTTGTCTTTCTCAACGTTTTTGCATCATTTGCTTAGATATACAATAATACGTTGTCCTCTAGAAATCAACATTCACCAATAGACAAGAATATTTGTAACTGAAGGTTGAAGAACTGTGGGGTCCTTGGTCAGTGGTGGGATTCCATTTTTTTTTACTACTGGTTCTGTGGGGGGGGCTTGGAGGTGGGTGTGGCAGGGGAAGGATACTGTAAAATCTCCAGACAGAGGTGGGATTTGCCGGTTCTCCAAACCACTCAAAATCCCCGTTACTGGTTCTCCAGAACTGGTCAGAACTGGCTGAAGACCACTTCTGTTCTTGGTGACCTCTGAACTTAGTTGTTTTCTTGCAGACGTTTCATTACCTAACTAGGGGATATCACCAGTGCTAGAAGGGAGCGGGGTTTGCAGAGTGAAGGAGGAGGAGGCCTGTGGGGTCCTCGGTGCTCTCTGAGCTTGGTTGTTTTCTTGCAGACATTTCATTACCCAATTAGATAACATTATCAGTGCTAGAAGGAAGTGAGGTTTGTTGTTATACATGGAAACTCTACTCCCTTCTAGCACTGGTGATGTTGTCTAGTTGATTAATGCAAGAAAACAATCAAGTTGAGAAAGTACCGACAATGACTACCACAGTCATTGTCGTAGTTGTCATCCTCCTCCTCCTCCTTTTCCTCCTCTTCCTCCTCCTCCTCCTCAAACTCCACTCCCTTCTAGCACTGATGATGTTCTCTAGTTGGGTAATTAAACATCTGCAAGAAAACAAGCACACTCGGAGAGAACCAAGGATCCAATAGTCTTCCTCCTCCTCCTCCTCGTCAAACCCCACTCCCTTCTAGCACTGATGACGTTACCTACTTGGGTAATTTAATATCTGAAGAAAACAGCTAAGTTGTGAGAGCACTATGGATCCCACAAATCAACATTTAGTCCGGCCAATTTTCCTTGCTCTTTGTAAGAGTTTGGTTCTCAGGGCTTTTCAGTGTTCAGGGTACTAGTCATTTTCACCTTTTTGCTATTGGCATTCTGGGGTTTTCAAATGACGCCATAAATTTCAGTCCAGAATAATTGAGGCTGCTTGTTTATCCAATCAAATTTGTGACAGCTCCTTGTTAATGTCATGGCATAAATATACGGATTTTGCTGACGGGAAGTTATCCGTTGGGTCTGATTCTTTTATTTCTTTTTCTTTAAATTAAGCTATTATTTTGAGAAAGGGGATTGGGATCAAACCATAGTCAAGACAAAGACTTGTTTTCTTAACCGAAGACAGCCATTCATTTAATGTTAGAAGTTAAAACAGCAATTAAAAAGGGGGATTTATGACTGTTTTTCACATTTACAACTGTTGTAGCATCCCCATGGTCACCTGATCAAAGTTTGGATGCTTGGCAAGTCAATAAGGAAGCCAGATTCACTTAACAACCGGGTTACTAAATTAACAACTGCAGTGACTCGCTTAACAACGGTGGGCAAGAAAGGTGGTAAAATGAGGCAAAGCTCACTTAACAGAGGTCTCACTTAGCAACCGAAATTGTGGGCTCAGTTGTGGGTGTAAGTCGAGGACTACTGCAGACCTTCCCCATTTACTGATTTATTCATTTAGCGTCCATCTTTACTGGCCAACCGTGTAGCCAATGCGCTGCTGCCGCCGCTGCTGTCCATCTTGTGATGCCCTTGTGTAGAATTATCTTTTAGGGGAGATAAAAGATATTTTTTTCTTTGCTGGAAGGAGCGATTTGCTATAAACTTTAACCTCTTTTGGCAGGCCTCCATTAATCTCGCTTCTGCTTCATTCCGTACACAGAGGCCAACTTTTTGCGTTATCCTCCTAATATTTTATTGCCAATGTTAACTTTCTGGCCTCCGATAAATTGGCCCTGTATCTTCTCGGTGTGTGTTGGGTCAACAAGGGAATGAAAGTTGGCATAGTACAGTCAGAATAGAGCTGGAAGGGACCTTGGAGGTCCTATAGTCCAACCCCTGCTCAAGCAGCAGCTCCTATATCATTTCAGACAGGTGGCTGTCTAGTATCTTCTTAAAAACCTCCAGTGATAGAATACCCACAACTTCTGGTGGGAGGCTGTTCCACTGGTTAATTGTCCTCCCTCTTAGGAAATTCCTCCTTAATTCCAGGTTGCTTCTCTCCTTGAGTAGTTACCATCCATTGTTTCTTGTCCTGCCTTCAGGGGCTTTGGAGAATAAGTTCACCCCCTCTTCTTTGGGGCAGCCCCTCAAATACTGGAATGTTACTATCATGTCCCCCCTAAAAGTCCTTATTTTCTCCAGAATGGCCAAACCCAAATCCTGCAATGGTTCTTCATATCTTTTAGTCTCCAGGCCTTTAATCATCCTAGTTGCTCTTCTCTGCACTTTTTCCAAAATCTCAACATCTTTTTTGTAGTGGGGTGACCAAAACGGGATGCAGTGTTCTAGCTGTGGCCTGACTAAGGCTTTAAATGTCTGTGTTAAAAGTATTGACTTGAAGAGTATTTTTGAACTCCAAAATATTGATGGTTGAGCCTAGATTTCAACTGACATTTGGGGGACTGTGTGTGGCTGACCTGAATAGTCTTCTGACTATTACTCCTGTTTCTTCTGATGTTCCTATTGATAGAAGAGACCATCCCATTCATTGGCCTCCGTAATGTCTAGGTTCTGACTCACTGATTATGGAGATTTTCAATCATTCAGATCATGGTTGCCCCAGAGGTGCTCCACTCCATTCCCTCTTAGTACTGAAGATGTTACCGAGTTCGGTCATGAAACGTCTGCAAGAAAACAACCAAGCTCAGACAGCACCAAGGAGCCCACAGAATGGATTCGTTTTTGTTTTTTTTTTACTACCAGTTCTGTGGGCGTGGCTTGATGGGTGTGGCTTGGTGGGCGTGGCAGGAGAAGGATATACTGCAAAATCCCCCTTCCCTCCCCACCCAGATAACCTGCTTTCCAGCTCCATTCTCCTGTGCAGGGCAACCAAAGGAGACCCAGCCGATCAGCTGGGACTCGATGGGAGGCAGAGAAGAGATGGGGTTGGCGGGGCCAGTCAGGGGTGGGATTGGCCGGTTCTCCGAACTACTCAAAACTTCCACTGTTGGTTCTCCAGAACTGGTCAGAACCGGCTGAATAGCACCTCTGCCACAGATAGATATAATGTAGATAGATATAGAGATGGTGGATGGACAGACAGACAGACAGATAGATGTGTGTGTGTGTGTGAGAGAGAGAGAGAGACAGAGATAGAGACAGAGAAAGGGAGGGAGGGAGGACGGGAAATAGACTGATGATGTTACCTAGTTGGGTAATGAAATCCGTGCAAGAAAACCACTAAGTTTAGAGAGCACCAGGGACCCCACAGTCCTACTCCCTCTCCCATATATCCCACTCCTTTCTAATACTGACAATGTTACCTAGTTGGGTCATGAAATGTCTGTAAGAAAATCACTAAATTCAGAGAGCACCCAAAACTCCAGAGTTCAACCCTGAGCTAGAAATATTCTCTTCTATAGTAGAATGATAATGGCCTGGCAAGGAACTAAGTTATATCTGCTTCATATTATATGACCACTGTATTCATAACAAGTGAACGTATGATCAGAAAGTGTGCACTGGAAAAAAAATCAAGCCTTTTTTTTTTCATCACCCCCTCAATTCCACCCATCCCATCCAACATCACTCAAAACTAGGCACGCAGGCCTCTAACTACCTCTATTCCAACCACAACTGGCCTTAAATGCAAGTTACTCAATGCAAGAACCCTTGTAAATAAAATACCTGAATTTCTCCTCTTACTAAATACAACTAAATTCGACATTATATTTGTCTGTGAAACATGGCTCAACGCATCTCTCCCTGACTCCATTACCACAGTAAGAGACTATCATGTTTACTGATCAGATTGTGAAATCCGTAGAGGAGGTGGTATTGCTATCTTCTATAAAAAGTCCCTACATCTAAAAAACATCCAAGTTACCCAGGAGCTTGCTCTACCTGAGACCATCATCTGTGAACTGTCCTTAAATATCACATTCTTACTATTCGATTCTTACTATGTTACAGAGCCCCTGATTATGACATCGAACATGTAAACAAGCTAAATTCACTACTAACATGGGCAAAATCCTGCCCACACGCTTTTATCTTTCTTGGTGACTTCAATCTACCTCATATTATCTGGACCCTAAATGTATGTACAACTGAACCCATACACGCAACCTTCTACAATGCTGTTACAAATCTGGGACTAGAACAACTAGTAACCAACAACACTAGACTTAACAACTGCCTCAATCTCATCTTCTGCAATAGTCTGAATTCAATTTACGGAATACAAATTAAAGAACCCTTTTCCAACAGTGACCACAACATGACTGACTTTTGTCTCAACATACGTCCACACAAAAATCATCACAATGATGGAATCCCCAATTATAACTTCAAAAAGACAACTATGATCTTATAGACAACAATCTCTTATCCCTTGCTTGGCAATTTCTATTCTCTGGATGCAATACTGTAGAAGACCATTAAAACGTATTTTTACTTGAAGTCAAAAGAGTCATCAAACTATATGTACCATTAACAACTCCCCAAACCAGAAAAAAAACCAGATTACCCATAACAATAAAAAAGCTTCAATCCAAAAAGAGATCACTTTGGGGGAAAAACAAATCTGGTCACGTTGCCAACTTCAAAAGCTGATACAAAAATTTATGCCACCAGATAAAAACTGAATGCACCAATTATCACATTAAACAAGAGGAAAACCTTCTACGCGCCAATTCCACCTACACTTTCTACAATTTTGTAAACAACGAACTAAAAGACTCAAGGTCCATCCCACCCCTGAAAGGACCTAATGGTAAAGACTGCAATGATGACACCATCAAAGCCAACATCTTTAACGCATTCTTTGGCTCAGTATTTGTAAACAGCCATGGATCATGCCCAGTATTTCCTAGCCGAACCACAGACAACTACAATGATCTAATGCATATCGATTTTACAGAAGACAATGTTGAAAAAGCACTACGCAATCTAAAACCATCTCTATCTATTGGACCAGATGGAATATGTGTCTACTTCTTAAAAAAGCTATCCACTGCCATAGCCAAACTTCTAAGCATAATCTTTGAAAAATCTTTCAGGACTAGCTCCTTGCCAAAACTATGGTCACAAGCCACGGTCATCCCCATCTTCAAAAATGGAGACCCCAGCCTAGTTGAAAATTACAGACCAATCTCCTTATGCTGCATCACCTGTAAAGTCATGGAATCAATTATTAACCAATCCATCATCTTCCACTTAGAAACAAACAACCTACTCTCTAATAAACAATTTGGTTTCAGGAAAAAAGTATCCTGTAATCTGCAACTCTTACACTGCAAAAACATAAGGACTACACAACTCGATCAGGGCAAAGCAACAGACGCAATCTATATAGACTTTTGTAAAACTTTTGATTCAGTGGTACACAACAAACTACTCCTAAAAGTAAAATATTACGGTATCTCTGGACAACTGCATAACTGGATAGAAGCATTTCTGTCTAACAGACAACAAATGGTCAAAATTGGGAGTGTCCTATCAAATTCTATACCTATCAACAGTGGTGTCCCCCAAGGCAGTGGACCAACTCTCTTCATACTCTACATAAATGACCTCTGGGATCATATTAAGAGCAACTGCGTTCTCTTCGCTGACGATGTAAAGCTATTCAACACCGCAGACAATACTGCTACCCTTCCAAAAGACCTCGACTATGTATCAGAATGGTCAAACAAATGGCAACTTCAAATCTCAACAAATAAATGCTCTGTCTAACATATTGGCAAAAAAATATATCAGAAAATAAAATACAGGCTGAATCGTCAAGACCTTCTTGATGATCCAAACTCTGTCAAGGACCTTGGAATACTCATCTCTAATGATCTAAGTGCTAGAGCCCACTGTAACTACATAGCCAAAAAGGCATTAAGAGTTATTAACCTAATCCTACATAGCTTTTTCTCTGGTAATATTACACTACTAACTAGAGCATACAAAATATTTGCTAGACCAATACTTGAATACAGCTCATCAGTCTGGAACCCACATTACGTATCTGATATTAACACAGTTGAGAAAGTCCAGAAATATTTCACAAGAAGAGTTCTCCGCTCTTCTACTCATTGCAGAATACCTTATGCCACCAGACTCGAAATTCTAGACCTAGAAAACCTAGAAATATGTTGCCTTCGGTCCAACTTAAATATAGTATATAAAATCATACATTGCAATGTCCTACCTGTCAATGAATACTTCAGCTTCAGCCATAACATCACAAGAGCAAACAATAGATACAAACTCAAGGTTAACCGCACCAAACTTGATTGCAGGAAATACGACTTCAGCCACAGAGGGGTCAACGTCTGGAATCCTCTACCTGACTCTGTGGTTTCTTCCCCAAACCCCAAAAACTTTAACCTTAGACTGTCTACTATTGACCTCACCCCTTTCCTAAGAGGTCTGTAGGGGGCGTGCATAAGCACACCAACGTGCCTACCGTCCCTGTCCTATTGTGTCTTTTATTTTTATTTTTTATTTTTCTTATATGTATCCATGTATTCATCACTATGTTTTTACCTATACCTAGTATCTTGTAAGCAATTGACAAACCAAATAAATAAAAAATAAATAAAACTCAGCGTATCCACAATCTCTTCTGAACCAAATAAATTGAAAAATTGCCGTTACGCTAGAACTTCCCAGGCTGCCAAATCAGTGGAAACGAAGAGAGAAAGCATGAAAGTTGCACTTCAAACTCCCCAAAGATGCCAGGGAGCTAATACAAATATTGAAGACATGGACAATCTCATTATGAGAACAATTAGCGTGAAATTACCATGGCTTTCTTCATCTCACCATAATTAAAGACCTTTCGGTGCTTTTAATTTAAGCTGGAAAAAAGACTACAGCCTGGGCTAAAATATGTACTACAAGGACACGGTCCAGAAACCATTACGACGAGGCTGCGTGCCTGCGTGTGTTTTCTTTTCTTCGATTCCGCTTACAAGTATGACTTTCTAATTAAAACTGACTGCGTGTTTAAATGGAAGCGAGGTGGAAAGTTATTCCATTATATGAAATAATTGCTGGGTTATTTCAGTCCCTCCTTTCAGCTGCCAAATTGGGCGGCCTCTTCTCCATAGCTCAAGCTCACATGCGGAATTGCAATAATTCGACTGCGATGCCAATATGTTTTACGTCGGTTTTTCTTTTTTTGAAGGTATCTTATTATACCTCTGAAGAGTCTTTCCTGATCCGTTGTTTCCACTGGATTTGAACTAAAATAACCATAATTTAAGGAGGACGCACAATCCATGAGTTATTTTTACTGAAACGTTTTGAAAAGGAGCCAACACCTCTTTGGAAAAATCCATTTTCTTTCAACCCGAGATGTGATTAGGGGTATTGTCATGAGGGCCATAATCGTGGATGTTCACAGAAAAACGCCGAGTGCATAAGATGTTGAGATATCCCTTAAAACAGGGATCTCCAACCTTGGCAACTTTAAGACTTGTGGACTGCCGGCTGGAGAATTCTGGGAGTTGGGAGTCCACAAGTCTTAAAGTTGCCAAGGTTGGAGAACCCTGCCTTAAAATCCCTACAGGAGCTCCTCTATAACAGACAACGAAGAGAACAATAAACGAAGCAACGTTGTCATTCCACACATTGCAGGAATATCGGAAAAGGTCAGGAGGATCTTCAGCCAACACAACATACATGCAGCCTTCAAACTCGAGAATACAGTAAGGCAGAAAAATATCCACACCCAGACCCAAATTGAACAATGCGGTATATGCAGTCCTGCAGTGAGCCAGGTGAAGATCTTTACTTTGGGGAAACAAAACAGTTCATAAACCTTCAGGTGGCCTTAATGACTCACTTAAAGGATGCAAATGACCAGCTGACTGCAAGGAGTATAAATCTTTCCGTTCTCCTACATCCAGTTAGAGCTGATGAAGCTTTTGGGATGTAAAGCGAAATGTCTTCAAAGAAAATAAACCAGAAAGTCCAGTTGAAAAAGCACCTTTGGGACAACCAGGACCTGCATGATGGAGAATCTCCATAGACATATCGCTTAAGTTAATACTCATGGGGTCCCTCAACAATAGTTATGAGTGGCTCAAAGAGCCATGGAAAGATACAGGTACCACATACAACCAGGTGAATCCTACACATAGATCAGCCCATGCACATATTCTGGAAAGTCAGACGTTCTCTGAGGATGGCCTCTAGCACGAATCCAAAAGCTCGGAAGACCAAACTTCTGGTCCCAGTGACTAACCCAGATAAGTTTGTTTGTTTCTTTAATTTGAACTTAATTATTTATTTGTATATTGGAGCCTTGGCAGAAAATAAAATACAGGCTGAATAGTCAAGACCTTGTTGATGATCCAAACTCAGTCAAGGATCTTGGAATACTCATCTCTAATGACCTAAGTGCTAGAGCCCACTGTAACTACATAGCCAAAAAGGCGTTAAGAGTTGTTAACCTAATCTTACGTAGCTTTTTCTCTGGTAATATTACACTAATAACTAAAGCATCCAAACCATCTGCTAGACCAATACTCGAATACAGCTCATCAGTCTGGAACCCACATTACGTATCTGATATTAGCACAGTTGAACTTAGAAAATCTTGAATTACGCCATCTTCGCTCTGATCTAAGTATGGTATATAAAATCATACATTGCAATGTCCCACCTGTCAATGAATTCTTCAGCTTCAACCATAACAACTCAAGAGCACACAATAGATACAAACTCAAGGTTAACCGCACCAAACTTGATTGCAGGAAGTACGACTTCAGCAACAGAGTGGTGCAATGTCTGGAATCCTCTACCTGACTCCGTTGTTTCTTCCCCAAACCCCAAAAACTTTCACCTTAGACTGTCTACTGTTGACCTCACCCCTTTCCTAAAAGGTCTGTAGGGGGCGTGCGTAAGCGCACCAATGTGCCTACCCTCCCTGTCCTATTGTTTCTCTTATTTTTCTTATATGTATCCATGTATGTTTTTACTTATACCTATTATCTTGTAAGCAATTGACATAAATAAATAAATAAATAAACAAACAAGCAAACAAACAAACAAACAAATAAATAAATAAACTAAGTCACCCAGGAGGCTTCCGTGGCCAAAGCGGGACAAGAACTCAAGATCTCCTGATGATTGGTGCACAACCACCCAGCAGCTTTCATGCCTAAGGTGGAACTAGAAGTCATTGCCTCCTGGTTTCTAGACTGGTTCCTTAACCACTAGACCGAACTGCCTCTCATTTGTTTTACCTGTGCATTTTCCATTCAGATTCTGCTCAGAAGCATCGTTTTGCAACATGGGCTTAAAACTGGGGATGTTCTCCTAGAGCAGAGGTCTCCAAACTTGGCCACTTTAAGACTTGCGGACTTCAACTCCCAGAATTCTCCAGCCAGTTGAAGTCCACAAGTCTTAAAGTGGCCACGTTTGGGGACCGCTGTCCTAGAGAGAAAGAGAAACAGCAAGAGGACATTTTTTGTGTCATAAACAAATAGAGAGCGCTCATCCCTCTGGCAATCATTTCCTTTGAAGACACCAAAGCTAATATCCCAGATTGGAAGTGTTTGTGATGGCTTAATTCGTGCCTTGTGTCTCTGCAAGCCATCAGGATGGGAAAGAGTGCCGAGCCAAACAAACAAACAAACAAAAAAACCCTGGCCAAAAAATAGCATCATGTTAGGGATTATTTCCTCTTTAAAGGATTTGGGTATCTCTGTCACCCAATCCAGTTTAAGCGATTGGCCAAAATGAAGCAGTCAGATGAGCCCGAGTGTGAGTCCAGAACCTCGAGGGAAACTGAAGAGGAGATGGACTGGAATAATCTCTTTTGCCCAGACACAATTAATGTATTATTTTCATGCAAATGCGATCCATCAAAATTCTATTCGCCGGTATGGAATCTGGAGATAGAAGCTGGTGACGGTGACAAATTAGACGGTTTGTTTTCAGGCTTTATAAATCAGTGCTACACGTACCCCAAGGTTAGTCTGGCATCTAACTGTGATATTAAGTGTCCCGCCACATGGGGTGGGTAAATATTTATTTTTTAAATGCAAATAGCAGCTCTTGGGAGGGGGTGGACTCTATCCACCCAGAAAGCGATCATGGCACAGAGAGGACTTTCAAATGTGATGCGCTCAAGGCGATTCGGATCCAGTTTGAGACATTCCATGGCTGCATTTAAATAAGAAAAAGATGTGGGTTTGTCAGTATAACAGAACAGAATGACAAAGTTGGAAGGGACCTTGGAGGTCTTCTAGTCCAACCCCCTGCTCAGGCAGGAGACCTTAGACCATTTCAGACAAGTGGCTGTCCAATCTCTTCTTAACAGCTTCCAGTGTTGGACCATTCATGACTTCTGGAGACAAGTTCTTCCACTGATTAATTGTTCTAACCAGGGGTGGGATTCAAATTTTTTAACAACTGGTTCTGTGGGTGTGGCTTGGTTGGTGGGTGTGGCTTGGTCATCATGTGACTGGCTGGGCATGGCCAACTCAACATCACTCACATCGAGGCACGCATCTCCTCGCCTGGCCTCTCGTGACTGTGGGGATCTTGCAACAGTCGTAAGCGTGAAAAATGGTTATAACTCACTTTTTTCAGTGCCATTGTAACTTTGAATGGTCCCTCCACACAAGCAAAGTACCAGCAAAGGAGGGGAAAAAAACTCCAGAGAAGTTCCTGAGACAGGAAGTCCAGTCCTGCCAAGAATGTAATAAGGGTTAACGGAGAGGCAGTTTCTGTAAGCAACACCAGAATGTTTCCTTCCTGCCTTCCTTACAGGATTAGGCCAGTAATTTCTTCTAACAACCGGTTCTCCAAACTGCTTAGGATGTTAACAACCGGTTCTAGCAAATAGGTGTGAACTGGTAGAAACCAACCCCTGATTCTAACTAATTGTTCTTTCTAATTTCTCCTTAATTCCAGGTTGCTTCTTCTCTCCTTGATGAGTTTCCACCCATGGCTTCTTGTCCTGCCCTCAGGTGCTTTGGAGAATAGCTTGACTCCCTCTTCTTTGGGGCAGCCCCTGAGATATTGGAGTATTGCTATCATGTCTCCCCTGGTCCTTCTCTTTGTCAAACTAGACATACCCAATTCCAGCAACCGTTCTTCATACGTTTCAGCCTCCAGCCCGCTAATCCTCTTTGTTGCTCTTCTCTGTATTCTTTCCAGAGTCTCAACATCTTTTTTTACATGGTGGTGACCAAAACCAAATGCTGTAGTATACCAAGTGTGGCCTTACCAAGGCCTTATAAAGTGGTATTAACACTTCTCATGGTCTTGATTCTATCCCTCTGTTAATGCAGCCTGGGATTGCGTTGGGTTTTTGGCTGCTGCTGCACACGGCTGGCTCCTATTTGATGAAGTCTTATCTTTTAGTGTACAAGGGCACAACATTATTACTTAGTCAAGAGACTCCTGGTGAACTGCAGTGAAGCCCATGGAAAAGCATTGATTGATTGACTGAGTGATTTATCAATTGATTTATTGATTTAGGTATTAAATGCTGCCCATCCACCCACCTCTCAGACAAGATGCCTGTGAGCAAATGTACAAATGATAAAAAGACAAATCTAGCTTGTTCCACAAATTTAAACATTATGTTTTGTTCACCTTAGTAGATTGTGCAAATCTAGCAATGGTGGTTCATTTAATAAACCAATACTAAGCACACAAATGGATTCATTTGCAAAGCAGACAATTGTCTGTTGCCTCTTGTAGCTGTTTAAAACATAAGTTACTTCATGCCTGCTATAAAGAGGTAATCCCCAACTTACAACAATTGAGCTGAAAATGTCTCTTGCCAAACAAGACCGTTGTTAAGTGAACCTTGCCCCACTTTACAACCTGCAGTTGTTAAGTGAGTAACACAGTTGTTAAGTGAATCTGGCTTCCCCATTGACTCTGCTCATCAGACGGTCTCAAAAGGGGATCATGCGACCCCGGGACACTGCGACCGTCGTAAATACGAGACAGTTGCTGAGCGCCTCAATTGTGATCGTGTGACCATGGAGATGCTGCAATGGTCGTTGAGTGTGAAAAACAGTCATGAGTCACTTTTTTCAGTGCTGTTATAACTTCAAATGGTCACCAAACAAGTGGCTGTAATTCGAGGACTCGTTGTACACCAGGAATCAGGCAGCTTATTTGTGTTGATGTGCAGTGCGTGTATTCAGGGCTACGGCGGATGGCCAGCATTTTGTGAGAATCCACATATGGAGGTTTGTTTAACAGATCAGAATTAAACAAACTGTGGGATTAGTGCAGTACATGGATGCGGCTCGTTCCTGCATTTCGTCATGATAATGGCTTTTTTGGACTTTAGCCCACAGTGGTGTTTTTATTTAGATTGAGGTAGGACGCTGTTGTTAAAGTAGGCTTATTTTTAGGTTGTTTTCAGGTACAAGCACTTTAGCGAGAACGCTTTATGTGCAAGCTGCAAAGAAATGGCCATTTCTTTTCCACATCCTTGATTGATAGGTCCATAATTTTGTGGGTAATATTTAAATCAGGTGATATAAAAAAAAACCCAGTTTATTTTTTATCTATATCCTGTAACATCACTGCTTGCATAACAGGTGTTTTATCTTTAATTATTTTTACCTTTTCTTCTATTAATGCAGAAAAGCATTCTCAGGGTCCCATGGCTGCTATTTGCATTTTTTTTATTTTATTTTGCTGTTTCTGGAACGATTTTGACTTTAACATTTTAATTCTCATATATTGTTTTTTGTTACAGGTAGTCATCGACTTACGACCACAATTGTGCCCAACATGTTTTTGGCCAAAGTGAAATATTTGTTAAGTGAGCTTGCCTTGTTTTACAATCTTTCCAGCCACAGTTGTTAAGTGAATCACTGTCGCTTCTATGAAATCATCACCCGGAAGTAAACTTAGAAACTCACATAGCAGCAGCTGGCTTTCATGCCTAAGGCGGGACTAGAACTCCCCCTCTCCTGGTGATTGGCCCAAAGTCACCCAGCCGGCTTTCATGCCTAAGGCGGGACTAGAACTCCCCCTCTCCTGGTGATTGGCCCAAAGTCACCCAGCTGTCTTTCATGCCTAAGGCGGGACTAAAACTCACCGTCTCCTGGTGATTGGCCCCAAGTCACCCAGCCAGCTTTCATGCCTAAGGCAGGACTAGAACTCTCCGTCTCCTGGTTTGTAGCCTGGCACCATAACAACTAGACCAAACTGGCCTTAGATGCTTTATAAAAATAATATTGAAAATTCTGAGCAAAAGGCCCATATTAATTTGACCTTTTTTGGTGTCAAAGGGGATCTGGCTTCACATTTTTAAGACGCCAACTGTTATTTTATTTCAGTTAACATTTTGCTCACGCTCTGGAATCTCATTATAATTTACAATGATGCCCATTAGAGATAAAAAGACTGCAGGAGAAGATGGGCTTCAGTGGTGTGGTGGTTTTTTCAACGGCTGCTCACTGCCACCAATGTCTTTTGGACGTAGGGAAACAAATGGCACCTGTGATGACCAGGGCACAAAGGCAACACAGCCAGAATAATAATTAGGGGTCTCTTTATTAACTCCAAGTTTGCCCTCAATGTCCCAGTTATCTTCCGGTCTTGAGAAAAACTCTCCCAGGAACCTGCAACAGTCTTTACAGATATTTCCTGTCCAAAACATTATAAATAGAAAACTTTAAACTATGAATTCATCAACACAAAATAAAGTAATAAATCCAGCAGGGCAAGATAAGGAGTTTTATTTAGTGACCATTTGAACTTACAACAGCACTGGGAAAGCAACTTAGGACTGTTTTTCACACTTACGACTGTTACAGCATCCCTGTGATCCAAATTCAGACCCTCAGCAACTGACTCCTATTTATGACTGTTGCTGTCTCCCGGGGGTCACGAGATCCCCTTTTGCAACCTTCTGACAAGCCAAGTCAGTGGGGGAGCCAGATTCACTTAAGAGCCATGTTATTAATTGATCGGCTGCAGTGATTCCCTTAACAACCGTGGTCATAAAATGGGGCAAAATGGACTTAACAACCATCTCAATTAACAAACAGAAATGTTGGGCTCAATTGTGGTCGTAGGTTGAGGATTAGCTGTATACGTTCGATATTATCTTACAAAGGGACTTTCTGTGAGCAGGTTGCCAAATTTCAGAGGGTTCAGTACGTTACACCAAAATGTGGATATTTTATTAAAACCTTTTTCTGCTGCTCATACCAGCCTATCTATCGGCATATTTGCATCCTTCGAGAAGAGCAATACAGATCAATGTAACTGAAATCCATTTCGCACCTGTCAGCATGTTAAATCAGAAGATTTCTTCTTTCCTCCCCTTTTCTCCCTCTGCAAATGGCTTCAATCTTCCTTCTTCCCTGGGAGCAGCGATCAGTTTTC
>NW_020769426.1:1362962-1381347 GCF_900518735.1 Pseudonaja textilis | reverse complement strand
GTATGGAGCTGGAAAGCAGGCTAGTGGGGTGGGGAAGGAAGGGGGATTTCTCCTGCCACAGCCACCAAGCCACGCCCACCAAGCTACGCCCACAGAACCGGTAGTAAAAAGATTTGAATCCTGCCACTGCATGATTCCCTTAACAACTGCAGCAACAAAAGTCGTAAAATGGGGCAAATCTCTCCCATAGCAAGGGAAATTTTGAGCACAATTGTGGACACAGGTAGAAGACTATCTCCGCACCTGTTCTCTAAGTGGGTTTTGATACCATGGTATTGTCAGGCTTCCAAATAACACATCCACCAAAAACAGAACTCTGCAGCAGGTAAATTCCTCAAAGAACATTTTTATTGGACACATCATATCGGCACAGTCAGTGAAAACCAAGTCTAGAGGTTCCCACATTTGTTCCCCTAACTAAAAGAACAAATGTTTCTCTTCCCAGGTGTCACCAATCACATTGTCCCATGAAGGTAGCTGGGAGGCTGTTTGGTTACTCCCCTCCTTCACTTGCCATCTGTTGGGATGACCTTGGTTTCCACAAGAACACTTTTTGTTTTGACTGGTAGCCAGTCTATCTGCTTCCCCTTTTCCCCCTTTCAAAGTTCGTGGCACCTACAAGGCATGAAAAGATGGCTTCAGCCAGGTCAGCTTCAGAAGTGACAGATATCCTTGATAGCTGAAAGCATAGTGTTATCTATAGTGCTTCTCCTTCCTCTGAGAGTGCTTCCAATAAGGGTTGCTAAGGGGTGAAAGGTCTTTTTGGAATTCATCACAGCTCTGTCTTCTTTCCTTTCCCATATAACATCTACATGATGCCTCTGTTGGCGCAATGTGACATCAGTGTGATGCTTCCCTTGAGTATTTTAATGCTGGATTGACCAAGTGATGCATAAATGCTCCTACTCACTGCATACACAGAGAAAGGAAGATGACCTTGACAGACACCTGCAAAAGAAGCTGCGTCGTTTTTTTTTTTAAAACAAACTTTGGAACAAAAAGCTAACATTCAGAAGAGGCTCAAGCAATTAGACACCTCCCTAATTCGTTGAGTTATGCGGGAGGGAGGAAGTGCAGCGCAATCAGAGTTGAACAGATATTCTGTTCTTAAAGCCAATCTCAGTAAAAGGAGTTTTAGCTGAAGGGTTGGCTTCCTGATCTGGTCTGTCTAATGGAGCTGAGATGCCTGGAGGAGGTTGGGGGCTTGGATGAAGAAAACCATTCAATTGTGGATTAACTGAAGCTTAAATAGCGGATTTGGGGGTGTCCTGGATCTAGAGACTTTCCTTAATTCCAGATAAGAGGAGTATTTCCTTAGACCAGGGGTCCCCAACCTTGGCCACTGTAAGGCTTGTGGACTTCAATTTCATAGCTGGCTGGAGAATTCTGGGAGTTGAAGTCCATAAGTCTTACAGTGGCCAAGGTTGGGGACCTCTGCCTTAGACAAACCTAATGTACAATTTGAGGGTCCTTTGGATTTGCAGGTTCTGCTTGCAGAAGACACGGCCACCATGTCCAGGAGCCCCATTGGAGAATGCCATCCTACATGCCAAGTCTGGATCAAGAACCGTCCTGAGGAATTCTCTTCTCCTGACCATCCGGTGCTTTGAATTATTGCAAAGAGGGTGAAAAAAAAGCTACCTTGAAGTTCACCCCACCTAATCCGGCTCCTTGAATTATAAACTATAAATCTCCATGTGGAGAACAGGGAAAGAGTGTAGCTTCGTTGTAATGGTGTCACATGAACAAATTGTAATATGGCCGTTATGGTAGGTTCAATTGTGGTATTTCCATTGTGGACATGTTACCGTTTCCTCATGTAATACCACGATGTTGAAGCTGTACAGTTTTCCCATTCTCCACATGGAGATTTATAGTTTACATTTCAAGGTGCTGGTTATCACCTATAAATCCCCTCATAATGCAGGGTTGGATTATTTTGTGTGTTGGGCAACACTTGTTTAACACAATGGACATTTTGTACGGCCTCCAATGGATTTTGTATGCTGTGGTGGGATTAATTTTTTTTTTTTTACTACCGGTTCTGTGGGCGTGCTTTGGTGGGCATAACAAGGGAAGGATACTGCAAAATCCCCTCCCCTCCCCACCCCACTAACCTGCTTTCCAGCTCTGTTCTCCTATGCAGGGCAACCAAAGAAGACCCATCGGATCAGCTGGGACTCCATGGGAGGCAGAGAAGAGATGGGGGCAGGGCAGGGGTGGGATTCTACCAGTTTGCATCTATTTGGTAGAACCGGTTGTAAACATTCTAAGCAGTTTGGAGAACTGGTTGTTAGAAGAAATTCCTGGGCTAATCCTGTAAGGAAGGCAGGAAGGAAACATTCTGGTGTTGCTTACAGAAACTGCCTCTCCGTTAACCCTTATTACGTTCTTGGCAGGACTAGACTTCCTGTCTCTGGAACTTCTCCGGAGTTTTTTTCCCCACGTTTGCTGGCACTTTGCTTGTGTGGAGGGACCATTCAAAGTTACAATGGCACTGAAAAAAATGACTTATGACCATTTTTCATACTTACGACTGTTGCAGCATCCCCACAGTCATGAGAGGCCAGGCGATGGTACCTCGTTGTGAGTGATATTGAGTTGACCACGCCCAGCCAATAATATGACCACCCAGCCACGCCCACCAACTAAGTCACACCCACAGAACCAGTTGTTTAAAAATTTGAATCCCACCGCTGGGGCAGGGCCAGTCAGAGGGGGTGTTTGCCAGTTCTCCGAACTACTCAAAATTTCCACTACTGGTTCTCCAGAACTGGTCAGAACCGGCTGAATACCACCTCTCTTTGTATCGCTGGAGATGAGAAGAAGAGAACAGTGAAGATCCTTTGCTTGCTTTGAGGCTGCTTAGAAGTCCAGCAGTCTTCTCCAGTGCTGCATAGTTGCATAAGTGTTCCTTGTTTTGTGCACCAGTGAATCTTAGCATTTCTGGCTAGCGGGCGCTCTAGCACAGCACAGGCCAGAATGTCAGATCCACCAATCAGGGCTCGGGAGGTGTCTGCATCAGCCCATCTTCAGCCTCCATCAAGATCTGCAACGACACCTAAGGGGCTGTTGTGGGCATAAATCCCCCTGGAGTTATAAGGTGATAGCAGCACTAAACGTTTCTTTAGTATGTCCTAACAAGTTGGTGAGATGTACACGTTGGGGAGATCCCATCGCTGCGCTATTGAAGACATTGGCCACATATCGTGCATGTCAAGGATGAACGAGGACCCTTCTGCAAAAAACGGAGAAGATAATATCAATTTTCTTGATATTATCTTTATAAAACATTATTAAGATAGATTTGGTATGATCTTATGATTTATTGCAAAATAAATTAAGTAAACTATAGTTATCTCGTTAAAATATGAATTAACAAAATTATAGATAAACAATTTTTTTTAGTGATGATATTAGGTTATACAATTATTGATTGATAATATGAGCTATTATGTAATATAATTATACTAGTGATTAGGAAATGGATGCACAAAAAAAAGTGGTAAACCAATCGATGCACTGTATGTAAATTCATGATGGAGGATATTTTTATGTTTTTTGTGGTATGTTTATGTTTATCTTATTATGTATGCTTATGTTTATCTTGTTATTAAAAAATAAAAAAATTTTTTTATAAAAAAATAAAAAAAAATAGACAAAAAAAACCCCGACTTGGTCAGCTAGAAGAGAAAGACTTTCAAGCCCATGATTAGTCAAAAGTACACTTCAAAGCCAAGCGGTTACCGAAGAAGCAAGGCTGGATCTGAGGCGTTTGCGCCCAAAGCAAATTTGCGCCCAATCAGGTGTGAACAAATTTTTTGGGTAATGGTCCGTTTTCGTGCGCTGGGTGGTTCTGCATTCTACAGGGTGGAATGGCTCGCAGCTCTCATGGGATGGCCTGAAGCTTAGCTTTTATTCCTCTCATGCTACCCTCCCCCCGCAATTCCACCTGCCGCTCTCCTTCCCCACTAAACATGGCAGACTGACAGCAGGAGATGCATAGCACAGCAGGATGCCGGTCCCGATACCGACATTCTCAAACGTTGGTGAGATCACCTGCAGACCCTGCGATGTGACGGGAATATGTCAAAGGACAAGAAAACGAGAGGGTGTCCTCACAATTTGGATCTTCCAGAAACCACCACAACTTCCATCACAAAAATATTGTCAGCCCTGAAGCTGGCCTGGTTGAGGAGGCCATTTTGAGACTTCAGTGCTGACACACTTGAGAAGAGGGGAAGGGGAGAGATAGTTGGGCTGTTGTAGTCAAAACAAAATGCTTTCCCTTGAGAACCAAGGTCATTCCTGCAGGTGCTCAGGAGGAGGGGGTTGGAGTCACCTAGCAACTGGACAGTGTCCTGATTTGACCAGGTGACTGGATGTTCTGGGAAAGTGAAAAAAAAAAGTTTACTTTTAACTAGATGAAAACTGCAGGAATACTCAGAGCCAGTTTTCACCCGCCTGTGCCAATGACATATCCAATAAACGTATTCTTTTGAGGAATCTACCTGCCACAGAGTTTTGTTTGCTGTGAGTATGTTCCTTGGAACCCTGGCAAATACACTTTGTGTTGGATGTATGTAGTGGGACCTAGCCAGGAGTTGGAGGAACGATGGACTCTTTCCTACAGGGGAAAGTAGAACTTGGAATGGCTGGTAGGTAGGAAGGGAGTCTCCCTAGCAATTCAGAGCATATCTATAGTTATTGTAGTTAACTGCTTTAGTCTGGCAAGATTCTGTCTGTAAGTGAAAAACAATAAAGGAACAACTCAGAAGTAACTCCGTGCGTCATACTTGGTTCCTTGGGCCTGACAATGTGGAAGGTGTATATCTGATAGAGGGGTGACCAAGAACTTGTGAGATTTTACACAAAATTAACTTTCTTGGGACTGCAGATCTTTATCAATATTTTCTAGGGTGGTTTTTTTCTCTCTCCTAAACATCTACCTGGCAGTTGTAAAATACCGCAGTCCACAATCCTTTCAAGAGAGTCCCTGCCTACAGCCAGTTGCATCTCACACAACATAAGAGATCCTTACTATGTGCTACACCTCCTGTTTTGCCCAACGGAGATATATTTGCCTGGCGTAGGATAAAAAAGCCCGCTAGCAACCTACGAAGCTTTCTAAACCACTCTTCACGCTGCGCGTAGAAGAAAGTAACAATGCATCTTCAAAAATGTTTTAAAAATATCTCTTCTGTCTTACTAATCACGAAAATGGTCTCTTGTTTTAAAAAAAAGAAAGAAAGAAAGAAAGTATAATATAACTGCATTATGTTCTGTAGAGGCTAGAAAGAGTGCTTTGTTTTTCTCAAACATGATAAATGTTGCTTTTCAAACTGTTCTTGAAGAAATAAACCCATGCAGGGTTTTTTTCTTTGTGTTCCTGGTGATTGGGAACAAGTTTCCTATTACAATGAAGTCACCTAGGAACATCAACGCATAATTCTAGCTAGGTGTTTACTGGAAATAAGGATAATTTGGATCTCTTTATTTTCCCCCTCTCCGAGTCCTCTAAAAGCCACAGTACCCTGGTTATAGGATTCTGTATGGCATCAGCCCAGTGATTTGAAATTTCCTGAAAGGCTGACATCATGCCTTAAGGCAAGGAGAAAAAAAATTATCTGCTGTAAATGATTAAGTAGAATGGTACACTTAAGACCCTGGCCGTAAAAGTGACTCGTTCCCAAACTTACAATATGTTTTCTATGAAGGATGTTAGATATCGTAAATTTCCTGCTGGTAATTCAATTTGCTAATCTTCTGTCTGTTATTTCTTAACATCCCCTCCTTTTTTAAATGGACATTTCGCTATCACGATTTTGCTCCAGTTTCCTATTTTACAGTAGCACAAATGCTAACATCTGGAGTGCAGCTCAGATAACGGTGATCATGTATGACTCTGCATATAGGGTAGTGGTTTTTTTTTAATCTAATAACAATAGCAGCAGTTTTGCAATGTTTATAGGCAGGGCAAGGAGGGGCGTTGAGAACCTTTGTCTTGCTTTGGGAGAATCTTGAGTATAGATACACCTTTAAAAATGAATTTACATCCCTCTCTAAGCACTTTGAGGTAGTATTCTTTGGGTTACTGAATTTCTGTTTGGTGAGTCATGGCTGTATGTATCATCTATCTATCTACCTACATCTATCATCCATCTATCCATCCATCCATCATCTATCTATTGCCTTTATTATTTTTACAAGCAGCTCCAGGCAATGAACATACCTAACACTATTTCTTCCTACTTTCCTCACAACAACCCTGTGAGGTGTATTGGGCTGAGTGAGTGATTGGTCCAAAGTCATTCAGCTGGCTTTCATGCCTAAGGCAGGACTAGAACTCACAGCCTCCTGGTGATTGGTCCAAAGTCACCCAGTTGTCCTTTATGCCGAAGGCAGGATTAGAACTCAAGAGTCTGCTGGTGATTGGCCAAACAAGCTTTCATTGCTTAAGGTGGGACTAACACTCGCTGTATGTTGGTTTGTAGCCTGGTGCCTTAACCACCACACCAAACTGGCTGGATGCATTCTGTGAACTAAATCCACCAAAGAGTTAATTCAATAAGCAGATTAAGTGCTTGTGTGAATGCAGCTAAATTGATAGTTTGGTCCCAATAAAGTAGAATATTTGTAGATCCGGGTTGAAATGAGGAGCCCTTGGTGCTCTTTGAGCTGAGTTGTTTTCTTGCAGACATTTCATTCCCAAACTAGGGAACATCATCAGGGCTAACCCAGTTATACGTTTGGTCAGCATCAGTAACATTTTGGTCCAGACCGCCTAAGAAACTACCAAGTAGATGTCTTGCCGACTGAAAACGTGTTAGCCATTACCCTGCCCATAATTATAACTGAAACAGGATTGAAAGAAGAAAGAATTGTATTGTCATAAAAACTATCTACAGTACTTATGTTTTCAAGCCAGACATGTCTCAAGGTTATCGACCAGAAGGGAGGCCGCATTCTGATATGTGGCAGAACTTGTCTGAATACGTGTGATGACCCAGGGTGGGATACAAAACAAACACAGTCACAGACAACAGGTGAAGCCCCTTTTATTCCTTCACTTTGCTTCCAAGCTCCGAATATCCTTGATGGAAGACAAAAAAAAAACTCCCACGCCAACAGTTACAAGAAGAAGGGAAAAAACAACACAAACCAGGCAAGATAAGGGCTGGAGGACGTCCACAGATAACACACGCTGGGAAGGACGCCGAACTCAGAGAGGAACAATAGAGATATTTCCATGCTTTGTTTCCAACACTCACCCATACGCCTGTCCGTCCTCTTATCCAGTTGCCACAGCTGCAGCCCATGAAGAGGATCAAGGCCCTCTCCTCCTGAGGAGACCATGTCTCTCCCCGATCCTCTCCTCCCTGCGTGCCCTAGGATGGAGAGGGGATGGGCCTGGGTCCTCCTCTGACTGCCCAGCCGGCCTCTGCCCTTCCCCAGCCTCCTCCACCACCTCCAGAGCCCCACTTCCAATCCCTGTCGGCTGTTCCCGCTCTCCCTCCGAGTCAGTTTCCACCAGGGGCAGGACAGGAAGTGTTGCCTGTCTTGAAACACATCCTTAGGAATACAGCAAATATTTTAACTTATTAAAAATGTATGCGCCCAAGTTGTTCTCCAAAGGCGTCGGGAGCACCGTCATATCTCATCTCCAATGGAGTATGCTGGTCGATGGGAGGATGTTGTTATTATTGTTGTTGTTTTCATTCGCGTTTGATTGGCAGAGTCTGCCTGGACTGCAATTTTCTTGGCAAGGCTTTTCAGAAACCACTTGCCATTGTCCGCTTCGTAAGCCTTAGAGCAGCCAGCATGGAGAATTCTGGGAGTTGAAGTCCACCAGCCTTCAAGTTGCCAAGTTTGGGGACCACTGGCTCAGAGTAAGGGACTGGCCCAAGGTCATCCAGCTGGCTTTGCGCCTAAGGTGGGATTATAACTCACAGCCCTCTCGTTTATAGGCTGATGCTTTAACCACATGGGAGTCCAACCTTGTGGACTTCAACTCCCAGAATTCCCCAGCCAGCCATGAATCCTGGGACTTGAAGTCTACAAGTCTTAGAACAGACATGGCTGGTCACCCTGCACAAATGCAAGCTGTCTCTCTGCTTTGCTCGATTTAATGTGTCCATCTATCACGCATCAAATTGCAACCGATTCCCAAAATAAATCATAAAGAGTGACTGGTCCACAAGGTCATTCCGTGCATAAAGTAGGATTAGAACTCAGGGTCTCCCGGTTCCTCATATGAAGTCGTGTTCAAGTTGCCAAGAACAGATTCTAGAACGATTTTCCACCCGTGGGGTCTTCAAAGCATAGGTAGTCCTTACTAATGATGGTTGAGCCCAACATTTCTGTCGTTAAGCAAGACAGTGAAATGAGTTTTGCCCATTTTACGACCTTTCTTGCTCATGGTGTTAAGTGAAGCGCAGCAGTTGTTAAGTCACTAACACGGTTGTTAAGGGAATCTGGCTATTGACTTTGCTTGTCAGAAGGTTGCAAAGGGCCCAGGACACTGCAACCGTCATAAATACGAGTCAGTGTCCAATCATGTGATCCACAGACATGATCTGCAACTATGGTAAGTGTGAAAAATGGTCATAAATCGATTTTTACCAGTGCCTGTAACTTCCAACGGTCACTAAACAAATGGTTGTAAGTTGAGGAAGTACCTCTACATCCTTTGCCTTTTGTTCTCTTGGGAATCGTTGCTGGAAATCATGCAAGAGTCAAGCTTTCGACTTGACTCATGCAAATACAGGGAATCCTCAACTTACAACGGTTCATCCTGTGACCATTCAAAGGTACAACGGCCCTGAAAAAAAAAGTGACTCATAACCGTTTTTTCACACTTACGACCGCTGAAGTATCCCTGCGGTCACGTGATCAAAATCCAGAGGCTTAGCAACTGGTTCATATTTATGACGGGGTTGTCACGTGATCCTCTTTTTGCGACCTTCTGACGAGCGAAGCCGGATTCTCTTAACAACCGTGCTATCAACTTAACCAGTGCAAGGATTCGCTGAAACCACTGCACAAGAAAAGCCGTAAAAATGGGCGAAAAACACATTAACCGATGTCTCACTTAGCAACATGCATGCTGGGTTCCATTGTGGTCGTAACTCGAGGACTACCTGTACTTATCTCTTTCCCCCCCCCAGGTGAGAACCACATGGGGAGGGGGCAGAGCCTTTTGCACCCTCCCTTACTCCACCCCACTCCCGTTTTTGCACGTGGTTGCCAGAGAGAGGAAGAAAAGCCGCTGGGGCAGCCGGTGCAGACAGGACGATCCAGAAAATCACCCCTCAAACGAATCCCGGCTTATCCTGGGCTGAGGACAACCCTGCACGTGGGTGGGAGGAGAAGCAACCCCGGGAAGACCCCGCAACCCTCCACTCCAAGAAGCGGGTAAAAGGGGGCTGACCCGCATGCTCGACCGCATTCCCACGACCCCTGTCCCCCACCCTCCCCCCCCCCCCCCCCATTACCACGCCCTCCCTCCCCCAGCCCGCGCGGCCTCCGTCGCTAAGCAACGCGGTCCAAGGGCCTCCCCTCGAGCGCCTCCCAGCGCCGCACCTGCGCAGTGGGCGCCGCCCGCTCAAACCCTTCGCCGGCTCCGGCAAAGGAGGCACCTGCGCCCCTCTCCCCCCCTTCCCCTCCCCTCTCCCCATCTCGCCCGCTGCCCGGCTCCCTCGCGCCGCGGCGCAGGCGCGCTCTTCTCCTCAGTCACACAGCGGCCGGTCGACTCGGTTAGGGTGGGGTGGGGGGTGGGGGGAGTAGATTGTGAGAGGCGGGCGCGAGCCGGGTGGAGGGGGGGGGAGAGAGAGAGAGAGAGAGAGAGAAGAAAGGGGGCGGGGCCGTCCGTCGCCGGCGTTCGTTGGCTGGCGGTGCGCGGCGGGCAGGGCAAGGAGGGAGGGGGAGAGGGGGGCGCGCGCGCGCGTGAGGATGCCCGCCCCCTTCGGTCGTGGCTCCCTCAGCCGGGCGTGAGGCGGCGGCGGTGGCAGCGGCAGCGGCTCCCCCGGTCGCGAGCTGAGGTGAGGCGAGGCCAGGGAAGGGCAGAGCATCCTTCCTCCTTTTCTTGTGCCGCCCCTCCTCCTCCTCCTCCTCCTCACCCCCCCTTCCCGGCTCCCCCGTTCTCCCTCCCGCCCTCAGGCTCTTCCCGCCCCCCGCGCTCCCCCCTCCGTCACCTTTCGCCCCCCCCCCTTTCTCTCTCTCGCTCTCCCACGGCTCGCGCCGCTGTTACCTTTCCCTCCCGCCGGGCATCCTCCCTTCCTTTGTGTCCGCCGCCACCGTGCGAGATGCGCCTCTTTCGCGCGCGTGTGTCCGTGTGTGTGTGTGTGTGTGGCCAGACCCATGTGCGTGTGTTGCGCCCGCCCGCCCGCCCGCCCGCCCGCTGGCCGACGGGGGACCCGCGGGTGTGTGCGGCCACGCCAGCTTGCCTAAAAGCGCGCATCCCTCCTCGCCTCGGCCTCCATGCACGCTCCCTCCCCCCCCCCCTCCCGCGGCTCCCTCCTCTCGTTCCCGAGGCCGGGAAGGTGCACCCGGAGCATCTCTCCACCTCTTGGGGGGGGGGCATGAAGGGAAAGGGCCGAAGGCAGGGCAGGGACGGGGCTCTCCGCAGCCCCCGAGCATCTGGGCCTGGTGCAAGGGGGAGCCGGAGGGAGAGGAGCCGGAGGGCTTTGGTGGGGGGGGAGAGCTGCGAGCGAAGCCTCCTTCTTGCCCTTTGTATGGCAGAGAGATGCTTCCTTGCTCCTCTTTGAATCAAAGGGGGCTTTTATTGGGCCCTGGCTGTGAGTTGCCAAAGACCCACCCCGAGTTCTCTTCTGGCATCCTTTCGGGTTGGAAGTCCTGTGGCTGCCTTGAAATCAGCTGCCTGCCTTGCTTCTGGCTGCCTCTGGAGGGAGGAAAAGGGAGAAAGTGTGGGGAAAATAAGCGCATGCATGCATGCATGCATGCATGCTTCCCTTCATCCCATTCTATCCCTCCATTCCATCCATCCCATCCATCCAATCCCTATTTGCACATACACACACATTCCAAGCCAGCTGCTTCTTCACCTTGGATTTGGGATTCCTTGAGAAAATTTTGTGGTGTCGCCCACGTTTTTTTGCAGGGGAAACCAGTTGACATTGACCATAAGTATTGTCTGGCCGAGCCTTTTTTGGTTTTTAATTAGAAAAGCCTTGAAGCATGAATAGTTTGGCTATTTCTCACTTCTACAAACCAAGAAAAGTTGTGGAACTTTGGGGAATGGGAGCTGGTAGATGCTCTGGAAAAGCATCAGGATGCAGTTTCACTGTTACCTTTAAAGTTTCTTGTTTTGTTTTTTTCTACTTTGAGGTGTCTGCTTAACTCTAAGGGTGTTTTGAGAAGGGATTGAAAATTTATTGGATGAAGAAAAAAAGGTCTAAGGTTGCTGTGTAACTGCTTCTCTAGAAGGATCAAGTGTTGACTTCATAACCAGGGAAATTGTTGGACATTGGATGTGGTGATTACTGGTTGATTTTCAGTAAATTGTCAGTAAAGTGAACACATTCTCAATTGTATTGGTAGAAAATAAATTTGTTTTAAAATGCTTAGTTGTTGGAACATTTAAAAATTCAACTTGAGCTTGTGTTGTGTGATATTGACACGTTCAAAATACTATAATCACTAGCACAAGTTTTATATTTGATTGTTAATGAATATCTCATAGAAATTAAACTGTTAATTTTTTCAAAAGCCTGGGGGGGGGGAAGGGAGGGAGGGAGTATATTGTATGATTTTTTTAAAATCAGTGATCAGTAGTCTGAAGGTTTGTGTTCTGAAAGATCCTTCTAGGAATCTAAATCTAAAATTTAACAACATAGGAAATAAAACAGAACCATTTACTATAGAGAAATATTTGTGTTTCTTGGGCTTCATTTAGTTATGCTTATTTGAAACAACATATATAAACTGCCAATGATGTATTTATTATATAAATACTGTATTTTTGTTAAGTCCAAATTGTACGGGTATTAGCTGCATTCTGAAATACTGTATATTGATATGTTCATCTGAATAAAACTTTCAGGCATGTGTCTCTACATGTACATTTCATAGGACCTGCTGAGGGCAATCATTCCCATTTCACTGCATTTTGAGAACTCTACAGTTACATCGTGGTTCCATTTTTATGATTCTATACAGCTAGTCCTTGTCTTATGACTGATTATTTAGCAACCATTCAAAATTATGATAGACCCCCCTCAAGGGTACTTACAACCTGGTCCCAAAGTGCCGGTGGCTGCCCCTTTCCTGTGGCCCTGTGACTGTGTTGTCCCCTTGGCAATCATCCTGCATTTATGGTCACTCGTAGCATCCTGTAGTCATGTGGTTGCATTTTACCATGTCTTTGCCAAAGAAACGGCAATTACTAATTGGCAAAAACACCCCATATTGAACCGAGTGCTTGCTTTATGACCTGTAGTGTTTGCTTTACAACTGCTGCATTTGCTTTTATGACCGGTACATTCACTTGACCACCATCACAAAACAGGCTGCAAAATTGAGTTGGTCACCTGGGTGACCTGTTTTACAACTGTAATGCTCAGGCTTCGCCCTGTAAGTTGAGGACGACCTGCAGAGGGAAGTATTATTGACATGTAATTAATCAAAATGCCAGTGAGCAAGTTAAGTAATCCACACTGCAGTCATGGTCTACCTATTGCCTGCGCAAATCAAATACGATTATTTTTTTAAAAAAAGATTTCTGCACCTACTTGTAAGAACTCTTTGTATAATCCTCCCCTACCCCCCCCACCTCACTAGACAGTCATAAAAAACATATGCAGAATGTGAGTACAAAGCTTTCTCCTGCTATTGTTGCCTGACAGCTGGTATTCAGGAAAATCACACCTCTCATTCTGGAGTTACTAGGCAGTGATTATGAATATTAGTAGTACAGAGGGACTGATTCCTAAGCTACACAGCTGATCCTTAAAAAAAGAACAACTGGAAGCTCTCACTTGAATTTTCAGTCATTTAATTTTATTTTGAGGTTCCCATGTTTTAGTTTTAGGAGAGAATAAGAATAATAAATGCCCCTGTTCGTTTTCTCCATGTTGTGTATACGTTTATATTTATATATTCCTTTTATAATTTTATGCTCCTAGATCAGGTACTAGCCCTCCCCAATTACTTGCATTTTCTGTTTTGTAATACTAAATCCGACGTTGTTCTCCCTTCATAGGAACTTCTCCCCTTTTCTGATAACTTTGGAAGACTTTCTGTTTCCCTGCCTGCCTCCTTCCATCTTCCCAGGGTTATGTTGAGGTGCAGTGCTGCTAATTCTGTAATCATTCTCCCAAATACTGCTATGGTTGTATCAGAGTTTCCCTGTAAGCTGCCTAGAGCTTAAATTAACAAACATAAAGAATAACTTTTGTTCAAATTTTCTGTAATACACATTCCCAACTCCTGAAGATACAATGTATCTTTAAACAAGTACAAATATATTGTTTGGGAGATGAAGCAAAATGTTTATTCATCTCCTTCTCCTCCTCCTCCTCCTCCTCCTCCTCCTCCTCCTCCTCCTCCTCCTCCTCTCCTTCTCCTTCTCCTTCTCCTTCTCCTTCTCCTTCTCCTTCTCCTTCTCCTTCTTCTTCTTCTTCTTCTTCCTCTTCCCCTTCCCCTTCTCCACCCTCCACGCATCCTCTTCCTCCTTGCAGCGTGTTCATAAACTTTGAAAATGTCTAGCATTGCAGCATCCTAATTTCTTACAACCCAGGGATGTCAAACTTGATTTCATTGAGGGACTCATGAGGGTTGTGTTTGACCTCAGGGGGCCGAGGGCCATAGCCAGTATGGGTGTGACCAGCTCCGTCATCGAGGTGCCATTTTCAGCCAGGACAGCCTCCTTGAGCTCTGTTTTCTCTGGCAGAGGTTTGCAGGAGGCCGTTGCGTCCGAAAACAGAGCGCAGGCAAGTTGTGCACGACCCTCCCAAGCTCTGTTTCACTCACTGGCAGAGGCACCGCGGGCCGGTCCTTTGCTGTTTCCAGATCTAAGCAGCCCATAGTTATTAATACGTTTCCTAGGACAATTCAGTGTGTTGATTGTGGTCTATAAAGCCCCCCCCCCCCCCCATGGGATAGGGCTGGCTATCTTGCTTGCACCTGTCCGGTGACATGTGGTAGCGTGAGTTTGCTCCAGGTGGGATAGAGGTGGTGTTCCTTCTTAGTTGCACCACCTGGAATAGTCTGGCTGTGGAAATTTGAGTTGACCTGGCTTTGCCTTCCTTTGGACCTTGAAGAGCTGACATTGTCCCCCCCCCCATGTGCTGGGTTATATAACCTTTGGGGGTGTTTTATTAATTGCTTGGTACATTAATCTCTGAGTTATCACCTTTTTGTTTGTATTAAATCGGATTGGATTTTTTTATATACCACCCAGAGCTGCTATGAGTTGGGGGGCCTGTAAATTTGATTTATAAATAAATACATATAAACTGTCTATTTTTGATGATCATATAGGCTTCTTTTAGCTTTTCAAACTGTACAATAAATACCTAGGCATGTGTTTGTATGTATAAAAGAGATATAGCCAGTTTCTTTGGTCTTTCTCTCATGTAAGATTATTCTTTTAATTTTTATTTCAGTTGCTGTGACTTTGTATTCTCTTTCAATTCTGATGGCCAGAACTAATTACTGTATGGGGGCCTTTAGGAAAATTCCGAATTAGAAGGTTTTGGGACGAAATCCTCCTTGAAATAGCCTAACATTAATAATATATCTGAGCAATTTTTTCTTTTATTATTTATGAATTTATTGCTAATGAATTGTATCAATCGATTATTAATAAGGAATGTTTATGAAATTTTCTGGAAGAGCCTAAAAACCTGGCTGGCACTTGGCCTGGGGCCCCGGGAGAGGCCTGCTGGGTCGGGGGTGGCAGATGCAGGCTGCCCACCATCTTGGTTTGTAACTTTCAACTTCTCTCTTCAGTTTTTCTAATGCTAATTTTTTTTCAGTGCTTTATACTTCTTTTTACCTTGTAATCTGCCCAGAGATGCTGTATCAGTGAGATGGGCAGCATAGAAATTTAATAAAAAAAAAAAACAGAACTGAATACAGAGATACACTGGAATAAATGCACTGAAATTGACTAGAATGCAATTACAGGTAATCCTGGACTTACAACCGTTCATTTAGTGAGCGTTCAAAGTTACCATGGCACCGTTTTTCACAGTTATGACCCTTGCAGCATCCCCATGATGATCTGATCAAAATTCAGAGGCCTAGCAATCAATGCATATTTAGTATGACGGTTGCTGTGTCCCAAGGTCATGTGATCCCCTTTTGTGACCTGACAAGGTCAAGGGGGAAACCAAATTCACTTAACAACCAGGCTACTAATTGAACAACTACAGTGATTCACTTAACAACTATAGCAAGAAAGGCCATAAAATGGGGGCAACAATTCACTTAACAAATGTCTCACTTAACAACAGAAATGTTGGACTCTGTTATGGTTGTAAGTTGAGGACTACCTGTATTGCTTTCTGTATGAGCTGGAATCTGTACATTAGAGTTGCAACTCTCACATCTGTAACTTTAACTGGGCAAAAGAATGCATCACAGGGCAAACGTTTTCAACCCAAGTAGCTCAAATGTGCTAAGCTACAGAATGCTGGGACTTACTACTTCCATATGAATGAAATTCTGGAAAGCTCCGTGTCATTCCCGTGCCATCATGCCACTGCTATTCAGCCTGCTCCCTTGGTGACACAATCACATGATGCTCATTTATCACATTGCCTGAACACCTTCCCACAATTATTTGCTTATTTGTTTATAGAATTTATTTGCCGCCCATCTCGTATCCAATGACTCTGGGCAGCTCACCACATGAAAAACATCCATTATAAAATACAGCCAATAAAAAACATGAACAATCATAGAGACAAGATGGCTGAGAAGGGGGCTGGGACACACAAGCTGGTGGTGGATGTTGAGGTAATTCCCCGTTAGGAGAATGAGCGCATACAGGGAGACGTATTTGAGAGAAGCGTTTGAATAATACACACACAGAACACAGATACACTATACAGTAAACGTAAGTTTTTACTTACAGAAAGGTTTAAGCAAAGTTCAAAACAAGCAGTCCAAAGTCATTCACAGGTAAATCAGTCAGTTTTCAATGCAGGGATAATCCAATAACAAATTACAGTGTCAAAAACAGTTCAGTATCAGACTTACATCAAATCCATGAATATCAGTCAATTAGGAAAAATGGAGGAATGGCAATACTTTCCAACAGAAGGAAACAGAGACTGAGACACACACTCTTCTGAGATAAAGACTAAGACAACCCAGGTTTCTCCTCCATCTTATGGCCATTTGAGAAACCACACCCAATTACAGTTTTGCATTTTCTTAAAGTTAACAGTTTTAAAATGTTTATCCTGGTTTATATCTTTCTAACCCAAATAGCTGTTAGGTGACTCATATTCCTAACAGTGGAGATGGCATTGAACTTAATTAGTTCACCACCTTCAGTATGAAGCCCCCCCATTGGGTATCCAGGCCCATCTGGCCGAGCGAAGTCCTCAGGCAATTCACTGGGGAAGCTTGCAGGCAGAACGTCAACGGGGTTCCCCTGAGGACCACAGCAGGCAGGGTGACCCAGTGAGTCATGGACTCGTATTTATTAAAAGTAGAAATTAGCCTTTGTGCGGCTGGCTCTTCCAATATGCCCTCCAACTGCCCAGTCTGCCTCTAATAAACAACCCTGGAATTCTGTGGGCTCTCCTTTCAAACCGTTACAAAGCCTAACTCTGCTTAGCTGTACAACCAGGGCATAGCGGCTCAAGTGGTGCCACCTGCTGAGGCTGTTCTACTGCAGGTCAGTTATTTGCAATGCATGAGTTGAATGACAACCCAGAGCTTCTGCCAAGCCTCCAGTGAGTCTAACGTCGTTCCCGTTGGGCTTGTATTATTGCAAAGAACATTTGAAAATGGCTTCGGTGTTTTCTTGATGCCCCTCTTAAATGTAGGATGGGAATCTCTTGGAGGTGGAGGGGTAATAAATTCCCATCTGAAGGCATATAGTTTCTGGGGCTCTGGGGCAGAGGTCCCCACACTTGGCAACTCTTAAGATCGGTGGACTTCAACTCCCAGAATTCCTGAGCTAACAGAATTCTGGGAGTTGAAGTCCACAAGTGTTAAAGTTGCCAAGTTTGGAGACCCTCATTCCTCAACAAACTCAAACTGGGAATTAATTTATTTTTCAGGCGTTTATTTTGACTTCCCTTCTTCACTGAAAAAAAAACCTCTCTCTCTCTCCAGTGATTGAGTGGTTTACTGGCTAATATTGCAGAGTGTACGGGAATTTAATGGCTATTAGTATAAATATGCTTTTACAAGTAGCTCTGGAACATCTTCACAATTGACATCAGTTGGGCTTAAAAGCCAACTGCTCGTGCCTTGAAGGACATGTTTTGTAATAGAGTTGTAGGATTAGGTTGTAAAAATATTTGCGATTCAGTCTAAGGCCCTTGAACAGCAATTACAACTAGTAACATATTGCAGTTAGAGTGTTGGGCTATGAATGGGGAATATCTGAATTCAGATCTCCAGCCATGATATTTAAATTTCTCGTGAAAGTAAAATAATGAATGGGATGATAAAAATTGTTTGCGGAGAGAGCATATACAAAAGACAACCACTTTAGAGTGATAAAAAACCGACGTAGCTACCTGGACTGATCCTTATTATGCACCGAGGGGATGGCTTCTTAAGTGTGTAGGACTGACGTGTCAGTCAGAGGTGTTTGTTACAGAAACTCCACCTGTAATAAAGCTGCAGTCTAGCTGGCATTCTGCTAATGTCTCTAGAATGCTTTATGTAACGATTCGAAGTGAATTTAGAGAAGGAGTGAATCCAAAGAGCAGGATGGTAGAGGTGGTTTTACCTTTGCTGTCTTTCAAATAAGACCTTCCATTGGCTCTCCCAGGAGATCAAATGTCCATGAGCAGCCTTAGAACTAACCCGTGTCACCTCTGCTTTTGCAAAGTGCTATTCTGGTTTTCTAATATGGGATCAAGGAGCATGGTGCTGCTCTATGCTGAACGCTTAGGTGGCTAATATTGTTCTTCTGCTGTCACTTTTTAGCGTAACAAGTGTGTACCTTCTCAGGTAGTATTTCTGAAACGTTGAGGGACCTTGAATTTTTACGGGGGAGGAAGTGGCAATGTTTTGTTTTGTTTTGTTTGAATCTCTTCTCTTTTGTGTTTGCAAAGAAACCCCTGAATATATCATGATAAAAATGGCTCAATCTGAAGTGGGCAGAGAAATACATATATTTATATCAACCATTGTAAGAACTAGTCAATTATTCATTACTTTTAAAAAGCATATA
>NW_020769426.1:1331279-1362133 GCF_900518735.1 Pseudonaja textilis | reverse complement strand
CCACGCGCGATGTGCGTGCCACCCCCCCCCTCCCCCCCCCCCCCCAATTATCAGGCCTTGAACACAACTGCCGTGCTTTAAGGTGGCCCAGATTACAGCCTATCGTAGTAGTCAAAGCATGAACTGACAAGGGGAACTCGGACAGGTATTATTTTACTTCTGTTGTAAAAAAATGGGATGATGAAGTGATGCATAGTTTAAATCCGTGTTTTTGGTTTCTCTGTCCTCAAAGCTACTCTCAAATTAACTGACCAGGTATTTTCTGGTGATGATGTTAAATAACAGCAACCAGAAATGGAAGTAATGCAACATGCTTGAGATATTGAAGTTGCTCTACTAAAATAGTCCAAGCTTTATGTAAGCTATGCATTAGTCTCTGTATATGGCAAGTAGAGTCTGAATGAAGATTTGAGACTCTTCTTTTGGAGATCTTGAATTTGGACACAAGGCAGGATTAAGAACAATGTTCATAAATACAGCTTTTTACGGTTTGCACTGATAAGGAATTATGGAATCTCTCACTTTATAGAGTGCTTGACTATAATTGGAGTGAAAATGTACAAATAAACTAATTATTATCTCCTCTAAGTTGTAGCCTCCTTTATACATCTCTGGGTATAAACCCCTATTCAACTCCATAAAGTTTATTTTGAATAGGACCACTTAGGATTTCATAGAATACTTTTGATGCAGAGGGGTTAACCCCGCAATTTTTCATATATTCCTCATTCCTAAAGTCATTCTTGTGTTCTTCATTCTGGATCACTGGTCAACCATTTAACAAATTTCCATAAAATATAATTATTTAGTTTTCCATTTACTCTACTTTATAAATAAAGATAGTCGGCTTAGATTGGTATCACAGTTTTTCTTATTTTAAAGATGGGAAATTAAAATTGAAGTGAAGTGTTGAAGCTTAAGCTTTCTGCATCTTTATTAAATTTTCTCGGATACTTCAGTCTTAACGTTTTCCCAAAAGTGTCTACTGGCATTTTAACCTGATTGTCTTCAGAAGCTGAAGGACCTTGGGGCAGCACTGAAATATTATGCTTGTAAGAGTAGCAAGTTAATAGCAGATTAGAGTCTGGATGTCTTGTATGTAAATTTAAGACTTTGTTGATGTCCTAAAAAATTTTATTTTGCGCATATTTTATGTCTCTGAGTCTGGAGCACAATGCAACTGAAGTAAGTAAAGCCTTCCAGAAATCAAGCTTGATACTTGGGGAGCTATATGAGTATGTTCATATTGTTTTTCTTGGCCACAATGCAGAAAGAGTTTCTTTGTTTTGTATTAATTTGTCACTCTAATTTAACCCCATTGGGGATTTCCTAGGGCCTCTGAGACAAACTCTAATTAGTCTGCAGATATCTCTATTGTGGTCATAGGCTAGCATAAGAAGGGTGGAATAAAGAAAATATTATATTTTATATTTTTTAGCTTTTAAAAATATTATTTGTATTTCACTCTTCTTATGCTGGTCTATGACCATAATAAAGTTATTTGCAATTAGGTCTGACTTGTTTAGCTTTTTAAGATCAGCCAAGAGCATCTCGTAAGGACAAAATGAAATAGTTACAGGTAAGTTACAGGTGGTCCTCGACTTAGGACCACAATTGAGCCCAGCATTTCTATTGCTATGCAGGACAGTTGTTAAGTGAATTTTGCCCTGTTTTACGACCTTTCTTGCCAGATTTGTCGAGTGAATCCCTATAATTGTTAAGTTGGTAACACAGTTATTAAATGAATCTGGCTTTAAATGAACTTTGCTTGTTAAGAGGTCGCAAAGGGGGATCCCATGACCCCGGGACACTGAAACGGTCATCAAGCCAAGCCTCTGAATTTTGATCCCACGGCCCCGGGGGATGCTGCAATGGTCGTAAGTGTGAAAAATGGTCATAGGTCTTTTTCCCCCAGTGCCATTGTAACTTTGGACGGCCACTAAACAAATGGATATAAGTCGAGGACCGCCTGTCGATGAGGCTTACCAATGTTTGATCCTTCCGGTCTTTTTCTCCCCCTCTAAGGATAAATGGGAAGACTATTCTGAAGTCTGACCCGTCACAAGGAACAGGGGCTGAGCGTTGTGGAAATTGTGGTCTCCGCTTATCTTGTAAGTCTGACACTGAAGGCTGATCAGCAGCATCGAGTGCGTCACTTGCGGTTGTGTCTTTCCCAGGAGGCTGAATGGGACGTGGATCTGCTTTCCCAGTTGAGACGTTGGCTAAGCCCAGAATACTCTGCCAGTTGCTAAATGATGTTGGACTTCATTGTAATCCTCTAGAAGGGGGGTCTCCAGCCCTGGCAACTCTTAAGCCTGGAGGACTTCAAGGCTGAGGACCCCCCTGATCTGCGGGACGGAGGTGGGGAACGATGGGCCTTTTATGGCCTGTGGACTTCAACTCCCTGAACCAACCACGCTGGCTGGGGAATTCGGAGAGTTGAAGTCCACAGGCCATAAAAGGGGCCACCCTGAGATCTGGAAGAAGGTATCGCTTTGGGCGACACTCCAGCAGTTTGCCCTGCACTGTGAAAGCGGGTGTAGGTTTTGTACAGATGTGTTCCTTACTGGAGAAGTGCTGGCCTTCCTTTGTTTTTTTTAAGAGGAGGTTATTGTGATGACTTCAAGCATGTCAAGAAGAATGGACTCGCGTCACTGGGATAGTTGCCATAAATATGAGATGGCTGTAAACTCTCTAGCAGCTGTATATTCTTAGTTGCTATTAGAGAGTAAATACGCTCTCAAACGAAAAGAATAAAAGCTGTGCGGTCAGGAGGAAGGTTTTACCATGTCAACATTATCTCACCTTACCCTTAAATGTTTCTGGCATCCCTCTCCTTCCAGGAAAGAGGTATCCATACTGCTTGTGACAGGAAGGGATTGTTTAACACAGGGATGTTCTCTAGAAATACGATGAGATTGAGTAGCTAAAAAGAAGGAGGAGGAGGAGGAGGGAGAGAGGAGAAGGAGGAGGGGGGGAGGGGGAGGAGGAGGAGGAGGAGGAGGAGGAGGAGAAGAAGAAGAAGAAGAAGAAGAAGAAGAAGAAGAAGAAGTGCAAGCAATTTACGCGCAGTCGCCAAAAAAGACAGTTGCATGATGTCATTGAGAGATAAATGCGACAAAGAGGACTTTTAGCCTGATAATGGGTGTCTCAGAGCTGCTGAAATAAATGTGCTTTAAAGATGCGTATATGTTTCCCCCCATTTATGTGGGAACCAAAATATTTGTTGAGCAGGGTCCTTGGCCCAGTGGCCCACAATGAAAGTGTGTGTGTGTGTCTGTGTGTGTGTGTGTGTGTGTGTGTGTATCTGTGTGTATGCGTGTGTTGAGCAGCTGGAGAGGGAGCTTTGTTCTATTCTAGATTTTGTGAATACTTTGATTTTGTTGCATAGGATTCATAATGGGGTCTTTGTATTGTGTTGTCGGACCTGTTCAGGCTGACGTGTTTTAAAATCCCAAACCTCCAATGATTATACAGACGTTTCCATGTTGTTTTCTTAGCAGAAAACACAAATTTGCAAATTACTTTCTTCCCCAGTGTTTTTTTAAAAACTTTATCCAGTTTACAACCTTATTGTAAAAGACAAGTTGATCCATCACTTGTTGATTTTATTTTTTTTTCACCATTGATTACACGTGTGTAACAAATATTCTGCTTAAATCGAGAGCTTAATTTGGAAAATAACAATCACGTTTGTTTTGGTAATTTGGAATAAATTACCCTGGGCTGTTTTACATACTAACAACTTCCTGATTGCATTCAGAGTTAGTCTGCAAAGCAGAGAAAAGAAAGACAAACATCTTTGAGATGGCGAAGGTAAGGTTGCCTGACATTAATGACTTTTTTTTTTTTTTAAAGAACTCCTCGGGGCTTTGCATTTTGAAGTTGGTTTTAACATGGTTGGTGCTGAGGAGGAAGCTATCCCAAAGGAAATGCTGGTGACCTGGTGTTCCTTGAACTTTCACTTGGGACAGGGCTCCCTTGCGCGATATTCCTGTCCCGTTTCCGAACGATTCATTGCGCGGCTCTCTCTGCTTTGCTGAGTAAGGGCCACGGAGACTCCCCCCCCCCCACTGAGGCAAAATCTGCCTGACATACGTTTTCAGTCTGTAGGGGAGAGAGTGAAACCACCCAGATTAACCAGTATACAATGTACCATGTACACAAGCAGTCCTCGACTTACAGCCACACTTGAGCCCAACGTTTTTGCTGCTAAGTGAGCTTTGCCCCATTTTACGACCTTTCTTGCCACAGTTGTTAAGTGAATCCCTGCATCTGTTAAATTATTAGCACGGTTGTTAAGGGAATCTGGCTTCCCCGTTGACTTGGCGGGTCAGAAGGCTGCGAAAGGGATCCCGTGACCTCAGGACACCGTAAGCATCATAAACACGAGCCAGTTGCCATGGGACTGAATTCTGATCCCATGACCCTGGGGGTGATAAGGGGAAAGTGTCCCCTTATTATTTTCTGCAAGGTAGTTCTCTGTTTGGGAAAAATTGCTTTGCGGAGTTAGAAATGCTCAGAGAGAGCCTGTTTGGTGGAATGGCGTCAAGGCAGAAACTGGGGCGTTGTGAATTATGGTTCCCACTTAGGCACAAAGCCAACTGGGTGACTTCCAGTTACTCTCTCGCCTGGGGAGGAAGGCGGGGGCAAACTGCTTCTGAGAAATGTTGCCAATAAGACTGCAAGGACTAAGTTAGACAGTTAGCAGGAGGCCCCTGGGCGCACATGCAAACACGCAGGTACACAGAATTTAGAAATCCACTATGTTATATAAAGGGCGGGCGGGGAAGGTGGCTCGGTGCTTAAGAAGCTGAGCTGCTCAGTTGGAAAGCTGACGGCCTGGGTTTGAGACCCGAGCACCGCACAATGGCGCGAGCGCCCATTCTTGCCTCAGCTCCTGCCCACCGAACAGTTTGAAAGCATGAAAAGGTGAGTCGATAAATAGGTGGCTGGATTATGATCACAGGACTATGGGGATGCTGCGACAGTCATAAGTCTAGTGAAAACGGTCGTAAGTCACTTTTTTCAGTGCTGTTGTAGCTTTGAACCGTCACTAAATGAACCGTTGTAAGTCAAGACTCCCTGTAAGGGAAAGTGAATGGCAATCCTCAAAAGGCCTTAATCGCTGGGGACAGGAGAAGAGTTTTGAGGAGAGAGTATCTGTTACTTTTGAGAGGAGAATGACTACACAATTCTTGGATGCCTAGGATAGGGGCAGCCTATAAATGTAATACTTAAAAATATGTGACAGCGTCGTGTTCCCAACACGTGGCGTCCCATTGGGATGGAGCACACAAATAGCTTGCATTATACGAAAAAGGCTTTTTGATCTTCTAAATACCGTAAACACACAGAGACTTTTACTGCTTTGTGGTCTTCGGGTTACTTAATCTAGGTTCAGTTTAGTAGATTTTAGTTTATCTTCCACTAGGATTCTATTTCCATATGAATGAAAGGAGGGATGTTCAGTGAAGTGTCCTGAATTCTGGAGCACAAGTTGTCTCCACGGCAGCGCATCTCATACCTATTAATTCAAATAATCTTTCACCCAAGAACTACGATTTCACACTTGGAATGGGCCCATTGTTTTGTTTGGTTCCCCCTTCTTGAACAGATTTAAAAACTAAAAATAGTTGTCTCTTGAGGAAATAAAGTGTATGGTTGGTGAGTAATTTTGTATGTTCTTTCAGAGGCTGTAAGTTCTGAAGGTAGCTGGAGAAACTAACCAGTTCTTTTCCTGTTGTGCTAAAAGATCGAAGCAGCTTTCAGGCAGATTCCCAAATGGAATTCAGATTAGCTTGGAAATGGTCTGGATGATTTCTCCTAGCCATTTTTGTACCCAGAAGGGGAATATTTCTGAGTCTGTCTGATAAAACACGCAATGGTTCATTCAACCGGTTGAAATCTGATGATTTAGGTCTAGCTTTTCAATGTCCTCTGAAAGTTTTGATAGATTTTATTGACTTATAGATTAAAGTTGGTTGGCATATGCACGTAGCTATATCATGAGTGCATGCACACACATTCACCAGCTGTATTGCCAACTGTCAGTGATCGGTATGCCCAGCCAACTGATTTTTTTGGATCCAGAGACAATGAGCATATCAGTAAATAAAGGTTTTTTTTTTAAGTTTTATTATTAGCTCAAGCAAACAGAATCAAAAGTCTAACATAAAAAAGCATCCGTACCAAGCAAGGTAACCCTCCTATCTCTCGCAAGCTGCCCGGAAGCTCCTCCATAATGACGGAGAAGTCGGCCTCTTGTCCCCAACAGTCTGGGCTCTCATTTCACCCACTTGGGAAGGATGGGAGGCTGAATCAACCTTGACTCGGAGTCAGGATTGAACGCCCGACAGTGAGCAGAGTTAGCCGGCAACCCTGCATTCTAACCGCTGCACCAGATAGAAAAGTATGTAAAAATTTAAAACTATTCAGATTAAAATTTTAAACTGTACAAGAAACCAGGACCAAGAGATGGCTGGCAGGGAGATGCGGTCTTCTTACCCGGTCATCCACTTCCAGCGGTGAGCGCCGCCTCGGGGTCTCAAGCCAACTGGCAAGACCAAGTTTTAATACCCTTCCGGAAGGCCGAAGGGGTGGGAGACGTTCTCACCTCCAGTGGCAAAATGTTCTGCTACTCTGCTAAAAGAGCAACACCTACAGTGCAGGAGCTTCGCTGGTTGCCAGACACCTTCTGCACCTAATTCGAGCTATTGGCGTCTCAAGTGGGCCTGTTGCTTTTGGGACCTTCTGCAGGCAGAACCGCCCACCATCTGGCCAGGGGGAGATCCTAGGAGAACCCATCACGGGGAAGGGGAAAGTGGCATTCTTGGTGCAACCCCTTATTTCTGGAACCGCTTTCCCCCAGTGGTCCGTTTGCCCACTCTATCCTCTGGGACGGGGTCTCCAACCCCTGGGCCCTTGGGGACTGATAGTGGTCTGCAGCCTGTTGGGAACCGGGCCACACAAGCGGCAGGCAAGCACGTGAAACTAGATCTGCACGTGCACAGGATTAGGTTGCGTGTGTGTGTGTGCAACCACCCCCTCCCCTCGCCACCACCACCACCGCTGGACCCCCCCAAAAAAGGTTGGGGACCGCTGCTTTAGGAAACGGGTTAAAAATGCTCAAAGTCCAAATGGACTTTGGGGGAATGAGTTTTAGCAGAAGGCAGAAGCAAATTTGCAATGACTTAATGGATGATTTTAATGAAACTATAGTAAGCCACCGAGGGTATTTGAGTAGGCAGGCTAACAATAATTGTAATAAATTAATTAATAAACGACCACTCCCAGCCGCCCTGGGAGGCTTTGCAACAATAAGAGATGAGGGTGGTTGTAAGGTCGTCATTATCCGGAATGCCACCGATGGCCTCTTCTTTTCTGAAGGGCTGCTGCCATTGTGTCAGGGTCCATGTATTTTGTAGCTCAGGAGATTGTAGGTGTCATTGAGATGGGATAGGTGAGATAAATGGCAAGGTTCAAAAGCCCCCCCCCCTCATTATTTTGGGGTGGGGGACAGTAATGCCTCCCTGTTTAGCAAGCATTAGAAGAAAGCACGCAAAAGATTGACCCTCGTGTAGTTCACCTACACTAAATAATTTGGGACAGGAACATCCATTTGAAAATCCATGGCTGCCCTGGAGAATGAAGGTTTGCGGGTGTGACCGACTGCAGATTTGCTCCGTCTGTATGCCCAATACTTTTTATTGGAAAAGGAAAACCAAAGCAGAAACAGAAACAAAAGTGGCAGCTGCTGCTGTCAAGAAGGGAAAACAGGAGGAGTAAAGGGATTCAGAATATTGTTGAGCTTAGCGGCATGTGAGTTTTGGAAGAGAAAATAGGGCATAAACCTTCCAAGTTACAGAAAGCAGAATTTTATGACTTCTCTCTGACATGCAGTGCAGGAACAATACTTCTTTCTTGAAAAGCCGCATGGAAAGAAATCTTCGTTGCAATTTAGCAAGGTTTTTGACTGAAAACCTGAAGGAAACGCTTGCAAGAATGAGAGGATTTGTGCACGCTGTATCTTTTAGCATCTTTAATTGTGACTAATTCATAATATTGAGACAAAAACGATCCCTTGTTTTCTACACCTGACAGTATACGATGTCTGGAGCGCTTCTTTTTCTACTGATTTTTGTTCTACAGTACTTCAGTTGTCCCTATAAAACAAGTTGGGTCTTCCAACTTGGCAAGTTTAAGACCTGTGGACTTCAACTCCCAGATTTCCTCCTCCAGTCATCTTAGCTCTAGGAATTCTGGGAGTTGAAGTCCACAGGTCTTAAACTTGCCAAGTTGGAAGACCTCTGCTATAATAGCTTAAAAACTCCCCCCCACAAACTAGTCAGTTCAGCTCAGAGGTTTTCAAACTTTATGATACAGTGATCCCCTAAAATGATAAGTGTGAATTTGTTTGACCCCCCTTTCATTATTGGAAATAATTCTAATTATTTTGGATTTAGTGTGGAGCAAGAAACAAATATAGTCTACACTCCCCAGATAACTTCTACCGTACTTTCCTGACCTTGACATTTATCAGTAGTGCGGTTAGTTGATCGCCTCTTCCTTTGCCCCCCAGGAAAACCTTTTGAAAGGCTGAGCGCTTAAAGTAATGGCTAAAATTACTGAAGACGATTACGCCTGCTTCTACAGGTACCCCAAAGACCATATACATTACTACACACCACATAGAAGCCACCTGTCAGAAAGAATCGGTCCCACTGCTGCTGTGACTGGGAGGTGGTTTTGGCAGATGATGGCTAGATTTGCAAGTTCAGCCCTCTCTAAATTTATTTTATAAATTTATAAAATCTATAAATCTATAAATTTATTCTGGGCTTCTCTCCCTCCAGCGATAAAGCAAAAAGTTGTTGAAGGGGTTCCCTTTGCCTTAGCCACCCGAAGCTCCAGGCTCCTGGTTCTTCCAGGAGAGGCAACCCATCATTTGAGAACTCTTGACTTAATAAGTAACCGTACCTCTTCTCGGTTTTGAAAATTAGATGGGTACGTGAACATTGTAGAGTTGCTTTGCCGTAATTCAATAACTCCAGCCCACTCTGTCACTGTGGTTAATACCGCAAATTTGCATGCAAATTATATCACATATTACATTTGGGTTGCCATTTTTTTTTTTGGCTGTACGTTATCTTCGCTACTGTAAAAGTTTGGCAGTTGAAATGGATATTTAAAATAGCCGTTGGATAGAAAGTGCTGTGTACGTTTCTGTAGCTAAGTATTACGTGCTGAGTATTCTATAGCAGACCCTGAATTATTGCTTCCTAAGTATTTGTGAGGGATTTGACAGAATCACTGTATGTCTGAATGCAATTGATCATTTGTGGTCTATGGCATGCAAATAGCTTGCCCGTATGTTGGAAAAGAATTGAGAATTGGGAGGGAGGAATCTAATTAGATACTATAAAAACACTATATTTTTCTGATATAATTGTTTTTATTGTCATTTTGGTTTTTATTGAAATTTGTACAGCTAGAAATGGGCATTATTTATGCATTCTCTTGAAAAGTGAGATGCTGTTTTATTGTTTACCCCACCCCCCCTTTCATTCGGTGTCTGATTCTCGATGACTGCCCTGCAATTTGGTTGGTAATTTTTTTTTTCAGAAGTAGTTTAACTTTGCATCCTCCTTAGGTTGGAGAGAGAGTGACTGGCCCAAGGTCATCCAGCTGGCTGTGTGCCTAAGGTAGGAGTAAAAGTCACAGTCTCCCAGTTCCTAGCCTGATTTCTTCACCACTTTGCCAATTGGCTCTCATTAGCCTCTTAATGGTATCCAGAATCCACAAAGCAGGGTTTACAAAGACCAGGGAAGACCAGGGTTTACAAAGACTCGTGGAAGAAACCAATTGTTCCGACAGATGCACCTTCTTGCATCTGGCCAAATCACCCCAGACCGTCTATTCCTTGTGAGGAGGGGCAAGACTGCTTCCTCATGAGCAGCTTCACAGACCTCCCTTCGCTCCGTTCTCTGTGCCCATGGATGGGGCGGTGGAGCCAGCAGCTGTTCCTCGTTGGAGGTGATCTGTTGCCTTTCATTGCCCCTGACCATCGACAGCCGATTCTCTCCTGCTTTTGTTAGAGAAGGTGGCTCCCCATCCAGTTGACCGCTTCCCACAATGCTGGACAGGCCTGGGACTGTCAGGCCTGTCCTCCTCAGCCCACAGGCTCTCTGGATATTCTTGGGAAGAAGATATGCCATCCCCATCGGATGATCCTGGTTGTTGTTGTTATTCCTCCTCCTCCTCCTCCTGCCTCTCTGTGTAGTTTGCACCCTGTCTAGTGTGTGGTCGACCCCTGCTTCTGTGGATCCGGGACTTCGTTCCTCTTCTTGGGCTGCTATGACCAGTCCCTCAAGGCTGTCTTGAAGTCCAGCTCTTTCCAGGCCCTGGAAGGGTCTTCCAATGTCTGCCACCTCCACTCTGTTGATCATGCAGGATCTTTTCTTGACAAGCCACGTCCTCTGCTCAGTCATCTCCCCACGTTGGCTGCTGCCTCGGGCGTTCCCTTAGCCGTTCATTTTGGGGAGTCATTTTACTGATGCACCGTGTATATATATATATATATATATAGAGAGAGAGAGAGCGCCTCTGATTCAATGAGTCCTTATCCAAGGAGGTATTCCTTTATCCCTCTATGGGCTAAGAATGATTAACTGGCTGAACTTCTCTGCAACATGCCGGTCAGATATTAGGGATGGGATGGGTAGAAAAGGAGAACCGTCTTAGAAATGCCGGTTCTTTTAATTGGGGGGATTAGCAGCAGCCCCGTGGACAAAAGGAACACTTGTCTTTTTACCTAATTCCTCTACCAAAGTCCCACTGGGCATGGCTTTGAAAGTAAGAGCCTCTAGGATAATATGCTGCCTTGACATAGCAGTAGGAAACCTGGTGCCATCGCTAAACTATTTTCTTAAACATCTTGGCTCTTGAGTCATTGGCTGCATTAATGGGTATCCTTTAACCCTGTTTCTGCTGTGTCTGACTCTGGTTTGCTATACCTGACCTGTTCTTTACAGCAAATCATGGTTTGTTTTCCAGCAATTGTTCACACCCTCGCTTGGGGATTGCTTTTCAAAGTTAAGAAGCCCCCAATTTATGTTGTTAAGTGAGACATTTGTTAAGGGAGTTTTGCCCCATTTTATAACCTTTTCTTTTTGCCATAGCTGTTAAGTGAATCACTGCAGTTGAGCAGTTAGGAACCCGGTTGTTCAGATTCAGATACCTTTTTGTGCTCTCAGAGCTCATGGTAAATCAAGGAATCTCTCTCCGAAGGGGATATATCCTTAAGGCCAACCTGATTAAAGGCCCCCGACAGCCACTTTATACTGAAATTAAACTCCGTGCCCCAAGAGCAGCCGGCTGAGTTGTTAAGAAATCCCAGAGCCCCCCTGGAAGCCAACAGGGCCCGTAAGGTGCCTGGGCCAGACCAGTTTAATATCTCCTTCTCCCCCTGAAGGTCTTTCTAATGTATTGAAATAGTTACTCATTTAATTTGTAACTCAAGGCAGCAAATATGGTTAATACTCCTGCCTCCTCCCATTTCCCCTCCAACGGCAATCCTGTGAGGTGGGTTGGACTGAGAGAGGGAGGAAGTGTCTGGCCCAAAGTCACCCAGGTGGCCTTCATGCCTCAGGCAGGACTAGAACCCAGGATCTCCTGGTGATTAGTTTATTCAGCTGGCTATTCATGGCTAAGGGGGGACTTGAACTTACAGTCTCCTGCTTTCTAGTCTTAACCACCAGAACGATATTGGTTATCAGTTCGTGGTTTGTGGTTGAGCGGTAGGCTTGGAGCGAAATGTAACACTGGATTATAATAGTTGTGTGTTGGTGGTTTCACAGGATTTGCTTCTCTCCGTACGATCAATATACGACTTTAAACAGGGCACAGAAGGGTCAGTAAAGGGCTGTGTCTTATATAGCTTATCAGAGGAGTGATTGTTTATTCTCTTCATAACTGGAGGTGTCCACATAACGTTTCCTGGGGTTTGCAGAGGATGTGCGCAGAACGAAAAGGGCGGAAGGCAAGGAAATATCCTTCTTATCTGCAGCGTTAGAAGTCTACCTTGAGAAATGCAGAAGGCGACTTGCAGGCAATCTCTTCAGAAGAGAAGTAAACACAGAGATGAGAAAAGATTCAGAAGAGAAGTAAACCTAAGAGACCAAATATATATATGAGGAAACAAACCACAGCATACTTAAGGCTAAAAAAAGATAACTATCTAGTAATAGTTTAGCTTCTTGTGGGAATTATGTCATTCAGCCGTGGTTCAAAAATGTTTACTGAATTTTCACTAACTCTGCCATTGTTGGAAAAAGATTGACAGGCTGAAAATGAAAGAAGAATGTCTATGCAAGCCAATATTATGCTGCCCTTGCTGTAGAGTTTTAGAGCATTTGTGGAAGTGGAGCCCTTCCGCGCACAGAGTCTCTATGAAAGCAGTAAAGGTAAGGGAAGCATCTCCTGAACTCACTCTCGCATCCTTTGAGGGCGCAATATTTGCATATAACTCTTTGCCAGTCTAATCGTATTAAAATTGACAGTGCCTTGTCTGCTGGGTATTCATCGTTTTGGAAAGCCCTCATCGGTTCTTTTGTTACATTCATTTTGCTACAGGACCTAGATATAATTCAAGACTTGGATATGCTAACCAGCCTAATGCGGCCATGAATCTTCTTCCTTTTGAGGGATGAATCCAGTTAGTTGGCTTGAAATGTTCCTGATCTGCTGCCTGAAATTATCCTAAATTCTCTTTTCAGCGGTTCCATATTATGATGTGAAAGTTCTCCCACACTCCCATTTCTGTAAAATGAAGCCTCCTTTAAATTGTAGCGATAGAAGAGAATAGTTGTAGCTCAGGGTTGAGTTGCATGGACCTTGGTGCTCTCTGAGCTTGGCGGCTTTCTTGCAGACATTTGAGGACCCAATTAGATAACATCAGGGCTGGAAGGGAGCGGGATGGGCTCTCTCAGGGGTGGGATCCGACCGGTGTAACTACCGGTTTGGTGACTGTACATTTTGCGTGCGTGCATATATCATTGTCAGCCAGCTGCCTGGACAGCTGAGCAGCACCACGCAGTGGTGCGCAGCAGTTAAAAAAGCACCTTTTCCCCTGCTTTTTCAACTGCAGCTGTGTCACGCAAAGCAGCTGTGGTTGAAAAAGCAGGAAATAAAGGTCAGGTAAGAGCCCGGGTGGGCGGGTGGACCAAAAGACTTCCTGTTGGGTGCTGTGTCGGTGCGGAGCTGAGGAGCGGATCGCCGCCCTGAAAAATTCCAATTTTTGCTAGTTGGTGGCTTTTTGGAGTGTGTCGGACCCTGGAGGGGTAGGCAAAAGAAAGGGGAAGACACAGAGGTCTTGGGGAGGTGCCGCGATCCCGGAGACCAGAGACCCCCTGAAAACTAACGGCGGAAGAGGGAGATCGTGACAACCGTGATGTTCGGAACCAGAGACGCCGCAGCCCAGCTGATTAAAAGAAGTGAAAAGAGGGAAACAGCAGGCTGAGCACTGGAAAGGGGTATTTAAAGAAGATTTTCAGAATATTGGTGTATACTGTAAAGGAAGCTCCGAACCGAGTGATGTGGTGAAGCGGCAGAGTTTTTGACAGGAGCGCTGACTGAAACAACGGCAGAGATTTATGCTGACTAATGGAATCGGGAAACCTGAGGAGGCGAAGGGTGAGATAACAGCATTTGCTTTGCGAGTGGAGGGGTGAACTATAGAACCTTATTGTCGGTTTATTTGAGAAGTGAGGAAAGAAAGAAAAAGAAGTGAAAGTGATTAAGTGGTATAGGAAAACGAAAGGACAATTAAGAGTGTAAAACTTGGGAACAAACTTTTGACACATTGAAAGATCGGAAGAAAGGACTGGGGACAAGAAACTTTAATTTGATAAGTATTAATAGACAATCCTGACAACAAAATAAGAAAGACTTATTTAAGGTTCATAAGTGAAACTGTGACTGTGACTGTGCGGGAATAAAAGAACAAAAGAGCAACAAGAAAATAGACAAATGGAGAAAGTGACTGTGCAACTTGGAATGAGGACATTTTGAATTAAGTGCTGTTGTAAGACAATTAACCCAAAAAAATCTCTGGATCTGATTTAATAGATATTGGTAAGATACAAACCTATTTAAGTGATGGTGGTAGAAAACTAATTTGATAGAGGTAAATATATTAGAAATTTGTATACAGAATATTGCTTAATACTGATTGAACTTTTTGGATTAATTGAATAATTGTTGGAAAGTAATTCTATAAGCATATGAATTAGTTGGTCAAAAAATAATTATATAGTACCGTGTTTCTCCAACAATACGACCTCCCCCAATAGGAAGACCCAGCATGTTTTCTAGGCATAAAATGAAATTAAGCCCCTCCCCCCAAATTTTGGCCTATTTTAAAACATGCAAAATGGGGGGAAGGGTGGGGGGACTTGCCGTTAGGACCGCCCCGCGGGCAGCAATTCCTTACCACCAGCTGCTCCTAATGGGCGATCATGGCAGAGCGTGGAGAACTCCCTACTCCTGCCTAGCACCTTTGCGGCAGACCCAAGACCTTCAGCGCCCGGTGCTGTTGATTTCCCTTCTGCCCATGCCGCCACCGCGTTTGGAGCTGCCACTTCCATATTTGGAGCACCGCTGCCGTTTGGAGCTGCCGCTTCTGCATTAGGAGCTGCCGCTGCGTTTGGAGCTGCCGCTTCCGCGTTTGGAACCCCACTGCTGTTTGGAGCACTGCCGCTGTTTGGAGTTGCCATGTCTGCATTTGGAGCTCCTGCCGCGTTTGGAGCTCCTGCCGCTGTTTGGAGCACCACCGCCACTGGGAGCGCTGCTGCCACTCCAAACACGGCGGGAGCTCCAAACACAGAAGTGGCAGCTAGTGGTCCTTTACATACAGTGCAACTCCATCTCCTCTTTTATGGGGTCTGGTTTTTTCAAATAGTTTGTATCCTACCAGTACATTCCAGTCATGGGTTTCATCCCACCAATTTTCTGTTATTCCAGCTATATCATATTTACCTTCATGTATTCGTAGTTCGAGTTCACCCTGCTTGTTCCCCAGACTTTGTGCATTTGTATATAGGCACTTGAGATCTTTATGTCTGACACTGTGTTTACTGTCTACATAACCTGTATTGTGCCTGCCTGTCCCTACTTTCTTGCCACCTGTTTGATTAGTGCACATGGTATGGCACTCACTATTAAATGCTTGGTTTTGGTTGGCATCAAGGTTGATAGTCTTACCTGCACAGACCTCTATTTTGCATGCACTGGTATCCTTATTAGTTTTAGGTTGCTGGGGACAGAGGTGTTCTGAATCCATTAATTCTCTGTCTCCGCTGTTCAGTTTAAATGCTTATCCAGGAAATCTGTGAATTTAATGCCAAGTAACTCAGTCCCTTTCTTTGATGGATGCAAACCATCTCTTTTGTACAGTTTTTCATTGGACCAGCTGCAGACATCATGACTAATAAAACTTCCCTTTTACACCACTCCTTTAACCACACATTAAACTCTGTTACACGCTGCCCTTTCCCTTTTCATTCCTTGTATACCGGTAGAACCTCTGAAAAGATAAGCCTACAGTCCATATTATTAAATTCATACCCCAAGCTCTGGAAGTCTTTCTGAACAGAAGTCTTCTTTCTGGGTATGATAGACTCAAAAATAGAAAAAAAAGATCAATATTTAATCTTGCACATTATAACCGCAGCCAGAATAAGTTATGCTCAAAATTGGAAACTTGTCTATTGTTCCTTCAGAGGAGATGGTCATTAAAAAAATTCACGAGTGTGCAGAGATGGACAGCCTAACCAAATTACTAAAAAACAACAAAGATAGTGAATACTATGAAGTTTGGAACTGTTGGTATGAATGGTTAAAGAAAAAGTAACATTTGATAACTGAATAAGGTATGAAATTATGAAGGACATGGGTTTAATTATGAAGTATTCTGTGAAATTAAACATTAAAAGAACAAGGAAGGTACTGTTAACAAGGTAGTTCACATCAGTGTTATGGGGTAAAAGAAAAAAAAAGAAAAGAAAAATGTAACCAATGCTCAATACCTGCCGCAAAATGTATATATGTATATATGTTTTCTTAAACGTTGCTACAACTTTAAAAGCACAACTATAATGACGTGGGAAAATACCCGAACAAAGCTGAATACCACACACGCATATATATATATATATTTGTTTATATGTTTGTTTCTTTCTTTTTAAATGTTTTAAATATATGAAACTTAAACTTTATTTTAAAACTCTAAAAAATAAAAAAAGCACCTTTTTTCCTGCTTTTTCAACCGCAGCTGTGTCACTCAAAGCAGTTGCGGTTGAAAAAGCAGGAAATAAAGGTCAGGTAAGAGCCCGGGTGGGCGGGTGGCCCAAAACAGCAGCAGACATAGAACCGGTTCTATCTATGCTCTCTGTTTGCTGCTCTTCAGAACCAGAACCAGTCCAATCCCATCCCTGGGCTCTCTGTTTATATATTAGTGGCTTGCCATGTCAGTGTGGGTGGGAGAGTTGTTTTCTTCTTGTTAGTTCTTGATTAGGCTGTTGTTTAATGTTGGGTTGGTTGTCTGAGTTGGTAATTCCTTGATTGGGGTATTGTTTACCGCTGGTCTAGCATTAACCTTAGTTTTAATCTCTGCTTATCTGGGTGTTGACTGCAGGCTAGGGGAGTGTGTTTAAGTCTTCTCCTTTCCTTTTTCTCTTTTGAATTGTATGTAGATGTCAGTTTAATTCTTTTAAATTGAGTTTGGCTCATGGACACATCCATTGGGTTTTCTTGGCAACTCTAAGAAAGGAATTTGCCATTGCTTTTCTCTTTTCACAATTTTGCAATCTAGTCTATAGCCCTGGGATTTCCTGTTGGCTTTCCATCCAGTATTAACTAGGTCCAATTTTCCTTTCCTTTTTTTTTTTTTTTTGAGAGTCACCAAGGTCAGAAGGACTCTCCTGCTTCACTTGCCATTGATAAAATTCTCTGAAATTTAGTTTCATGAATTCTGCAGAAAAGCAAACTTTCCAATGATTTTAACAGCATTTATTTTATCAGCATTTATAGCAACGAGAATGGAGTTAAATGCGATATCCGAGTGATAGTATCATAAAATCCTATGGTGGAAAGGTACCTTGGAGGTCTTCCAATTCAACCTCCTGCCCAAGACTCAAATGGTTGTCCAGTCTTTTCTTGAAAACTCCAGTGTTGGAGCACCCACAATTCTGGGAGGCAAGGTTGCTCCACTGTTTAATTGTTCTCCTTAGGTTTAGGTTGGATTTGATGAACTTCCATCCATTTCTCTTGTCCTACCCTCAGGTGCTTTAGAGCAGTGGTCCCCAACCACCGGGCCCCAGACCGGTACCGATCCGTGGATCATTTTGTACCGGGCCGCCTGTTTTGCTTGGGCGCCGCCATCTTGTTTCAACGGCGCTTGTGAAAGTGCTTCCGGGTGAGCTTGTCAGTCGTCGGTTGGAAAGTGGCGTTTGGGTGCTGAAGGAATCCTCGCGCCTTAGTTTCATCGAAGGGGGGGCGGTGGCTTCGAACGAAGAGCCGTCCCGATGGTGGTGGAGTCTCGCGTTACTCAGGAGGAGATTAAGAAAGAGCCCGAAAAGCCCATCGACCGCGAGAAGGTACAAAGGAGGAGTTGAAGGTGGCGGGGAGAAGCAGGGGACGGCTGGCTGGCCGGTCGCTCGGCTCGCCTTGCCTTGGTTGTGCGTGCTGTGCCGGTACCGGTCCGTGGATCATTTTGTACCGGGCCGCAAAGAATGAATAATCGTGAAACTGGTCCCTGGTACAAAAAAGGTTGGGGACCACTGTTTTAGATAATATTTGCCATAAAGTTTTGATTTTTAAAAAATAATTATTAATTCTACTTCAAAAATATATTGATTGGATAGATCTTGCAAAAAGAGTGGGGCCACCATGTGGTTTGTTTTTTATAGAAATGACTTCATTTAAATATTGTTTGTTGTTCCACACATGTTTTGGACCTCAATCCTGAATCTGTATGACATATGTTAAGATATTTTAAACTTGTCTGAATATATTATGTACCTAAATATTTATTTATATTTTATTCAATTTGCAAGCATGCTGTCCCACGCAAACCATTTCCGGGTAGCTCTCAATAATAAAACAATGCAGAAAACAATAAAATGCAGGCAATTTGCCAAAACATTATTTTTTTAAAAAAATGCACATCTTTAGTATATTTGAATTCTCATAATTGCATACTCAAATTGTTTAACGTAATTAGAATTTCACTATTTGGAGCCCCAGAGATAAGGAAATAGAAATTCTTTTTGCAGTGATTCCTATTATAATCCTATTTTATATCTAATATCTAATATATAAATATTAATATAATATATATATTTAATCTCCAAGAGCTACTATAATCAGTGTATGCATTTTATGCATTAACAAATACTGTAGAAATTATTTTAGGCGAGGGGAAGTGTTAAAGCTATGGGCTCTTATCATTAATAGCATATGTGAATATTTAAGTGTGGTATCCGGATTCTTCATGCCCTTATTATGGTCAAAAGGCTGATATTCCAGCATAAGGAAGATAAATGTACGCACTCTTTTGCTGAATGGATTGAAGTCTTGATAGTACTTGACACCAATGAGTGGATTGCTTATAGATGCAAGCTTTTTATGGACAGGTATAATCAAATACGGGACTGACTTGTATAGAATACAGTAAGTTAAAATACTGTCATGGAAATGTATTAGAAATATATCTGCTTCATAGAATTATAATGATGATGTATATTTCCTTTGTCATCTTTGTTCACTTTTCTGTTATAAGACTTTAAATATGTTTTTCTGCTTGATGATATATCATTTTTGTGTTTTTGTTTATTAATTAAAAAGCAATAAAATAATTGCAATATAGATAGTCCTTGACTTATAACAGTCCATTTAGTGACAATGGCACTGAAAAAGTGACTTATGACCATTTTCCACACTTATGGCCATTGCAGCATCCCCAAGATCTTGTGATCAAAATTCAGATGCTTGGCAACTCACTCATATTTATGACAGTTGCTGTGTCCCAGAGACACGTGATCACCTTTGCGATTTGTGGTATCTAATAGAAAAACAGAGTTGGATGGGACCTTGGAGGTCTTCTAGTCCAACCCCCTGCCTAGGCAGGAAACCCTACACCACTTCAGACAAATGGTCATCCAGTCTCTTCTTCAAAACTTCCAGTGTTGGAGCATTTACAACTTCTGGAGGCAAGCAGTTCCACTGGTTAATTGTCTTCACTGTCAGGAAATTCCTCCTTAGTTCTAAGTTGCTTCCCTCCTTGGTTAGTTTCCACCCATTGCTTCTTCTCCTGCCTCCTGATGCTTTGGAGAAGAGCTTGACTCCCTCTTCTTTGGGGCGGCCCCTGAGATATTGGAAGATTGCTATCCTGTCTCCCCTGGTCCTTCTCTTCGTCAAACTAGACATACCCAGTTCCAGCAACCGTTCATCGTTCATCGAATATTTTAGCCTCCAGCCTCCTAACCCCCGTTGTGGCTCTTCTCTGCCCTCTTTCTAGAGTCTCCACATCTTCTTTGCATTGTGGCGACCAAAACTGGATGCAGGATTCCAAGTGTGACTTTCTGACAAGCAAAGTCAACGGGGAACACGGATTCATTTAACAACCATGTTACTAACTTAACTGCAGTGATTCACTTAACAACTGTGGCAAGAAAGGTCATAAAACGGGGCCAAATTCACTTAAATGCTTCACTTAGCAACATAAATTTTGGGCTCATTCATGGTCATAAGTCAAGGGCTACCTGTATCTAATATTTATTATTTGCTTATTTATTCTATTTCTACAGCCACCCATCTCAGTCCAACTGACTCTGGGTCATGAGCAATATCTCAATAATTAAAACCATAAAAACGGTTATAAATTATACATACATGACACCAAGAATTATCATAATAATTACATAAAGTTAGCAGGAATCAATGTGCAAGTCAGTATCAAAATTGTATGATTGATACCATGTATTATGTATGTGTCTTCCATTAAACCAAATAGTAGTAATTAGGTTATATTTCAGCCCTACTCATGAACTGCAACACGGTGCACATTAACCTAATTGTGCAGGAGTGAAAATTATTTTTGTGGGCATTTGTTGTATAATACAGTATCTTAAATAGTTTACATAATGCATGTGAAAGAAGGAATACAATTTTACTCTGTTAAAACACCATTTTTTCTGTTAATTGATTTTAATAATTAGCAGTTGAGATAATAATGTAATATGCCTCTGCAAAGATGAATGAGTATTTTTAAGAATGTGTGCACTTAGCTATAATTGGTCTTTTTAATGGATTTGAATATAAATCTGTGAAGAGCATTTGCAAAAATGGAAGAACAGTTTATGGAAGACTGTGGCAACTCATTTGATATCTTCCCATAGAAGAGCCGTGATCCGAGGTGGCATTCAGCCGGTTTGGACCAACCGGTTCTGGAGAACCAGCAGCAGAAATTTTGAGTAGTTGGGAGAACCGGCCAATCCCGCCCCTGACCGGCCCTGCCAACCCCATCCCTTCTCTGCCTCCCATTGAGTCCCAGATGATGGGCTGGTTCTTCTTTGGTTGCCCTGCACAGGAGAACGGAGCTGGAAAGCAGGTCAGAGGGGAGGGGAGGGAAGGGGGATTTTGCAGTATATCCTTCCCCCGCTATGCCCTCCAAGCCAAGCCACGTCACACCAAGCCATGCCCACCAAGCCACGCCCACCAAGCCACACCCACCAAGCCACACCCACCAAGCCACACCCACCAAGCCATGCCCACAGAACTGGTAGTAAATTTTTTTGAGTCTCACCACTGGCCATGATGGCACAGTGGTTAGAATGTAGTATTACAGGTTAACTCACTGCCCATTGCCAGGCGTTCGATCCTGACTGGTTCACGGTTGACACAGCCTTCCATTCTTCCGAGGTCATAAAATGAGGACTCAGATTGTTGGGGGCAAAAGGCTGACTCTGTAAACCGGTTAGAGAGGGTTATAAAAACACTGCGAAGCGGTATTTAAGTGTAACTGCTATTGCTATATCGGTGATGGTATCGCCTTTTAGGTATTGCATGCTTTAGGACTGTTGTGAACAGCTGTGAGAGTGGCACCAGTACGGATTCCCAACTTGCTTGCACATATAGTTGAAATATATGCTTTAGCGTGGAAATAGATGCTACCAATTGAAATGATTTAACTATATATATATTTAAACATTACTGATATTATAGCTATACACACAGACCAAACACCAAATAGAAAAGGCCAATCCAGCAGCTCCCATCCATCTCATCTCTCTCTACAACTTTGAAGTAGAAACGTTGCAAAACAATTAAAGTATTTATTGCTATCCCACCTTTATTATTCTTTTTTTTATAAATGTGCTCAATGCTCCTTCCTCCTCCTGTTTTCCCCACAACAGCCACCCTGTGAAGGGAGCTGGGTTGAGAGAGAGGGGCTGGCCCAAAGTCGCCCAATTGGCTTTCATGGCTAAGGCAGGACTGGAATTCAGCATCTCCCGGTGATTGACTCAAATTCACCCAGCCGGGTTTTATGTCTTAAGGCAGGACTAGAACTCACTGTCTCCTGGTGATTGACCCCAAATTACCCTGCTGGAACTAGAACTCGCCATCTCCTGATTTCTAGCTTAGAGCCTTAAACAAACAAATAGACCAAAGAAAATGAGGGGTCCTTGGTGGTCTCTGAGCTTGCTTGTTTTCTTGCAGATATTTCATTACCCAACTAGGTAACATCATCAGTGTTAGTAAGGAATGCACTTTGCTGTCAATTTCTGTTCTGGTGTCTTGCCCTGTCGGTGTGGGTAGTCATAAGAGAATCTTTGGTTGAGCTGTTTGGCAGTTTCTTGATTGGAGTATTGCTTACTTGAAACAAAAACCAAACAAAAATATGCAATTAAAAAGACATTTTAAAGATGTTAAATATGTATTAAGAATTAGGGAGAAAAGAAAAACAGAAAAGCAGGAACAAAACCCTGTTTCTCCAACATTCACACAAAATCCTGGTGAAGAGATAGGTCATTAACAGATGCAGTATTAGTAGTGTGATAGAACTCAGAGTAGAGAATATTTGAGAATGGAAGCAGGTCTTGGTATTCAGCTCTCCTGCAACGATATCCTTTCTTAGCTATGTCTACAGTAGTATCAGGTCTCCTGGATCCAACTTGTTTAGGGCCGTATAACCTTATAATCTTGAAGTTATCTCCTAACTAATTAGCAGGAAGTGCAGTTGCTTTAACACAGGTGCAGTGTGTATGACCAGGTGCCCTGTTGGGCAAATTGGCCACTACATTCTGCAGCCGATTTATTTTTGATGTAAGATCTGGCTTCTAAATGGTTTTAAAATGTCTGATTGTTTTGTTTCGTTTTAAGCATTCAGTTGTGTCTGACTCCTGGCACAGCTTCTTTTCAGCTGTTGGATGTTCGACTTGGTATCTGCTTTGATATTATCAAGCCAATGTATGCTTTTCCTTGCCCATTCTTCTTGTTCCATTAACCATTCCTAGCATCACTGACTTCTCCAATGAATTTGCACATGGCCAAAGTAAATGTCTATGAGGCTCTTCCAAAACTTTAAAAAAAGTGTGATCTGTTCCCACCCAACTTCACGGAAGAGACAGACCTTCCCTTTACACAGCATAAGAGAAAAAGTAGGAGAAACTTCTCCTCCACGCTGCATCGAGAGCCCAGGATGGGTTGACTCCTTCCTATGATGTCATTTAGCTGAGTCTGCACTAAGATATAAAAGCCAGCCCCCGGGAGAGACCCCAGCGTTTGACTCAGCTCCTTTCAGTCAGCAGCTGTGTCTCCGAAAGCGTTCTGTCAGATAGCACTCACCAGCGATCTGGGCAGCTGCTCTTCCAGGAGAGCGGGGCTCTCTCTCCTGCAACGTTGGGAGCAGCGTTACCAGAGCTCCGTGCAGGCAAGCTGGGCAGCGTCTGTAGACGTCCCCTGCACCTGCGGTTTTGATCGATCATAAAAAACGATCGGCAAACCGATAAGAGCGCAAGCCAGCTGTTCGCGTGGCCGGCAGCTGCGTTTTCCTTTGCTGACTTTGCTCAGGGCTCTTTATAGCCTAAGGAGCGATTCTTCGATTTCAGGGCCTGTTTCCCTTAGTCAGCGGCCATCTTGGATTGAAGCCGTCCACCACGAGGTGAGCGGCCATTTTGTAAGTCCGGGGTCCATTTTATTCCCTAAGGGCTTCATAAAAATTTCTAAACAGTTTCTTTCTAACGCAAGAGCCTTTATTCTACAAATGGAGCAAGATAAGACTCAGGCAGAGGTTCCCCCCCCCCCCCAGTGGAACAGTCTCTTAAGCCCAATAAGAGAAAAAGTTGTAGGCAACGCATCCAATCAGTCCAGAGGGAGGTGGCTGCTAAAATCAGAGCTAAGGCTCTAGCCCCTAAGAAGGCAACTCAGGCTGAGTTGAGGGCAGAGAAGCGCAGACATGCAGCTCTAGAGAGGCAGTTCAACAGAAGGGAGTGCAACTACAGCATGTTTCAGGTGATACCTGTGGGCCCCAGCCAAGCCCTCCAGGGGAGGAGAAGTTATCTATGAGCCTTTCCATCCCACATCCTGGTCTCCTGAGGCTTCTGCAGGACAATCAGATCCTCAGGATTTAAGCAGACCTGGGCCTTATTTCCAACAGGCTTCTGGGCCCTATGCTCCACCCCCTCCCTCCAGGCCTCGAACCTCTCCTCAATCTAGGCCTGAAGCCACCTTCACTCCCACAGCAGCAGTGCCCTTCTGCCTTCGGCCTCTACCTTTGAGCGTAGACCAGGGGATATCCAAGATGTAGTCTCATCAGCCATTAGGCAGGGATTGGCTGACAGCTTCAAGCAAATCCTTCGACCTCTGGAAAGGGTTCAGACCTCAGGAAAGGGTTCTCCCTTCTCAATTTATAAGCTCCTTGCCTCATCACCCTGAGTTACACAAGCCCCAGGACCTCAGGGTCCATTCTTCTCTACCAGAATGGGAAGAGGTTGATGAGGAAGGAAGGGCCTTCACCATCTGAACACAGTTACCCCTCTTGTTCAGAGCGTGAAGAAGGTGAGACTTTTGAACAAAATCTTTCAGAGGAAGAGGATTCTCGCCCAGAGCAGACATCCTCTGCATTGGTCTTCAAACCTACTCTCTTCAGGCCATTGCTCAGCAAGGCCTTGGTCACTGCCAAGCTGTCACCGGGGGAAGTGGCTCCTGAGCCACAAGGAAATCCCTCTAGCCAAGGGGATTCGCTCTTCTCCAAGCCTGTAGCGCATGCAGAGGTTTTGCCTTCTCCCACTTTGTTCCTGGACATAGTCAAGGAACAGTGCGCTTCTTCCTCGGCAGGTCCTCGCCCATCTTCTCTAGATAAGCGTTTCTGCAACCTCAGCACAGTCCTGGACAAGGCCCTGCCAATGCCTTCTGTTGACATTCCGGTTCTGGCCTCGTTCTCATCTTCTGGCACTCCCACGGAGCCAGAAGATACCCTGAAACCGGATGATAAACGTTCTGAACAGACCCTCAAGCGCAATCACCAGGCCGCTGCATGGGCTCTTCGGGCTTCAACTCCAGAATAGATTGCCTGCGTCTGACCTTTGGTCTCACCAAGACCTTAATAAGATTATCGCAGCGGTGGAATTCACTGCGGATGCCACTCTCAATTCCGCCAAATTTGCATCCAAGGCCATGGCATCATCAGTAGCAGCAAGAAGACTTTTATGGCTCTGAAATTGGCAGGCGGAGTCACGCCGAAAATGGAAGCTGGCTTCAGTTCCATTCGCAGGCGATAAGCATTTTGGCGATGCTCTGGAACCTTATCTCACGGAAACCAGAGATAAACGTAACATTCTCTCTTTTTCGGGAAAGAAAGCCGACTATCGCCCTGCTCCTTATCGCCCTCCTGCCTTTCGAGCGGAGACCTCATCTCGCTTCTCCCGCTCTCAGAGGCCCTTCTCCCAACGCCAAGACCAACGTGCGGAAGCATCTGGCAGGCAACAACCTTCTACTGGTAAACGGCCCTTTCGGAGGGGAGCGGGTCGTTCCTTCCGTCGCTCTAAGTAATCCCTCGTTCTCCCCACCCACCGGAAGTCGCCTAGCCTTCTTTGCCTCCAAGTGGGAGGAGTCAACGATGGACGCCTGGGTGCTCAGCACTATTAGGTCAGGGTTACAATTGGACTTCCTAACGCCACCCCCAGAAAATGTTTTGATCTGTCCTGTCTCTTGGGACATTTCAAGGCGAGCCCTCATGAATCAAGCCATTCAGCACCTTCTTGAAATCAGGGCTATTCGACCTCTTCCCCACTCTCAATGGGGACGTGGGCTTTACCCTCGCCGTTTCATCGTTCCCAAAGCCTTGGGGGGGGGTGAGCCCTCCTTGATCTAAAATTTCTCAACCAATTTGTAAAATACAGGCATTTTAAAATGCAGACTCTGCGTTCTGTTTTAGAGAGGTCCTTCCTGGGACCTTCATATGGTCCTTAATGCCCTTATGAAGCCCCCCCTTTGAACCCCTTAGAACAGTGTCTCTCCGTTTCCTGATTCTGAAGGTCGTGTTCCTCGTTTCCATCACTTCAGCCAGGCGGGTATCGGAGCTCGCTGCTTTTTCCATCAGACAGGACCTTTGTTCCTTTCACGATGATAGGGTTGTTCTCTGTCTGGACCCCGCATTTATTCCGAAGGTTAACACCTGGTTTCACAGGTTCCAGGACATTGTGTTGCCTGACTTCTGTCTGCTCCCACACCATGACTTAGAGCAGCAGTGGCACACCCTAGACGTAAGAAGGGCTCTTAGAATATACATTAAGCGCACTTCCTCCTTCAGGAAGTCGGAAGCCATGTTTGTTTCCTTGTTCCCTTCTCACTTGGGGCACAAGGCCTCTTCTCCTACTATTAGCAGGGGGGGGTCAGGTCTTGCATTGAGCAGGCCAACAAAGCTGCGGCCTTTCCAGTTCCCCAAGGTCTGACGGCGCACTCTACCAGAAGCGCGGCCACTTCTGCTGCCAGGACGACCCAAGCATCCTTGGAGGAGATCTGTCATGCGGCCACGTGGACATCCCCATCTCCTTTCATCGGACACTACTGTCTGGATGCCTTTGCCTCGGCGGCTGCAGCCTTCGGCAGACGGGTGCTTCAGCAAGTGGTTCCACAGTCGGTGTGATGAGCCGGACGAGGACCCGCCTGTGGACATGCAAGCTTTGGTATGTCCCATCCTGGGCTCTCGATGTAGCATGGAGGAGAGTGGGCGTTGGCGGAAGTTACCCTGAACGCCCTTTCTATCTGTGCTGCAAGGGAGCCCAGCCCCTCCCTTGATTCGTCCCGAGAGGGTAAGGCATGTTTCTGTATTTATTTTGGGCTTTCAGAGACACCTTTCAGTCTGCCAAGTATCTTCGCCAAAGCTGGGTTCTCTCCCGGGGGCTGGCTTGTATATCTCAGTACAGACTCAGCTAAATGAAGTCATAGGAAGGAGTCAAGCCATCCTGGGCTCTCTTGCAGCATAGATAGAAAGGCCGTTCACGGTACCTTCTACCCACGCCCGATCTCCCATTCCTACGCATCTACTATCTGTATCTGGAAATAGCGTACTCATCGGAAGGTTACTAAACTTCTATTAATCTTACTAAAGAAAGCTCTGAGAGTCCTGCTTTGGGGATTATTTGCTTCCAATTCACGTTGCTATCCCTAGCCTGGATGGAGCAAGTTTCATGTGGGCTTTCAAAAATATTGATGACTCTCAGGTACCTTATGAATATAAATAGATGTAATGTCCAAAAGGAAAGAGACTTTCGCCCCCCAAAAGGAGATTAAACAGAAGAGCCTCCCCCCTGCACAGTTTCCACTCCTTTTGCATTATGTGAAGTGCCTCTTCTGAAGGATTTCAGGGAAAATTCTATGGTCTTTGGAGGAATGGAGCACCTTGGCAACAAGCTCTTTATGTTTTCTGCATCTCTAGGGAAATATTTTGTAAGGCTTTCAGAGCTCTTTGCGATCCATCAATTGTGTTTCAGGTTTTCTTTTTGCTGCTTCTATACGCAGAACCCTGAATAGCTGCGTTCCAGTAGTCCTTCAAAATACTTTACTAAGTACTTATATCTGAGAAGTTTCATTAGCATTTATGCCTCAATCCTCCCTCAGATGAAAGTAGCTAGTAATTTGTTTCAAGAATAAAACTTCACTCCCATTACTTGATATTTATTCCACCTCTCCATCTCTTTGGTTAGTTATTAGTTGTAATGGGTTTGTGCCTTGGAGGTCATCTAGTCTAACCCCCTGCTCTTGCAGGAGACCTATACTGTTTCCAATAGGTGGCTGTCCAGTCTCTTCTTAAAAGCATTCAGCACTGGGGCACTCACAATTTCCAAGGGCAAATCGGTTTGTTGTTCTCACTGTCTGGAATTTTCTCCTTAGTTCTAGGTCGCCTCTCTCCTTGGGTCCTTTCCATCCATTGTTTTTTGTCCTGCCTTCTGGGGCTTTGGTAAACAAGTTAACCCTCCCTTCTTGGTGGCAGTCCTTCAGGTATTGGAAGACCGCTCTCATGTCACCCCCGGTCTTTCTTTTCGCTAGACTATGTATACCCAATTCCTGCAATCATTCTTCATGTGTTTTAGCTTCTAGGCTCCTAATCGTTTTTGTTGCTCAGAAATGTTATCAAAGAGCTCCTTATTCAAGCAGGTTATTTCCATAAGTTACCTCATGTTTTTTAAGGATTGTGTTTGATTATATTATTTTTCAGATTTTCCCAACTCCATCCATGTCTATGGAGCTTCTCAGTCATCCAGGTCATGGCTGGTCCAGAGGTGCTTATTTCAAGAGGCAACTGGACTTTCTTGTTTTTTCTTCGAAGACGTTTCACTTCTCATTCAAGAAGCTTCTTCAGCTTCTGACAGGATAGTGGGGAATAGAAGAATTTATATTCCTTGGAGGCAGCTGGTTATTTGCATCCTTTTGGAGGGTCGTTGAGGCCACTTGGAGGTTTGACTGTGTCCTCAGGGTCCCCTGAGTAGTGCAAACGGTTCCTGTAGTCTGCAATTTTGTTCCCTCTGGAAATCCCTTCCTACTCCCACCTCATTCCAAGGGGGTTCAAAGATACGTAGTGTAGACCCTGATCCAGGGACCCAGCATTTTCCCAGGGACATTCGGAGCCTTCTGTTCTCAAGCCATGACCTTCGCTTAGAAGTGTGAACAAAAATCGGTCCTGTGCTTTTGCCTTCCTGACAAGCTCATGATAGCCTCACGATATTTTTTCCTGGCAGCGTCATTTGTTCCAGGTTAAAGCAGAAAAAAAAGAGACGGTATTCAGCCGTCAGGTCAGCTTCCCTGTGAGTCTGGGAAAGGCCGCATCTCTTCATAGAACGTCTGGTCGACAGATTCCTCTCTCGGTTCTTCCAGGCAGAGAGTCACCCACTGAATCCACCCGGCGGCTTTCTGACTTCCGTGGAAAGCTGAGCCTTCCACCTGAGTCCCCTGGAAGAAAGGGGTGAACACCGCTCCCCAAAAGCCTCTGAGCCACAATCGATGGGGAGGACCTGAAATGGATGGGGCAGCGTCCTCAACAGGAATGGCCACCTGGTTCCCTCGGTCTTTCGGCTTCCATGCTGAAACCTCCCCTCCCCTGGAGCCCCCCCTCCCCTCCCCAATTTTCTTTGTGTCCTTTTTAGAGAAACTCCTCAACTCCTCACAACAGGGAAACGACTCCAACCCGTCTCTTCCCTCTTTCAGGGCTGCAGCGAGTTTGCCCTTGGCAGAGTTGAAGACAACGGAGGTTGTCCTCAAGCAAAAACCCAAGCATGGTATTGTTGGTCTGAAATGGGGGTAGTGTGTGTGGGGGCGTTTCCCCGCTTGAGCAAAGGATCGTTCTTCCGTTAGAGTTACCTGGCAAGTCAACCCAGTCCTTCCTTCCCTCCTTATCCGGGTCTCTAAATCTCCCAAAGTTTTCGCAGCCCAGAAATCCTCCCTTTGCCACACCGCTTGGTATCGGTTCTCCTAGAAAACAAAGCACGCGCAATAGCACGACGGTTCCTACTATTCTCCCCCCAATCCCAGGAATCTCACAGCTTGCCCATCCTGTGTCCGTTTGGCCAGACCTTCCTTGCCTTCGCTTATCAGCTGCTACCACTCAGGCGCCTCCTTGGGGTTTTCTGCTGCCTTTTGCTGCTGCTTTCCAAAGCTTTTTAATGATGTGTTAGTGCTGCCCCGATTGTTAGCCTTTTATTGCTGTTTTTACTTTCTGTATGGTTATCGTGTTTTAAATTGCTCCTTTTTATTTTGCAATATATATATATATATTTAAATCTTAATCAGTTGTTTCGATTGTTAATCCCTTCAAGATCACTTCTTTCCTCAATTTAGACACTGCCCTGCTCTGGGTGGCTCACAATAAAAGGCAGTAACAAAACCCTGAACAAATGGCAGATCCAGTTAACATACAAGACAAATACCACCTGAGACTCCAGGCCCCCTAATCCCCGCAGCCTGGGGGGAGAGCCGGGTCTTTAAAGCTTTCTAAGAGCCACGGTGGTGCAGTGGTTAGAGTGCCATACTGCAGCAGGCTCCCTTTGCTGATCACTGGCTGCCAGCAGTTTGGCAGTTCGATCCTGACTGGCTGACTCAGGTTGGCTCAGCTGTCCCTCCTTCTGAGGTAGGTAAAATGAGGACCCCGATCTCTGGCTGGGCCTGCCCATCCCCCCTTGTGCTGTGCTTCCCCTAAATAACTAACTTCCCCCCCTGCCCAGGCTGCCCGGGGGAGTTCTGCGCCACCCTGCTGCCCTCGCCGGAGCTGCCTGAGTCAGTTAGCTGCCTGTCTGAAGCCGTGTTTCCGCCCCAAAGCGACTCGTGTGCGCTCACAGCCAGCGAACCCCTTGCCGGCGAAAGTGCAGCCCACCTCTGCCTCTGTCCAGTCGGGTTAAACTCTACGGAGAAGACGCCTCTCTGTTTCTTAGCCGAGGGCGCCAGTGTGTAATCCCGCTGGCCACCTGACCGCAGAAGAGTTGGACCCAAAGACCCTTTTGAAGTCGTGTGTCCAGCATGGCTAGGTGCAAGGTGCACGGAATGGTTTTACTGTCCCACCAAAGTGGTACCTATTGATCTACGCGCATTTGGATGCTGTTGAACTGCCAGGTGGGCAGGAGCTGGGGCAAGGGTGGGAGCTCACCCCACTGCTCAGTGCTCGGGTCTCAAACCAGTGGGTTTAATCGCAGAGCCACCTGGACTTCTCTACTGCTTCACAGTGCTTTACAGCCCTCTCTGTGGTTACAGAGTCAGCCTATTCCCCCCCCAACACACCCCCCCCGAGGTGATAAACCTTGGCAATCTTTCTGCCGCATCCTAGATCCCTGCACCAGGAGGGCGCCACATTGCCACTCCTACCTTCCTACCTCTCCTGCTTTGGAACAACTTTCCCCGCCCTGTTGTTGATCTTTAGTTGACCTACGTGGAGAACTCTCCGTCTGCTATCCCTGCGCTCTTCACTTCCTCTTGGTGAGTTTAGAAGCAAAAAGTCGCTCCAGTCCGTCCTCCAGCAAGGAGAGAAGTTTGCATTGGAATGGAATGGAATTGACCAAGTGTGTTTAGGCCCCCAAGGACTTGGTCTCCGGCACAGAAACACTTGAAACACTCAACTTATTAGCATATTCTTTGGGTAAGAAGCCAGAGAATGGAGAAGTTGCACCAGACCTTGCATGTCATCACAACCGTTGTTGTTGTTGTTGTTGTTGTTGTTGTTGTTGTTCTTCTTCTTCTTCTTCTTCTTCTTCTTCTTCTTCTTCTTCTTCTTCTTCTTCTTCTTCTTCTTCTTCTTCTTCTTCTTCTTC
>NW_020769426.1:1275570-1331179 GCF_900518735.1 Pseudonaja textilis | reverse complement strand
CTCCCTCCTCCTCCCCTCCCCCTCCTCTTTTCAAAATCTGCTTTTGACTTCTCTCTCCCTTTCTCTTCCTTCCCCAAATCCAATTTTCTTTCCGCTTGCACTTATTGTGAGTTCCCAGCTATCTGTCTTCTACCCTAAGGTTGTTCTCTGAAACACAAGTTAAGCTGAAGCTGCAAACCTTCATTTGGATGATGGTACCAGCCTTCCTAGCCATCTAAAAACATGCTGCAATCATTTTTACACCAACCGTTTAAGACCGCATCTTTTAGTTACTGCTCAGGTATGCCAATGTCTGTGGAGTAGATGTGGTACTGGAAGAGCGGAAGAATGTATATGTTGGCATCTATTTGATAACCTTTTTGTGACTTGAAGTCAGTGCAATGTGCACCTCGATCTACAACGTTTTGTGGCTTGCTTTGATGGCGATGAATTATTGGGTTCGCTCAAGACGCTACTGTCAGAATAAGATCACAGATTATTTAAACCATGTCATTTTTCATCCTGATGGTTCTTAATCTGGTATTAAAATGCCATGAACATTGACTTATCTTGCATAGCAGTTGATTCAGTTATCGGAGACAATAGCAACGTATTTCATACCATGCCATTATTTTAACATTTATTCTAATTTTTGTGCCAGTGTCCCCAGATTCTTTTGAAATATGCTGAAATAACCGTGTTATAGTTACAGCCCTTTGTTTTGCAATAATTTGAATTTATGACAGCCTCAGAAAAAGGAGCTCACGACCCACCCTTGAACTTAGAACCATGGCACCAAGGTTGTGCTTATGAGCCAGACGGCCTTGGCTAATACTGAAGGAGCTTGTCTGTCGATCTGGAGGTCTTGACAAAATACAGCCGGTCTCCACCTCCTGGGCAGCCTGAAGTGTTTGGATCCCCTGCCTCCAGCCTCTCCCTCTCTCACTGCAGGCATCTCCTCGCTTTAGCTGGGCGGGTGGGGTGACCTTGCATGACCCTGCTGGGGGTATACAGGTAACCCTCCCAAAATGTATGCTGCTAAGTGAGAAATTTGTTAAGTGAGTTTGGTCCCATATTATGGCTTTGCTTGCCACGTGTGTTAGGTGAATCACTGCACTTGTTAAATTAGGAACACGGTTGTTAAGTGAATCTGGTTTCCCCATTGACTTGGCTTGTCAGAAGGTCGCAAGAGGGGATCACGTGACCCCCAGGGAGGCTGCGGCCATCAGTTGCCGAGCATCCAAATGTAAATCCAGTAACCGTGGGGATACTGAAACGGCCGTAAGTGTGAAAAACGATCATAAGTCACTTTTTTACGTGGCGTTGTAACATCACACTGTCACAAAGTGAACTGATATAAGTTGAAGACTCTTTGCAAACACCCATGGCCTTCTTTGCTCCAGGAGCACTCCCTGCAATGTGCAATATATGGTATATGCAATATGGAAACATACCTATGAGAGTAACTGGGGTGCGGGGAGTAAACCCTTAGCAGGATCAAATTATTTTTGTGATAGAACTTTACCCTCCAATTGTTTAACTGTAGATTTCTTAAGGAATACTGTGGGCATTTCCTGCCTCTTTCCAAAGATACCATCAGATGTTATTATTCTGATCATACATACAGCATTATCATATTTGGCACCCAGTTGTGGGTTTAACTGTTAATGGTTTTGAAGCTTCTACTAATATTCATGTCTGGAATTTAAAGAGCGCCCTTGAAGCTTGCATTCACAGTATAAATATGCAAGGATAGATAAACCTTAATTAAATTTGGCAAATGCTTCTGTAAAGAACTAGCTTCATGGTAGATTGTTGCCGTTATGGAGAATTTTGGAGCAGCCAGTATTGACTCAGACTTTTTTTTTTTTCAAAAAAATATTATTTTATGAACTGGCTTTCTTTTGCCTCTTGCAAAATATGGGAGTGGTGTTTGAGACCGTGTTTTAAAACGTTAAGGTTTCACTGGAGCAGACAGAAAAGCACAAACACAACTGCATCCTTTATTATGATCACCTTTTATTGTCACCAGCTTTTTAAACCAGTTCCAAAAATATTATTATTGTAATATTATTATTATTATTTTGGGGGAAATCAAGAACTCTGTAATGATGTTGAGCTCTTCACACCAAAGCAATTCTACTTGAACTGTAGTGTTTTTAATATCTATTGGGAAAACGTAGCGCGATCTTGTTTGCATCCTTGACGGTGGCTGTAATTTGTAATCTGCTCTTTGCTTGAGGAGAAAGGATAGAAGAGAAAGAAAGGAGCCCTTACTACACAAATGCTGCAGTGAGATATTAGGATGCTAACCATGAAAAACAGATGCTGGAAGTTGGAAAACGAAGGTTAAAGCTAGACAAAGAACATAAATAAATGAAGCTGGCTTTAATTTAGCCATGTGGAGGCAATCACCGAATTGGCCCAATTGGCAGGAGAGAGAGTGACTGTTTATAGACATTTTCTTGCTATTCTTGTTTTGCAGAACAAGTGGAAGATTTAATTTCATGATGTAATCGTCACTTATAAACTAGTTTATAGCAAACAGAGAGGATAAAGAAAAAGGCAGAACTTAAGTGGGAGTTGCTCCAACAGGACCATTTAAGGATTACTTCCAACCTTGGCTGTGTCAAAGCATTGGAAGTCCTTGACGTTAAAAAAACAAAAAACGAAACACCTTCATTATGGAAGACAAAGTTTAGGAAATTCTCTGGCCATCTTAGCCCAGGAATGAGGAAAGGGCACCACCCAAAGGTGATCAGGGCAGTAATCATGGGTGGCGATTTTCTCTTGCTCTGTTACATGAGTTGAACGTGTCAACCCTGAAGCTGACCTGGGCAAAGGCACCTTGGAGCTTCGGTGCTGCCACACTGGAGCGAGGGACTGCGGTGGGCCAGGCAGAGAGAGCCGGGCTTGGGTAGTCCGAAGAAAACACTTTCTCCCGGGAACCAAGGACGTCCTCACCCCTGGCCGGAGGAAGGAGGAGTGATGTCACCAGACCAGCGGATGCTGCAGTGATTGGGCCATGGGACTGACTGTTTGGGATTTTTTTGGGGGGGGGGGGACTTTCACTTTTAATTAGGTGAAACCCAAGGGGCCCCTCAGAGCTGATCTTCACCAGATGCGCCAATATGAAACTTCCGATACAGCCCTTCTTTGAGGAATCCACCTGCCTTGGAGTTCTTGCTTGCGATGGGTCTATTACTTGGAACCCTGACAGAATATTTATTTTTTAAAAAAAAAACAATTAGGCCTGGTCTCATCCCACATAGCTTTCTCCTCTACAGTTGTAAGTCTCACTTAGGGGCTTTCAGTTGGATTTGGACCCCAGTCCTGTCCAGTGCTTAAAGAAGCTGATAGCCCAAACAGTAATATCTGGAGGACAACTTTGTAATGAAGTAGTAGATAAATCATTTTTAAAAATGGCATAAATGGAAAAACCCTAATGAAATACGTTCTGTGCCAAAATTATATTTCCAGTGTGGTTGAATTGCAGGTAGTCCTTGACTTACAACAGTTCATTTAGTGACTGAAGTGACAACAGCACTGAAAAAGTGACTTATGACCGTTTTTCACACTTACAATTGTTTCTTTACCCCCCAGGGTCACGTGATCAAAATTCAGACACTTGGGAACTGACTCACACTTATGACTGCTGTATCCTGGGGTCATACGATCCCCTTTTCATGACCTTCTGACGAGCAAAGTCAGTGGGAAAACCAAACTAATTTACCAACTGCGGTGATTCTCCTAACACGTGGCAAGAAAAATCATAAAATGGGTCAAAACTCACTTAACAAATTTCTCACTTAGCAGTATAAATTTAGGGATCAATTATGGTCGTAAGTCAAGGACGACCTGTATATTCATGTCCATTCGTATTTATGTCTTTTATTTTTCTCAAGTGATTTCGAATTTTATACTTCGGGATATCCAGTTTTATTCTTTGGGGAAATTTGTAGCTGGCCCAAAGGTACGTTATAAGTATGGTAATAAAATACTGAAAATATTGAAAATTCCTCTCATGAACCATTTTTTCTTATTTTACCAAATGTCATTCTACACTGTTGAACCTTCTTCTAGGGAGAGCAGAACATTTAATCTTTCTATAGTGAATAATGTTAGAAGTTTGACTGATGATTCATTACCGTTAAGTCGTTTTTGACCCAGAGTGGGCCAATAGACTTTCTCCATGGTGGTCCTTCCCAAACCTCTTCTTTCTTGACCTCCAATGGTGCACTCATTGCCAGGGTAGCCAAGTCCATCCACCTTTGCTGCTGATCTTTCCTTCCTTCTCTTTCCTTCCTGGTTGTCCATCATTAGAGCGAGCTCCACCAACCAGAAAATAAGCCCTAGCATGATTTTGCAGGATACCTGTGATATAATCTCTAGCCCCATAACAAGCTTCAGTTAAGATCATCGGAGAGATGGACGGATTTAGTACCATATTTCTCCCAAAATAAGGCCCAACCGGAAAATAAGCCCTAATGCATCTTTTGGAACGAAAATTAATATAAGACCCAGTCTTATTTTGGGGGAAACACGGTACGTTCAATAGGATAATTTGAGCCTGGCCATTTATGCCTTGGGTGAGAAATCTGGGTTGATTTGTTTGATGATCTGCCAGTTTGTTTTCTTGGTTGATCGTGGAATTCCTGGGAATTTTCCCCGGCACCAAAGTTCAAAGGTCTCAGTATTCTTCTTTCCTGCTTCTTCAAAGTCCAGGTGTTAGAAATTTGGCTTTCTTGGAGATTTCATCTCTTATCCAGTTTCTTTTGTTTTGCAATACAGGTAGTCATCAACATACGACCGTAATTGAGCCCAAAATGTTTATGTTGTTAAGTGAGGAATTTGTTAAATGAGTTTTGCCCCATTTTACTACTTTTCTTGCCACGTGTGCTAAGTGAATCACTGCAGTCGTTAAATTGGTAACATGGTTGTTAAGTGAATCTGGCTTCCCCATTGACTTTGCTTGTCAGAAGGTCACAAAAGGGGATCATGTGACCCCGGGACATTGCGACGGTCAGAAATGTGAGTCAGAGACCAGAAGGCCTCCAAGGTCCTTTCCAACTCTGTTATTCTAAACTTCTCAAAAGTTGTCAAGCATCCACATATAAACCTCATGACCATGGGGATGCTGAAACGGTCACAAGGGTGAAAAACAGTAATAACTCACTCTTTCCGTGCCATTGTAACTTTGGACGGTTACTAAGCAATCTGTTGTAAGTCAAGGACTACCTGTCTTTATAGCCTGAGTCAATCCGTGTGGAACCTGGATGGGATAAATCCAACAAGAGCCCCCAGCGAAAATTATTCAAATCCATAGTGAAGGCTTATCAATTCTGTGAAGAATAGAAGTTGGAACACGATAGCCTTTTCAATGTTAAGCTGTTAATCCTTGAATTGAGCTAATAAGCATTTCTTTCTTGGAGAGCTACATCCCAAAATTTAAATACATTCATCATTTGAAGGGTAGGTGAGTGTTAATGTATTCATTTATGCCCAATGAATTATTAAAGCTTCTCGATATTGGAACTTTTTTTTTTTAAAAAAAATCTTAATTATGGACACTTCTAGTTTAATTCTTCCCACCTGCTAAGGATTGTAATCATAACACCCTGCTTGTGGTAATGACTCTTAAAATTATATAGGACATATTCTACAGCTTCTGTCCGGATTTTGTATGTCTCTAAAATTCAAATAAGTTGTGAAATAAGTTGTGGAAATCCACCTGTTATAAGTTACAAAAAAATGTGAAAAACATCCTGCAGCGGTAAATGCTTCATAATATTTGTTGCTTCTTTATTTTGGAACTTTGAAACAGGTGCAAATCCTTACTAAATATTTGAATGAAAGGTTTTCCATAGCCAGTTTAAAGATAATCTCATATAGGTCCAGGGACAAAGAAGTAGATTATTTTGTTGCAGGAAATCACATTATTCCTAAGGAATGAAATATATTTATATTCAAAATAATCCTAATGGTTTTTAAAATGTTGGGTTTGTTGAACAGAAATTGCAAGACTAGTAGAAACCATTTTAAAAACCCAATATAAAAACATCTTAGATAAATATATGAAGGAAAATTAATCCTTTTCTACTTTTTTCCACTATTGGAAATATTTCCGATAATTCCGCAAGTAACCTCTCATTATGGAATATATTAGAGATGTGCTGTTTCTGTTATTTAGTTAAAAGGTAAAAAAGAAAAAAAGAGCAGCGGTGGGAAATCTATGGCAAGTGACAGAACGCGTCTCAGAAGCTGTATGTGATTTGATAAGTCACAAGTGAAAGCTCGCCTTAGAGGAATATGAACAAAAATTGCAATTAATTGAACCTGATGTAAATTGTTGGTTAAACGGTGAATATCTAGCCATGTTACTTTATTTCTTGAATCTGAGCGTCTTCTTTATGTCCAAAGGCAAGGACTCGCTTTATGCAAAGTAGTATAATTGTTGCATAGGCATCACAATGTCCTGATGCAACATATAAGATGAAAATTGTGACCTTTTTCATTTCAGTCCAGAGAATCTAATTATATGCTACTGCCTGGTCTCCAGCCCCGAGATGAGCAATTAGCTGGGCACTCACAGATCTCTTTGGAAACAGATGGTTGCTCTTTAAAAGCTTCTCGGAGGGAGAAATATACTCACAGGATATGTGCTCATTGTATAAAAAAAAGAGATCAACCCTCCTTACCATCAGAACATTTCTTTCTTTAAATGGGAAAATATTTTATTCAAATATATCCGTTTGCTAGCCAATACGTGGCCTGGTTGTGTTGACTCTTAGCAGCCACATAAAGACATATTCACCTGGATATGCCCAAAATATGACATACAGCGACAAAAAGATTATGAGGAATTTTTTTTAAAAAAATCTAACCTTATACTGTTTGGGAATTAAATCTTTTTTAGAATGAGGGAGTAGAAGTGTTCTCTACTGTAGTTTTTCAAGTTTTATATCATGTACATTTCTTGAATTTATACCTAGTCCTCGACCTACGACAGCAATGGGGACTGGAATCTCCATCGCTAAAGGAAGGCAGTCAGGAAGAGTGAACACCTTGCTTAGCAACAGCGGTCCCTGCCAGTCCTGGTCGCTGTTGTTAACTTAATCTCACTGTTGTTTGATGAGGCAACTTCCTGCTGGATTCCCACAACTCGATGGGGAAGCTGGCTGGAAGTCGCCTGTCCCAGACTGGGAGGCAGGTATGTGACTGCTGTGGGTGGGTGGGGGACGAAGCAAGGGGCACATGCGGATACGAGGGAGCATCAGGAGGGCGCACGGGAGATGCTAAACAGGTAGGGAAGTCGTGGGGGGGGGAATACAGTGCGAATTGGGGCATATGGGAGAGTGCAAGAGAGGGTGTGGGAGGGTGTGCAGGGGGGCCCAGATGACTGGGGTGCAGCTTGAATGCAGAAGGGTGAGTGGGTGGGGGAAGATGACCCCGACCACTTGCAGTCTTCCCACCGGCCTCTCCGCTGACTTCCTTGGGAAGCCCCGGGAAAGGTTGGAAGTGGCGATCCCAAGATGGCGAGTTACTTGGCAACCGGTCACGGGAGCAAATGGGTTGCCAAAGAGGCCAGGCTGGATTAAGAGTTTGGTTACATTTGGAGGGTTGACTCTTACGGTTAAGATTTTGATATTAACTAGAAAAAGTAAATGGCTTTCTGTGGGAAGCAGAATTATTGTGGCTATTTTGACTCCCAACAAAGATAAGCAACTTTATGATTTTAGAAACTGGACACTATTCTCTAAGTAGAAGGGAACAATACGAGCCGGCCTTTTGGGGCTTAGAAAACTATACAAAATGTCATAACACTGGAAAGGTTAAGAGAGATCTTTGAAGAATGATAACTTGATACCTGATTCTATGGGTAAATTATGCCAAAAAGTGTGAATGGGGGAAAGATAGATGTGGAACAAATTTTGTTTGATAAGGCAGAGAACATACTGAAAGTGGAACTATAAATGACAGGCCAAGAGAATGATTTGGAAAAGGATGCTTAATTGGATATATAAAAGAAACTGCTTGAAAATTTAAAAATTAAAAGGGAAATGATAAACCAAGCAAAAGTTCTGGAAAATTATTATCTTTCTAGTTTTATCAAGGAGGCTTGTTAAACTCTTGAAGAAGTATCTGCATTATCAGAAGAATTTAAAAATAAATCCTATGACAATATTTGAATTAACTAAAGATTAAGGCTGTTCGAAGTAAAAGGAAATAATATAAAATGGTGTACTTGATTGAGATTAAAATAAGACCTTTTTTTGCATAACTCTGGCATCTCTTTGCAGATTTTCTGCTGACTTCAGGAATGAAAAATCGATGTTTGTGAATTTGCTTATAGATAAGCAATGGAATTTGGGATGAAGAGATTCTTGTTTGTAATCTTATTTGAGAATTAATAGTTACTAGATTTTCTAGATTTCTTTTCTTTTTCTTTTTCTTCCACTTTCTGTTTTTTCTTATTACTTGTTTCTTTTTCTTTTTTGTTTGAGTTTTTTTATTATTGTAATCAAAATCCTTCATAAGGATTATAGACAAAAAATTAAAACTTTACCAATTGGAGATAATGGGTATTTTTTTGTTATAAAAAAGCAGCACCCCAGTTTTATGAAAATTTTAAAGATGGTATGAGAATAGACTGTTATACAACCAGGTTATAAGAATACAGCGGGTTTTTTTTCCTTCATGATGCTGAGTTAGCACTGAGGCTGAATTTGTGTTTTCTACAAACTGGAACATTTATCCATCTGCTTTATTTGCTATCTTCTTTGAAATTAATTGGACAGGTTTATTACTGTAGTTTTTATCATTCTGACAGCAATTTAAACATTTTAATGGCCTGGCTCTTATAACAAAGCATGTTGGATTTTTGACGTGCCTAGTTCAAGTTACACATCCATCACCTATACAGATCCTTGCCTGGCTGCTTAGACGATCATGGAATCAAACTATATTTATTCTCCAGTCAGTAGCTGCAAGTGAGTCAAAATAGGATTGTTATAATCGTCTCCTGAGTGGCTCCAGGAATTAACCCTTTGGCCAGCCTGACATCGCATCCCATTTAGTCTACCTCAGTCATTGAACATTACAACTGCTATCTTACTTGACAACCCCATTTTGCCAGAAGCAATCTGCACAAATAAAACCTGGAAAATCACCCAGGACGAGAGCTCAAGTGTATTTTATGGCGCTGCCTGTGAGAAATTCTTGATGTCAAGTCATCAAATTGATATTTGTAATGATGAGACTCTGCAGAATAGCAGTTCATATGGTTTCCAAGTCATTGTGAAGTGCACAAAATATGTTTGGCTAGAGAACATTTTTCACCTGCTGAGCGAATGCCACCCAGAGGTGGTCCTCGACTTAGTGACTATTCTAAGTTACAACAGCACTGAAAAAAGTGACCTGGGACCGACTTACACACTTACGACCGTTGCAGCATCCCCACAGTCACCTGATCAGAATTCAGACACTTGAGAGATTGACTCATAGTTATGACGATTGCAGTGTCTGTGATCCCCTTTTGCGAACTTCTGACAAGCAAAATCAATGGGGAAATTTGATTCATTCAACAACCTAGTTTTCTAACTTAACAACAGCAGTGATGTAGTTCACCATTGTGACAAGAAAGGTCATAAAATGGGGGGGGGTCTTGCTTAGCAACTGAAATTTGGGGGTCATTTGTGGTCATAAGTCAAGGAGTACATATATTTGCAAAGGAAAAGAAAAGCTCTTCAAATAACCTTTCAATAAGACTTGGAAAAAACATTGCAATAACATACGACGAAGCGAAAACGAGAGCCGGATCCAGAATGGCCCTAACCTAACTGCACTCCTCCTATATGAATAATGTGAATAATTCATCTACAGGGATTGCCTTCCCTAGCGGGAGGCAAGGCAGCTTCAGAGCTGTCACTCATTCTTCCCATTGGAAACTGACATCATCTGTGGCAGCCACTTTGATCTGCAATTAAAGGAAATGATAGAGCAGCTGTGACTTCTGCAAAGATAATCAGGGAGGCCGTGCTTTCGGGGGGGGGGGGGGGAATATCGCTTTTTTTTCCTGCTAAAACGTTTCACGAGTCGCTAAAATTGGAGAGAAGATGATGTTGGAGTGCCTGTAGGAGCATCTGGTCACTCCTCATTTTGTTGTGTTGTGGTTCCTCATTTTGTCGTGGAAGCAACTGCGTTCTCTTCGCGGACGATGTAAAGCTGTTCAACACCACAGACAATACTGCTACCCTTCAAAAAGAGCTCGACTATGTATCAGAATGGTCAAACAAATGGCAACTTCAAATCTCAACAAATAAATGCTCTGTCTTACACATTGGCAAAGAAAAAAAATCAGAAAATAAAATACAGGCTGAATAGTCAAGACCTTGTTGAGGATCCAAACTCTGTCAAGGATCTTGGAGTTCTCATCTCTAATGATCTAAGTGCTAGAGCCCACTGTAACTACATAGCCAAAAAGGCATTAAGAGTTGTTAACCTAATCTTACGTAGCTTTTTCTCTGGTAATATTACACTACTAACTAGAGCATACAAAACATTTGCTAGACCAATACTCGAATACAGCTCATCAGTCTGGAACCCACATTACGTATCTGATATTAGCACAGTTGAGAAAGTCCAGAAATATTTCACAAGAAGAGTTCCCCACTCCTCTACTCATTGTAGAATACCTTATGCCACCAGGCTTGAAATTCTAGACCTAGAAAACCTTGAATTACGCTGTCTTCGGTCTGATCTAAGTATGGTATATAAAATCATACATTGCAATGTCCTACCTGTCAATGAATACTTCAGCTTCAACCATAACAACACAAGAGCACACAATAGATACAAACTCAAAGTTAACCGAGCCAAACTTGATTGCAGGAAATACGACTTCAGCAACAGAGGGGTCAATGTCTGGAATCCTCTACCTGACTCTGGGGTTTCTTCCCCGAACCCCAAAAACTTTAACCTCAGACTGTCTACTTTTGACCTCACCCCTTTCCTAAGAGGTCTGTAGGGGGCGTGCATAAGCGCACCAACGTGCCTACCGTCCCTGTCCTATTGTTTCTTTTATTTTTCTTATAAGTATCTCATGTATTTAAAACTATATTTATTCTTATACCTGTATCTTGTAAGTGATTGACAAATCAAATGTAAAATGTAAAATGTTATTGTTGTTCTTCAGGATTCCCTTTGTGGCGAGACTTCCCTCCTCTGTAGAGCGTTACCTGGAAGGAAGTAAAAAGCAATTTGGCAACAGATTTGTTTTCCAGACACCTGCCAGTGCCGGGAACCTCTGAATAGGATTTGCACCTTGCATGCCACCTGTTCAGACTCTCTGCTTCAACGGGGCAGTGTATCCTCCCTTGAATGTTGAGTCTGGCAGACACTGGATCGTATAGGGACTAGATGCCGCTTTGAGTGCTTATACAAGAGGAAAAACAGACTTTCTCCAACTAACAAAACATACAGCAGCACATAATTAGGTGAATGGCCTAGATATGAATATATAGAACACATATTCCATTCTCACCAACCATGTATTTCAAAATGTAACCTATAATTAATAAATGACTTCTTGAATTTCCCCATACCTTACAAAATTGATGTCATCATTCCAGCAACCATCCACTCCCCCCAATAACTCCGAGACAGATCATCTCCTCAAAGGTTCCTTTTTATTTGGATAGTAACTGGCACAACTGGGGAATCCCGAATGCGAAACTTCCGGGCTTCCTTGCAATAAGTAAAAACTACAAATCCACCCCCTGCACCTATCATCGCATCGCATGGCCCAATCACCATCCGTCCCAAGTTAGGACTTCCTCTCACTTATGCACAAAATAACATGACCTTGAATCAGGAGAAGAATGTTGTTATGTCTAACTAGATATACTCCAATGAATCCCCGCTCCCACTTTCCCAGGGTCACTGGTGGCAGCGTGGGAGCATTGACTACGTGTCTCCATCAGATGTGCACCTCAGTATCGTGCCCCTTTTATATACTGTATTTTTACCCCAGCTAGTCCTTGACTTATGACCCAAAATTGAGACCTAAATTTCAGTTGCTAAGTGAGACATTTATTAAGTAAATTTGCCCCATTTTGCAACCTTTCTTGCCATGGTTGCTAAGTGAATCGCTGTACTTGTTAGATTGGTAAATGTTTTTCAGCTTCTCAGCGTTCAGTTTGTGTCCCTTTAACAACATAGCAAATGTCCAAGGACAAAATTTTCTCCTGCTTGTGGTTATGATCCTCTTGATGGTGTTGGATGAAGTCCAGACCCCTTCAGTCTGGATAGGTGCACCTCCAGCAAAGCTTACAGTACAGGTAGTCCTCGACTTACGATCACAGTGGAGCCCAACATTTCTGTTGTTAAGCGAGACATTTGTGAAATGAATTTTGGCCCATTTTGCGACCTTTCTTGCCACGGTTGTTAAGCGAATCCCAGCACTTGTTAAATTAGTATCACGGTTGTTAAGTGAATCTGGATTCCCCAGAGGGACTTTGTTTGCCAGAAGGTCACATACAGGACACTGTAACCGTCATAAACAGGAATCGGTTGCCAAGCGGGTGAATTTTGAATCACATGACCCTGGAGATGCTGCAACGGTTGTAAGTGTGAAAAACGGTCCTAAGCCCCTTTTCTGGTGATATTGTAACTTCAAACGGTCACTAAAGGAACGGTTGTAAGTTGAGGACTACCTGTGTTAAAAAGCCTGCGTTGTGTTGCTGCCATCAAACTGAAATGCTGGCTGCGTTGAGGGGGCGGTGAGAAAGCTTCTAGCTATTAGGGTTGGTGTGTAATTTATTGCTTTCCCACTGAGCGTTTGGTTGGTGGGGCAAGTTCTGCAATGAATCTTAAAAAGCTTACAGCCGAAGCTGCTGACAATTAAGTAATTCTTTACGTTTAAAAAAAAAATGGCATCATCTCAGGGCCAGCCATGGAGCCAGCAGAGTGCCTGGCCTTGTTTTTTCTGCAGAAATATTTCTTCATGGATGTCTCTCTTGTCAAGGACAACTCAGCTTCAGCTCCTTTCAAATGGCGATAGCCGGTTTCCTACATTTTCTAATCCTTCCTTCCTTCCTTCCTTCCTTCCTTCCTTCCTTCCTTCCTTCCTTCCTTCCTTCGTTTCTTTTTACCTTATTTCTTTGGTACTGAACTCTTATATTAGATTCAACTTGACTTTTTAAGAGTTAAAAAGAAGCCTAAATGGATGCTACATGGCTCAGCATTGTGGGGATTTCCTTCAAAGCGTATTTTTACATTTTATTTTTAAGGCCAGTAATCATCCATAAAGCATAACTAAGTATAATATCTAAAACTAATACAAATATTGTTATGCAATTATTATGTAGTATTCAGTCCGTTGAATTAAAGTCTCCACAGCTGTTGCATAAAAGAAGGCAAATATTTCTTGATATTCAAGAAAGCAGGACTAAGACTAATGGTTTTAATTTATGGAAGGATTGTTTTTGATTGAATAATGAATACCATCAGCAAATTGAATATAGGAAAGTTATCCAAGGATGCATTGGTCATGTTCTCCTTTTTTGTATCTCCATGAAGTTGAAAGCCAGTTTGATTTATGCACAGGGCTAGAAAGCAGGAGGTTGTAAGTTGAAGTCCCTCCTTAGACATGAAAGCTAGCTGAGTGACTTTGGGCCAATCACAAGGAGGCTGCGAGTTCTAGTCCTGCCATCCCCACTAGAGCCACGTGGGTTACTTTCAGCCAGTCACCCTCTGTCAGCTCAATCCACCGCATGGGTGGTTGTGGGGCAAATAGGAATGTTTGGCATCTTATTTGTAAGAATAATATATATCGATTTGATTTTGAGGCCTCCCCAAGTCTAGAATGATATAAATTATCATTTTACAAAATGAACACATTCTGTCCCCCATCTCCTTTGAGGGAGCCCTACCACCCCTCACCCCCACCCCAAAGTCGGATCTTCAAAGGAGCATCATTAAGGTGGAAGTGACACGAATTTCCTTCCAGACGACACTCCCTTCCTGGAGCTCCACAGATGGCACCTTGGGATTGAAGGGACCCCAAGCCCCCCAACTCTGCCTGATCTTTCCTGGACGGGCAGAACCCCTGGGCGAGACGGAGCGCCTGAGAGGTCCCCGGGCTGCACTCTGAAAGCCTTCGTGGAGGTTAATTAGCATTCGGAATTGCACCCGGAAGCTGCGGACTATTCAACTTTCAAGACGGTAAGGAAAGCACGGCCGTGCCGTTGCCTTCTGGACCAAACGTGAAGAAAATAATCGTTTGTTGTTGTCCAGTTGCTAAGTTGTGTCCAACTCTTCATGATCCCACGGGCCACAGCATGCCAGGTGCCCCTGCCCTCCCCTGTCTCCTGGAGTTTGCCCCAATTCGTGGTCATTGCGTTGACGACGCTATCTAACCATCTCACCCTCTGCTGTCCCGTTCTCCTTGGGTCTTCCGTCTCCCTTCTCTTCTCCTTTGGTGGCCAAAGCCTTTGAGATCCAGCTTCAGGATCCGTCCTTCCAAAGAACAGCCGTGTATTTTCGTCTGCTCTCATCTCTTGTCTTTCTCTAATTGGCACTGAGGGTTCCTTATGGCTACTTCCGGGCATCACTCGAGCCTCAAAACACTCGATTGCACAATTCTTTTTGTATGTGCATTATTTTCCACCCGTGAAGCTTCCCAGTGATTATTGCAGATGCATCAACATCTAACAGCTCTTGTTCATAATGAATAATATGAAAATGTGTAGTTAGGAGATACAAAGGATTCCTTTGAACCATCTGCTGCACCTTCTTATGGTTTTTTTCCCCTGTCACTGCGTGATGATTTAGTCCCCCCACTGTCAACATTTTCTGTTTTATTACACTCCTGAGGGTGCTTTTCCCCGCTATAAGTGCTTCTCCTTAAGGGATTTTTTTCCCCCTGCTTTTTGTTGCCTTCAGTGTTTTAAAATCTGCCCTTTCATAACTTCTTCTTTTAACCTGCAGTTCCGTCCTCAGCCCAATTCTGAAACGCACATACGTTTTCGTCTGTTCTCATCTCCTGGTTTCCTTTTTTCTTGTCTTTCTCTAATTGGCACTGACGGTTCTTTATGGCTACTTCCAGGCGTCACTCGAGCCTCAAAACACTCGATTGCACAATTCTTTTTGGTATTCAGGCAAACAAATAAACAAACAAATAAATGGATTTGTGAGCCTCCCAGGATATGTAATGAATTTGCTTTTATTTATATTTATATATTTCTTTTTATGACACAGTGGTCATTGGTTTAAAGCAAATTGAATTATTTGTTCTGACCCGGGCTTGTTCCCAAGATCATCAAGCCGACTCCTCATCCTGATAAAACTCCTTTTATGTAGGTTAAAGGGAATTCCTCTCCAGCAAAGTCCCGGCAAACAGGTTTTCATGAGATTTCACAACTACAGACCTTTATCAGGCTGAGAGAGTTGCCAGGGCAATATCTTTCAAACGCCACACCGTAGCAGCAAGTACTTGCCAAGAAGTCAGGAACAGATCTTCACCTGAATGAATTGAACTAATTGTCTCCCGCAAAAGCCCACTCCCCTTTCGCTCCTCCTTATTCCCTCGGGGAGGGGCCATTCACCATCCACCTGTGCCTTTACTCCCACATCGACCCTAGTTCCTTAGCTGTTCCCTTCTCCTGGCAGCTCTGCGCATGTGCACACTGGGAACAGGCTCCGGCTGTTCTTCTTCCTCACTGATCTCCGACGGCATCTGATAACCATCAGGCGGCCCTGGTCCCATCTCTGCTTCCAATGCAGAGCCCTCATCAGAGCCTTCCCCAGACTCCAGGACTGGCCCAGGTTCCTCCCCTACCTCCTCACTGTCCGAATCAGCTGCCAGCTCCATTGGCTGCTGGTAGGCCACAACGTTATTCCGAAATAAATGTGGAACTCCTCTGCACATGCATTTATCTGATGCCCCTGAAGGGGAGAAGGTCGATGTCCTCCTCTGCAGGAGACCCCCTGCATGTGCAGAGAAGTTCCACATTTATTTCTGAATAATGCTGTGGCCTGGGTGGGAATGATCTGGTCAGGCGGGAGAAGGAGTCGTAGATAGACAGATTTTTTATTTATCTGTATATCGCCTTTAGTATTTTTTACAAACAACCCAAGGCAGGAAACACCTCCAACACCCTTGTATCCTGCTATTTCCTCCACAACAACAACCCTAGGAGGTGGGTTGGGAGAGAGAGAGTGACTGGCCCAAAGCCACCCAGCCACTTCTCAGGCCTAAAATGGGACAAGTCGCCAGGTGGGTTTCATGCAAAAGGCAGGACCAGAACCCCCAGACTCTTGGTTCTCAGCCTGGTGCCTTAACTGAACTGGCCCCCTTATACCGGGGGCCCCCAGGCCATGGCCCACTACTGTTCAAAATCGGGCCGCGGAAGCAGCGGGCGAGCACGCACATGTGCACACCTCCACTTGTGCAAGGGTCAGGTGCAGACTGCGCGTGCAAAACTCCCCCCCCCCCCCCCCCCCCCCCCCGGTTCACGAAGCCAGAGAGGTTGGAGTCCAGCTGCCAGGCAAGTCTCCAAGGGACCTCAGCCCAGGGAAGCCCAACGGCTGAAGGAAGCCTCTCTCCTTCGGGACGCCCCGTGGTTTTCTGGAAAGTAGAAGTAAAAGAGGTGCAAGAGGCTTTTACTGTATCCCTTACAATAAAGGCAGTGCGAGTATTCATGTTTGGGGCTTCTTGTCTGGGCTACCTGACAGGAGACCAATCTCTGGGGGGAAAAAAAGGGAAAATATGGCATGCTTTGATTTAACATTTTATGGAGGGAAGAAAACATTCTTGGTGCCGTTGGCTTCAAGCATTGTTCTTGCAGGCAGCTCTCTAATAATGTAGAGTGGTGATCAAGGAGAAATACGTATTATTAGTTGATGAGGTAAGGAACAAGGCTGTAACAAACATCTTTCATGTGTTACAAGGCAGCTTGATGCCAATGGCTGAATTGTTAGGGTGGGAGGAATGAATCAATAGATTTAGAGCGATTTCAGAAGAAGAAGAAGAAGAAGAACATAGAATCAAAGCACATGCACTTATTTTCTTTTTGATAGGAGAGGCCCAAAGGATATTGCTTCCTGGCTGCACATATCCATATATCTACAGTATATCTGCATCTATTTACACTGCTCAAAAAAAATACAGGGAACACTTAAAACAACACAATGTAACTCTGAGTCAATCACACTTCTGTGAAATCAAACTGTCCACTTAGGTAGCAACACTGATGGACAATCCATGTCACCTGCTGTTGTGCAAATGGAATAGACAACAGGTGGAAAGCAGAGGCAGGTAGCAAGACATCCCCAATAAAGGAGTGGTTCTGCAAGTGGTGACCACAGACCACTTCTCAGTTCCTACGCTTTCTGGCTGATGGTTTGGTCACTTTTGAATGCTGGCGGTGCTGGCACTCTAGTGGTAGCATGAGACGGAGTCTGAAATCCACACAAGCGGCTCAGGTAGTGCAGCTCATCCAGGATGGCACATCAATGCGAGCTGTGGCAAGAAGGTTTGCTGTCTCAGTGTAGTGTCCAGAGCATGGAGGCGCTACCAGGAGACAGGCCAGTACATCAGGAGACGTGGAGGAGGCCGTAGGAGGGCAACAACCCAGCATCAGGACCACTACCTCCGCCTTTGTGCAAGGAGGGACAGTAGGAGCACTGCCAGAGTCCTGCAAAATGACCTCCAGAGGGCCACAAACATGCATATGGCTGCTCAAATAATCAGAAACAGACTCCATGAGGGTGGTATGAGGGCCTGACGTCCACAGGTGGGGGTTGTGCTTACAGCCCAACACCGTGCAGGACGTTTGGTATTTGCCAGAGAACACCAAGATTGGCAAATTCGCCACTGGTACCCTGTGCTCTTCACAGATGAAAGCGGGTTCACACTGAGCACATGTGACAGACGTGACAGGGTCTGGAGACGCCGTGGAGAACGTTCTGCTGCCTGCAACATACTCCAGCATGACCAGTTTGGCAGTGGGTCAGTAATGGTGTGGGGTGGCTGCACAGCCCTCCATGTGCTCGCCAGAGGTAGCCTGACTGCCATTAGGTACCGAGATGAGATCCTCAGACCCCTTGTGAGACCATATGCTGGTGCAGTTGGCCCTGGGTTCCTCCTAATGCATGACAATGCTAGACCTCATGCGGCTGGAGTGTGTCAGCAGTTCCTGCAAGATGAAGGCATTGATGCTATGGACTGGCCCTCCCATTCCCCAGGCCTGGATCCAATTGAGCACATCTGGGACATCATGTCTTGCTCCATCCACCAACGCCACGTTGCACCACAGACTGTCCAGGGGTTGGAGGATGCTTTAGTCCAGGTGTGGGAGGAGATCCCTCAGGAGACCATCCGCCACCTCATCAGGAGCATGCCCAGGCGTTGTAGGGAGGTCATACAGGCACGTGGAGGCCACACGCACTACTGAGCCTCATTTTGACTTGTTTTAAGGACATGACATCAAAGTTGGATCAGCCTGGAGTGTTTTTTTCCACTTTAATTTTGAGTGTAACTCCAAATCCAGACCTCCATGGGTTGCTAAATTTGATTTCCACTGATAATTTTTGTGTGATTTTGTTGTCAGCACATTCAACTATGTAATGAACAAAGTATTTAATAAGAATATTTCATTTGTTCAGATCTAGGATGTCTTATTTTTGTGTTCCCTTTATTTTTTTTGAGCATATATCTATACTTAATTCTCTCTCTCTCTCTCTCTCTCTCTCTCTCTCTCTCTCTCTCTCTCTGAGATCATGATGATGTAAAGAATGTGACAAAAGAAAAGCTTTTAATCTTTTCTAAATGATCCTCCTTAACAGATTTAGGTTGCTATCTGGACCCAGTAACTAGCTAAAATCTCAATTTAGTGGCAGGACCTTGAAACACTGCAGTGACATTTGATGGATTCTACGGCCAGTGAAGGGCCAGCGAGACTTAGCGATTTGAATGGGGAAATAATGTGCAGTGAAAGGATTTAATTCTTCTGCTTAAAATGGTAGCTTCTTTGTGTTTAAAGTTACGAGGGCTTCGTTATGCCCGTTGTCGTGTTTTTTTTTTTACTGTAGAGAAAAGGGAGTGTCCAAGGAGGAAGAGTTTGTCGGGTTATGCAGAGTAGTTGAATGAACTGTTTGGCAAAGGATTGGCAAGTGCAGGAAATCAGGAGCCACGGCGGTTCAGATGAATGCGGATTTATTGCAAGCTTATTCTGCGTACGAGAACCTGAACCGTTAACGGCCCAAGCAGACTGGAAGGTAGCCGAGAGTCAATGGCATTCAAGGTGGGCTGGACTTAGATCTCTTACGGGCGCGAAAAGACTCGAGACTGGTGGCATGTTTGACCCCTCTCTCAGGCTCAGCCTGGTCATGTCCTACCAGAACGCTGGTCCAAATGAAGCAGCCCTCCTCGAATCATGAACGCAGCTACATCCTTTGGAAATAGACTCACGCGGCTGTTTTCCATCCCTCCTCCCTGGCTGTCTGCAGGGATGTGAATTTTTTTTTGTTTTTTTTACTGATCATGTACCCATCTGCACAGACGAGCAACGACAAGCAATTGAAGGAGCTAGATGTGCACTAACCCACTTAACATAGCTCAGCGGGGAGCTGATATTTTAGATTCCTTTTTCTCCCAATTTCAGGCTATTTCTCCGTACACTATAACAGAGGTAGTCTTTCAGCAGAAAACAACTGTGTATTCGATTTCTGAAAGTTCACTGAGATGTATAGTACAGAAAATATTTTTAAAAATATTACTAAACCTCGTTTCCAAATTTTCTATGCTGGCCAAGAAAAGGTACACAAGAGGGAAAAATCTAGTTAATGCATATCCGTTGGAACTCCTATACATTTCCCCTAATGTACAATATACTTAGCTATTTCTGAATTAGCTCCTGAGCATGCTGTCCACTGTAAATCAATTTAGGATTTTAAATCAATCCAGCATCTGATTTAAAATTCAGATACACCCATGGCTCTGGGAACGATTTATAATCCTCATTATCTTTTTGTTCTAGAGAGCATGACGTCTGCAACTTCACCCATCATTTTAAAATGGGACCCCAAAAGTTTGGAAATCCGGACTCTAACCGTGGAGAGGTTATTGGAGCCGCTAGTTACACAGGTAAGTCGTTAAGGCAGATGCACTATTGTTTGTTTGCTAATGTTTCTGTTTTTTAACATTTGTAGTTCTAATCGGGGTTTATATTGCAGTTGTATTTTCCAGCTTATGACAAGAATGGTGAAGTTTGTCAAATAAGGGTTTTAATTGCACTCTGTATTGTGTCATTGTTCAAATTTCATTCAACATTTTGGTTTTCTGAAAAAGAGTAAGCTACGTTTTAGATCAAGTAGAGACATTATTTGAAATTATTTTGTGTGTGGTGGGTGGATATGATTCATCAAATTTGTAGTAACTAGTAAGTATTCATATGCAGATACAGAGAGGGTAATTCAGGAGTAGTAAGATTGATAGGTGAAATCCACATGTTCTTTGAAAATAAAATTCTAGGATTTTTTTTAAAAGATGAATTAATACCAGAGACTTGGGTGAAGAACCCATGATGTCACAACTCTTCCAAACAACAGAAATGGGACCGCCTGGACCTCAGAGACTAAGTAGCGCACAGTGCTGCTGCTACAGATGCCTTTGGAGTACGGATAGATGATAGGGTTTCATCCAAGACACTCCGAGCACACCAACTCTGCGGGGTTAAATCAGCCAAGGGATGTTAATGGGAGACGGTGGTCCCTCAAGTGACCAGGCCCTATGGAATGTGGGGCTTTATAGGTATCATCCAGCACCCCGAGTGGCACCTGGAACCAAATTGGCAACCAGTGCAGCTTGTAAAGCAGAGGTGTCATATCTCCCCCATTATGACTGCCACATTCTGGACCAGCTTCCAAATGGTCTTCAGTGGCAGCCCCATGTAAAGCACATTGCAGTAGTCAAGCCGTTAGGTGGCTAGGGCAGGGGTGACCGGCTGAAGGGCCCCCCATGATCTAGGGGAGGGACCAAGTGGTGCCCGAGATAGAATTCAGCCAAGGCTTTCCTGGCCATGGCTGATACTTGTTCTGACGCAGCCTTAGCAGAAGAAACAGGAGGCTCCTTGTCACGAAAACTCCCTCTCTTTGTTTCCTTCTTGTGAATTAATGGCCTTCACCCACCCGAAAGTCCCAGGCCTTCCAAGAGTTAACAGCCGCAACAGGCCTTTATCAGTTCCTTGCGATCATTGCAAGGCTGTGAGCTCCCAGACGAAAGGCTGCAAATAAGTTCTGGCAAACAGTCTCTGCGGCACGAAACGCTGTGAGCAAAATCTTCAGAGAGACCAACTCTCGTCTCCTACAACCACCACTCCCTTTCCTGCTCTTTATTCCCCAGCCAGGAAGGGGCCGTTCGGCGTCCATGTTTGCTTTGCTTCTCGAGTCAACTCCTTGTCCTCCATTGTTCCCCTCTCCTAACAGCTCTGTGCATGCGCACATCTGGAACAGGGCCCAGCTGTTCTTCCTCCCCACTCATATCAGCCTCCAAAGGCAGCTGCCTTTCCGGTGGCTGGGAAATGCCGGATGGCCTTGGTTCTGTCTCTGCTTCTGACCCAGAGCAGCCATCAGAGCCTTCCTCAGACGCCAGAACTGGCCCCAGTTCCTCCCCAACCTCTGAGCTGATGGGCCACAACAGTACTTGCCCTTTAAGGTTCCCTAATTGTGTGCCAATCTGAAGGGAAGACGTGCAACCCCATCCAAGGTCACCGATAGAACCTGGATGGTTGAAAGACCCCCCTCTTGGCAGATCTCGGTCGGATTGAGGGAGAGGCAGTCCCTTCTCCCCATCCAAAGCCATCACACTGTAGCCTCCAGGCCTTGGGGCAGAACTTTGAGAGCCTCACTTGCCTTTATGTTTTTATTCGGTACCAGATGAAAAATTATGAAAAAAAATTACAAGTGTAATGGAACTCTTGCTTAGCACAAAGATATGAAAGGAAGAAAAGAAGTAAAAACACTTATGGTTATGAAATGATACGTGGTAATGCACTAAGTGTTTCCAAATAATATGTTTAATGGAATTAGAGTTTTGTTTCTTTGAAATGACTGGAGCTGTTCAATTTGCAACAAAGGACGTGAATGAGAGCATCCCGTTGAAAGAGAGGAAATATTATTTCTAACTTCAGTTAATATTTAATCATAGCTATGAACGTTGACTCACTGACGGTGCCTTTCAGTAGCGCTTAAAATTAGGTTTGCAATCTTGCAAATGAAAACGTAAGAAAATAGGTCTGGTGAGCATTCCGTTAGGAAAATAGAAACCTACAGGAACAGTATAGCAGAGTTAGAAGGGACCTTGGAGGTCTTCTAGCCTAACCCCCAAATGTCGATTGTTTCAGTGTCCTTACTTGATTGAGGGTTGACCATGTGCAGTTTAAGTAAGCCCAGGTAGTCCTCGAATTACAACCATTAATTTAGTCATGATTCAAAGTTACAATGGCACTGAAAAAAAGTCACTTCTGTCTGTTTTTCCCCACTTATCACTGTTGCAGCATCCTCATGGTCATGTGATCAAAACTTGGACCCTTGTCCACTGACCTGTATTTATGACGGTCACAGTTTTATTTAGTTTATTTAGTTGTAATGCTTTACATCGTTTCTGTAACTTTCCCTGAAATGCCAAGTATGTATCCTGTTTATGGCTTGATCAGCCACCGCTATCTGGAAATTTCAACTTGTTCAAATTATAGGTTGTCCGGTTGTGAGGGCCAACATGCCACAGAGTGTCATTACAATGGGTTTGAAGAAATCTCATAACTTCCTAAATTATAAATGGAATAGTGGTAGGTTATTTGATTTGGTGGTTTTAAAAAGTCAAAGTATGTAGGGTTGATATTGTATAAAGTTTTGCACTTATTATCCTATATATACATTCAACTATATTTCATATACGTGAGCATATGAAGAGTCATATATATTTCAGAACAGGAAGCCCTTAATTTATAATAAGCAATAATTACAAATCATGGAATTTGAAATTGAGCTTCTAGTATCTGGTTTCACCAATTAAACTGAGCCACACATAATGTGATTTCATTTTAGTTTGTGTGATATGTGAACCTGCCCTTTCTTGTTAGTAACCTATAATTCCACTTAAGAATTGTATGTGAACCAGATCATGGAGATATAGGTTGATTTTGTGCTGCAACCCTCCAATCAGAACATATACTGTATATGAAATACAGTATATATACGTCCTTATATACTCTATTGGTTGAAACTGAAATATTTCAGGAAGGTTTCAAACAATTTTCTGTTTTAAAGGGTTGTTTTTTTTGTCTGTTGGATGAATTTGTAAGATGAGAACAATTTACATACTCCCCCCACCCCCCTTTCTGGCCTAATCTGATTATGTAACGTTCATTGATTTAACTTATGCATTTAAAAAATGTATTGATATGTCAGATACTTAACTACCAGGAAGACAGGAGGAAAAGGGTAGCGTTTTGATTTTGATCTAGACCACTTTATGCGTAAATTTCACGTATCAGCAGAAACATAGGGTGAGATAGGCTGGCAACCAGCATAAAACCAATTCAAATGAGATGCAGATACAGTTTTAAATTAAAACTTTCAAAGCACTTAGAAGCGGAATCTAAATGAAGTGGTACAAATTGGTACAAACTGTATAATTGATGTTTCAACAAACTCAGTTTGTTAACAAAATACAGTGTTTTTTTCTTATAAAACCCTTTTAGTTAATATTTGATTGAAGATGTCTGAATATAGTCTGAAGTAGTCAGTATAAAACTTAGCTGTCAGCATTTGAATCTGGTATAGGTATTTATAGAGCCATCAAATAGATAGTCCTCCACATACAACAACAATTGAACCCCAAACTTCTGTTGCCAAGTGTGACAGTTGTTGTCATCCATGACCTTTCTTGCTGCAGTTGTTAAGTGAATCACTTCAGTTGTTAAGTGAATCTGGCTTCCCCCATTGATTTTGCTTGTCAGAAAGTCACAAAAGGGGATCACATGACCCCTCGGACACGGCACACACACACACACACACACACACACACACACACACACACACACTCCCTGTCATAATTACATGCCAGTTGCACAAAAGTCCAGATTTTGATTATGGCAATAGTCATAAACGTGAAAAATGATCGTGTTACTTTTTTCAGAGCTGTTGTAACTCCAAACACTCACTAAACAAATGGTCATAATCCAAAGACTACCTTTAAGTCTTCCAGAACCTTTTACCTGGAAAGCCAACTGAACTACAGAACTAAAAGAAATCTAGTTTGGTCTCTTTATGCCAGATATTTGGAAGAAATAAGATGTCATCCGATTGCAGAAGCCAGGAGACTCCAGCTACTGACTTCTTCAGCCCAGGTTGACCTGCATGGTGCTCCTCGGCCTTTTCTATACTCTTCTGCAGCTGTTGGCTCCAATCTAATGTTGGAAATGATCACAGCTGAAAGAAGCAAACATAATTTGGAAGCTGAGAATACGATGGAGAGAGAGATGGAATAGCAGATGAGTGGAGAAAAAGGACTTTGGTTTCCGGGCAAGTTGCAAAAGGAACATCAGGGATTCCATATGTTGCTCATCAGTGTCCGTTTTATAATTTATGCCCACGGTTTTCCATCTCCTGTGGAGTTTAAAAAACTCCTGGAATGGCTTGTAGAAATTAAGATAAATTCAGCTGCTTTGGGGTCTGTGGACTAAAACAAGAATTTCTTCCAGTTTTCTTGGTAACAATGTGGGAGTAAGTAGGTGAGGTTCCTCTTTCAGGTCTTCCGTCAGATTAAAACTCTGCAATTTCCTGCTGCTTTTCCATGCTTTTCCAGCCTGAACTGCCTTGAATCGTTAAGATTAGGCAAAGTTGCCCGGGGACGCCGTTCAGCTGGCACAACCTAAAAGAAAATGGAAGGGATGAGGAAAAGGAAGAAATCGAGGCGAAGTTCCTAGTTTATATGGTTATCATAGGTTTTGGGAAACCGGTAGAGGACTTTGTGCCCCACAGGTTAAGTTGAAGTCCACAAGTCTTAAAGTTGTTGCTAAGTTTGGAGACCTCTGCCCTACACCACTCCAGACAAACGGCTGTCCACTTTTTTCTTGAAAACTTCCAGGGTTGGTGCATTCACAACTTCTGGATTATGTCCTGTTGTAGTATTTTAGATGCAGGGACTCAATTTTTCTAAAGAAGCCTGAGGAATTTGTTTTCACGGTTCTTGCAAAGAAATATTTTATTATGCTTTGCTCCATAACTCCTCTTTTTGTGGCAGCCCGTTAGATATTGGGAGGCTGCTATCATGTCAACCCCCGGTCAGTGGTGGGATTCAATTTTTTTTTTACTCCTGGTTCTACGGGCGTGGCAGGGGAAGGTGACTGCAAAATCCCCCTTCCCTCCCCTCTGACCTGCTTTCCAGCTCCGTTCTCCTGTGCAGGGCAACCCAAGGAGACCCAGCCGATCAGCCGGGACTCGATGGGAGGCAGAGAAGAGATTGGGGTTGGCGGGGCCAGTCCGAGGCGGGATTGGCCGGTTCTCCCAACTATTCAACATTTCCGCTACCGGTTCTCGAGAACCGGTCCGAACCGTCTGAATATACCACCTCTGCCCTAGTCCTTTATTTATTTATTTCATCCTAGTCATTTAGGATGGCGCTATGGATGGATATGTGTGTGTGTGTGTGTGTGTGTGTGTGTGTGTGTGTGTGTGTGTGTATGTATTCTATGAAGCGATGCCCTAATGGAGCCACGCTGCCCATTCTGCTAAATTGCTACCCTTGGATGATGTTTTGCCACGCTTAAAGATTTGGAGGTGCCCTTTAATCGCCCTGCTTTTACGCATCCCTGTTTGTATTCTTTTATCAGCCCAGGAGATCACAGTCTCTGGCATGTCCCCTCTGAGGTTTCCAGTGAGCACAGTTCACGGGAGGATGGCTGATAAGCAAGGTTAAAAGCTGAGCTGAAATAAGAAATTGGAATCCTAACTGAAATGAAGGATTGCAAGAGTTGACTTGAATAAAGAATAAGGGGAAGAAGAAGAAGAAGAAGAAGAAAAACTCGCAGGCAATGACCCTTTGGCTCCCCCTGTTTCATTTCAAACTGTTACGAGCCGGAAAAGTTGTTCGGCTAAATTGTGTTCAGCAAAACATCTTGCCTCTAAAGGATTTCTTTTTTTTTAATCCAGACTCATAGGAGAAGATAATAAGCCTCCTTAACAAAGTTGTTTCTTTTTTGTGAAGTTCTTATTTATGATGGTCCACTCAGTTCGTTTGCATAATGATTTATACTTTGTCGAACATTAGAGCCAGAAGAATATCTCAGTCGACCGGGTTATTGTAGGATCAGCCAATTACCAACTCTGGTTTTTTTCAGAATAATTGTATTAATGTGTTTATGTGTGGTCATTTGGAAACAAATGCATTTTTCCCTGCCTCTTGGACTCTAGAGCTTGCTCCGTTTTCTAAAAAACAAGCCATTATTTTCTGCCTTATGCTGGTCTGTGGCCATAATTAAGATTTGATTCGATTTGTATTTCGCCCCGCTCTCCTCATCGTAGCCCGTGCCATTGTGAGCTATTATTTCCTGGTCACGGGGCCAATATCCCCAATTAAAATAAAAACTTAGACTTCTCTGTTTTTGCAGATGGTTGTGACAGTTTTACCCCCTTTCCGTGGATTTGCACTCTGTTTCGTCTTTCCCCCTTTGCTCACTTGATCACTAACCCACAGAGCGCATGGATTCCTCTACATGCGACCACAACTGAGCCCCAAATTTCTGCTTTTCAGAAGTCTGTAAGAGGTGATCGCGTGACTAAGGGACACCGCAGCCGTCATAAATATGAGGCAGCTGCCAAGTGTCTCAAGTTGGATCACATGGTCCTGGGGAATGCTGTAGCAGTCATAAGTGTGAAAATGGTCATAACTTGCTGGTATAAAATTGAATGGTCACTAAATGAATTGTTGTAAGTCGAGGACTACCGGCATAGGAATAACGGAGCTGGAAAGGATCTTGGATGTCTTCTAGTCCAACAAAGTTAGGAATTGGAGAAAAAAAAATAGCAAAGTACCACTGAACCTTTTGACGGGTCTCTGTGTCATTGCGTTTATCTACTATTTTGTCTATCATTTTGGATAGAGAGGCTCACGTGCAAACACATGTATTTATTCCCTCGTAGTACGAATTGTGTAACTCTGTTGGTGAGAGCCCTTTGGGTTGACTGTGGTTTATAAATCCATCGCCCTGTGAGTAAATTGGGCAGAAGATTCCACGGGCTTTAATTTTACGTTTCCTATTGTACATACGATAAAGTAATACTCTCCCTCCCAAGGAGCCAGGAATTTATGCTTGAAGAAACAAAATAGTAAACCAATTAATGTTCAAGACAATAAAGCAGTAATTGGAACTGAGCCTCTGCCTTCATTTAGGAATATTAAATGAGAAATTCCATGATTGTGCATCCGTTGTATTGAGGCTCAGCGTTACCGCACTTGCCTTTTCCGATGGAGTTGATTCCGGACAGGTAGCCTTCAGCTTACGACTATAACTGAGCCCCAAATTTCTGTTGCTAAGCAAGACATTTGTTAAGTGAGTTTTATGGCCTTCCTTGCCACAGTCGTTGAATGAATCACTGCAGCTGTTAAGTTAATAAAACGGTTGTTAAGTGAATCTGGCTTCGCCATGGTGTCAGAGGTCGCAAAAGGTGATCCTGTGACCCCGGACACTGCGACTGTCATAAATAAACATAGTTGTCTTTGCTAGAACCTCTTCAATTTCCAGCTGACTCTTACATGCTCCGTTCTTAAGTGCCAGTTGCAGAACATTGTGAATACAAATTCTGTTTTTTGGGGAACTCAAAGCTCATTTGGACATGACCTTCTTCCATTTCTCTCCATAGACCCTTTTCCCCTTTAGTGGGAATATTCACAGTGGGGCACCGCTGCATGTGGCATTTATTATATATATGAGTGGATTTTCTTGCCTAGCAATTTTCATTTCTTTAGGTGCATATGGAAATCAGAAGTAGCATTTTGCTGTTCAGGTTGCCTCTAAGCCCAAGCAAATAATCTTGCCTTTTGCCACTATTTTCAACTCTTATTTCATGTTGTTCAGATGGAAGCCTAATCAATCTAGCAGCCTTAACTGCTGCTGAATATTGAGTTGTTTTCAGAGGACGTATATTTATATATTGGAACTTTCACAGCAAATGAAGGATTTCTGTACATGGTGGAATTTAATGATTGCGTTTTAATTTATGAATCGAATTACTTCAATGAACCATGCGTTGTTATGAAAGGTCATATAGACAAATTTTTAAAAAGAGTCAGAGTTTAGATGTGCTTTGTCTGCCTAGCTCAGAATTTAACAAAGTTCTAATTGTGAAATAAATACTACATTCATGCTAAATTATACCTTTGTGTTGCATGATTTTGAATTCAGCTTTTCATATTTGACGTGCCATCAGATCTGAGAGCTACATTGATCATTACCGGTCAGTTTTGAACATATTTTTCGATGAACCTGATTCTGGCTCTTTGTTATATTATTTCAGCAATTTTTAAACAATCTGCAGCTGGTTGATTGTCATTGAGCAAAATCCAAAACAATTTTTAAAAAAAGGCTTTAAGGGATAAATTAAAAGCGAAACAGTCTTTGTCTCCATTTATTTTCGGACCATCCTAGATAATAGGCATAATATATTAAATAAAGGTTTAATATGTTATAAAGGTTTGGAATGGTGTGTGATGGCTTAGCAGGGGATGAGGGATGGGGCGATGGCTCAGTGGTTAAAGATGTTGAGCTTGTCAGCTAGAAAACTGACCGCTCAGGTTCGAGACCCGGGCGCCCTGCAATGGAGTGAGCTCTCGTTCCGTGCTCCAGCGCCTGTTCATCTAGCTGTTCAAAAGCATGCAAATGCAAGTAGATAAATAGGTACCACTTCGGTGGGAAGGCAACATGTTGGCCACATGACCGCACGAAATGTCTTTGGACAGCAGTGGCTCGCTCGGCCAAGAGAGGGAGGTGAGCACCGTGTCCTAGACGCAACTGCACAGGAAACCTTTTCCTCTTAAGAAAGGTTTACCTACTTACCTTCCGTTAATAAATCAAAGGCACAATCTTGTCTGCTGACATAAATTCAGCTTCTCAAGGGCAAGCGTGAAGGAAAGAGAAGCCACCCTGTTACTGGTTGTAGCATCTCAGAACGACAAGACACCCCAACCCTTCGGTGGGTGCAAATTCAGAGGTCTTGGGGAAGGCCCCGGGTGGGTCGGAGGTCAGGCTCACTAGAGCGAGGGGCTTCCTCCTCTGGACCTCACGCAAAACAGCCTTTGAAGGACGCGTGGCTCCTCTGTGGGATTCCTTTATCAAGGGAAGGTTTCGGGTGGAGCTGCTGCAGACGAGTCCCCCACCGGTGCTTTGTCCGAAGGCAACTCGCCTTCCTTGTTTTTCCTTGAAGGAGTTTCGCTTCTCATCCAAGAAGCTTCTTCAGTTCTAGGAGAAACCAGAAAGTCCAATTGCCTGATGTTGAAAAAGCACCTCTGGGACAACCATGACCTGGATGACTGAGAATCTCTATCGACATTTTGCTTAAACAGAGTTTCGAAGAAAAAGACGTGAAAGTAACGGGATTGGCTTGAATATTGGTCGAAGGGAAGAAAATTGGAAACGGGACAGGGAATTGGGCTGCTCCTTGATAGAATGGAATGGAAGGGAAGGGAAGGGAAGGGAAGGGAAGGGAAGGGAACGGAAGAGAAGAGAAGAGAAGAGAAGAGAAGAGAAGAGAAGAGAAGAGAAGAGAATATATGGAATCGAATAAGAATAGAAATAGAATAGAAATAGAAATAGAAATAGAATAGAATAGAATAGAATAGAATAGAATAGAATAGAATAGAATAGAATAGAATAGAATATATGGAATGGAATAAGAATAGAATAGAATAGAATATGTAAAGAGAAGAGAAGAGGAGAATAGAATAGAATAGAATAGAATAGAATAGAATAGAATAGAATAGAATAGAATAGAATAAATATTGGAATGTAGAATAGAATAATGGAACGGAACGGAACAGAACAGAATAGAATTCTTTATTGGCCAAGTGTGATTGGACACACAAGGAATTTGTCTTGGTGCAAATGCTCTCAGTGTCCATAAAAGAAAAGAGACATTCGTCAAGAGTCAAGTATCATCAAGTGCAACACTTAATGATAGTCACAGGGTACAAATAAACAATCAAATCATACTAGGAAACAGTCAATTTAAAAAATCGTAAGGATACGAGCAACAAAGTTACAATCATACAGTCACAAGTGGGAGGGGATGTGTGATAAGGAGTGGTGAGAAGATTAATAGTGATAGATATGCAGACTTCGTAATAGTTGGACAGTGTTGAGGGAATCAGTTGTTGAGCAGAGTGATGGTGTTCAGGGGGAAAAAGCTGTCCTTGTGTCTAGTTGTTCCAGTGTGCAAGACTCTATAGTGTCATTTTGAGGGAAGGAGTTGAAACAACTTATGTCCGGGACGTGAGGGGTCCGTAGATATTTTCACAGCCCTCTTTGTGACTCCTGCAGTATATACAGGTCCTCCATGGAAGGCAGGTGGGTAGTAATAATTAAGGTAACAATAAATAGGAACCTGGCCAGAGCAGGAGCAGGAAGTTGAAGTTTCTGTGACGTTCTCAAGAACGGGGAGTGAACTATCCAAGGTCAGCCACTGTTCCTGGCTCCCTGTTCTTAGCTGAAAGACCAGTTTATTGAACACTTGGGGTTTGGTGACCTTCCCTGTTTCTGCCAAATGTCAGATTGAGTTACGACAAATTTCATGAACGCGTCGCCTTATAATGGATGAAGGTGGATGCTTTGTTTTGCATTACAGAGACCGGAATGGATGAAGACGGGAATTTCCCCCGTTAGAAATTCGGGTTTTGGCACTAATCAAAAGCCCAGGATCGGGGAGGAGCTGCGGCTGTTGCTGGATGATGCGTCACGGCACTTTTCTGAAGATCACTGGATACGAGGCCTTGTTTGTGAAGTTGGGCTACCGGCGGGTAGAGCTTCTGCGGTTTGCCGGCTGCTTCCCTGCTTTTTTGCGTCTACTTTAATCTCATCATGGGGGATTGATGGGAGATTTTCCCCCTGGTCTTAAGGGTGCCGGAGATCTCAACCCGTCTTCTCTTAGGAGACCATTAGAGGTAGATCATGGTTTATGGACCCCGTGTAGATCAATGTTTCCTCTGCTCAGTCAGCCGATTCATAATGGTCTGGATTGTACTAAAGATGGACTGGCGGGACAGCCATTAGTTGGGCTGCTGCGAGGAAACTTTGGGGCACCTGGAGAAGAAAACCCACTCGGGGGTGAAACTGGGCCTGGGAGGTGACCTGCAAGGTTCCTGGCAGTGGATCCGATCCTGTAATCAAGTGGGCGGGGTTTTCAAAGGTTTGCCGCTGCCCCTTGTAGATTGGATCAGGGGGTCTTCAATCTTGGCAACTGTAAGGCTTGTGGACTTCAACTCCCAGAGTTCCTCGGCCAGCTGGCTAAGGAACTCTGGGAGTTGCAGTCCACAAGTCTTAAAGTGGCCCAAGTTGGAGTCCCCTGGTCTGGATCAGCCACCTTTCTCTGGCTGGTGAAATCTTCCAGGGAGGCGACGATGGATCCAGGTAAAGACAAGCCTGGATGAAATTCAAGCCCAGGTTGCTGCTGTCTTCTCTAAAGGAGCCGGTGGTGTTTCCCCCGCTCAAGAAGCCATGGCCAAAACCTGGAGTCCCTTATGTGTGTGGGGTGTGTGTGTGTGTGTGTGTGTGTCATTGAGACCATTTTAAGGCGGATGTTTCAGAGGTGAGCATTCTTGCCGAGGAAGACGAGTGGGTTGTTTCCGGTGTAGGAAAAGTGAACAGACCACTCGACATGGTGCTGGCAAAAAAACGCACCATGGTCCAGTCCTTTGCTGTTCCCAGAGTAGCCCCGCGTCCCAGATCTAAGCACCCCACAGGCCGGATCCATCTCACAGGCCTTGACTTTGACACCCCTGGTGGAGGTCACACCTGAAGTGGTGGCTTATAGCAGAAGATTGAAGCCCGTTGTCTTTGGTTCCATGATTCAAGATGGGTATAAGTTACAGACAAACAGTTATTTCATCAGGAGGAAAAACATCCTCCTAATGGTTGGAGCACTTTGGGGGTATCACCAGTTGCCCAGAGTGATGATAGGATCCCATTTGCGGATAGTGTTCAATGGGAGCCCATAGAACTAATCCGGTATTTTGATATGGAATTTCGCCCTGAGCTGAGCATTGAATTTCATGTCTCAATGTCGCCTTTATACATTTATTGATTCTATGTTTGGTGTTTTGTGAAAAGCGTCTCGGAAACTTTATTAAATCATTGCATCTCTCACTAAACTAAAATTACGGAAATTCCTTGGGAAAGGAAACGCAGCATTGAATAGTAAAAAAAAGAAAGAAAGTCTGAGACATGATTTACATGTGCCTCTAACGGATGGGGATGCTCTCAATCTATTCTACGCCTGCTTCTAAATACCAGCAAAATGGGCTGCAGCTGTTTTCTAAAACCCTGAGTTTGCTACTTGTTAAACTCAGATCAACAGAAATTTGGAGTTTTTGCAGGCGTTTAATCGTCTGAGCAGTTGAGGTACCAACTTCCAGTGACGGATCACCATCTGCTTTGTTTTCTAATGAGAGTCAATGAAGAAAACATTTAGGAGCAAGAGATGGTTTGGACTCAACACACGGCATGTTTGGGTTTATTGTTTTGATGCTTTTTCTTTGGCATGGCTGCAAAAAAGACTGAGAAAAAAAATTCATTTTCTGATTAGAGGAATTCTACATCTGGTGTTCGTCTACCCCTAGAGGTAGTCCTCAACTTACAACCACAATTCAGCCCCATTTTTCTGTTGCTGAGATAGTTGTTAAGTGAGTTTTCCCTATTTTACAACTTACTAGCCATAGTGGTTAAGTGAATCACTGTAGATGTTATGTTTATATCAATGTTAAATGAATCCAGCTTCCCAGATTTGTCACCAAAGGTGATCACGTGACTCCAAGACACAGCAACGGTCATAAATACGAGTCAATTGCCCAGCATGGGAGGGGTGTTCACATGACCATGGAGATGCCACAAATGGTCATGACACGAAATAGTAAGTCACTTTTTTCAGTGCCGTTGTAATTTCAAACTGTCACGTAACAAACTGTTCGAAGTTGAGGACTGCCTGTATTTTGGCATCTGTTCCTTATGTCAAGCTTCAAAAGGCGTTTTTGCTGTAGCAACTATTGTCGCTTCTCAGCTTGCCAAGGACACTGTGATGACCCAAAGGGGCGTGGCACAAAGGCAACACAGTCACATAAGCAAGAAGTGTCCCTTTAATACCTCCAACTTTGTCTTCAATGTCCAAGTTACCTTCGGCTGGAGAAAAAACTCTCCCACGAACAGCCTTTAAGTAGAAGAAATTCAGTCCGAAAACAAAGTACATACAAACTGTAACTAAACATCCAAACAAACCAGGCTGCCATAATTAACTTGACAGGGCAGGAGAAGGAATTGCAGACTTGAAAGCACAGCAAAACACGCACAGTTGGGAAGATGCCAGGAACACAGATAAGCCTCAACAATACCAGATAATTCACAATTTGCTCCCAACAACTTCCTGTGCGCAACTTCCCTTTTTAAACACTGTGTTTTAAAATGAAGGGAATCAGAGCCCTTTCCTCCCCCGTAAGCCATGCAACTCATGTTGCTCCCTTCTCCGTTCCTCCCTGCATGCACTAGGATGAAGAGGGTGTGGGCCTGGGTCTTCCTCTGAACTCCCTCTCCCTTGTTCTCCCTCTCCCTTGCTCTGCCCAACTGGACTTTGCCCTTCCCCAGTTTCCTCCGCAGCCAACGGAGCCACACTCCCACTCCCTGTCAGCTGCTCAGCCTCCCCCTCCAAATCAGATTCTGACGGGCATGACACACATTTTGGTAGGTGTTTTACTAGAGTCAAAAGACTCTCTGATAACAACAATACGGGATACTCCATTGCACAACGTGACCTGGTTTAATCAGGGGAGGGAAACCTAAACTTCAACTTGGTGGGTTTGCGTGGGAAATAGTTTTGTCCCTTTGGTGCTGAAATGATGTACTCAGTGAAGTTTTGCAGGAAGAGAGCGGACCGTCTCGGCCCTGCTTGCTTTGGTTGGGTTCATCAGTCAGAATGCTGAGACCTTATTTTATTTATTTACTTCATTTATTGTGCTACCGATTTCTTACTTTAAAAAAACAACAACACAGTGCATTGGAAAAGTCAAGGATGCTTTTAATCGTGTCAGAAATCTGGAAGCCCCACAGTTCTTTCCCTTGGATTTGATTTTGGACCCAAGGGAAAACCACTCAGCCTGTGGGTCTGCAGACTCAGAGGGGTTCGCGACGTTGTCCCAGGGGGTCCCCACAAAGGCTTGAAGAAATGTTATGATTTAAATCTTGAGTGAAGTCCTGGCCGCAGAAGGTATTTAAGGAGTGGGTCAGTGGTGAAGAAAAGGCTGAGAAGCCCACTGGGCTGGAGGATCTTTGGGAAAAAAGTGCCATTCCAGAACCTCTGAGCACGAGAACCAGGATTCACTCTGAAGATTAATGATTGGGCCACATCAGCGGATCCTGGAGACACAGTGATTCTTCTAGCATTGAATTATTAATGAACAATGACAGGAAGCTCGAGGCTTGAAATATCAATAATGAAAGACCAGGGGATGTGCTCTGTACTTTTCTCTCCGCTTCCTGGTTATGATTCTCTTTATTTTACACATATATATGAGCCGTCTTCCTGCCATTTTAGTTATTAGTCCACCAGGCTGTAAATTGTAATAGTTAAACATGTTGCTAGTAAAAGTTATGACGTGTAGGGTAAATACATCACAAGCATTTCTATTGAGGGCTGAATTTTGCCGATTTTTGCACATCTGTCCTCGGAATATATATCTATAGCATTTCTTGCATTACAAGGAACACAACGTAAAACCACAGAATTTTGGTCTTAATAATCCTAAGAAACACATAGACCGATCTTTCTGAATTGATGGATGCGTGAGAGGGAAGGCTGGTTTGCTTTCTCTTCTCCTGCAGGTAGTCCTTGAATTGGGACCACGAATGGAGATGGAGATTTTGGTCATTTAGTGGTGCGGTTGATAAATAAATCATCATGTGACTGGACCCGATTTTAGGGCCATTTCTACTGCAGTTTCCTCTGTCGACATTGAGTGAATTCCTTTTGCTTAACCCACTTTGCATATCAGTGGGGAAGGTTGCACAGGGTGATCATGGGACTGCAGGCTGCTGCCATCATTGTTAGTGCAAGCTGGTTGCCAAGCACCTAGATTGCAGTCAGGGGTCTGTGGAGTTGATGTGATGCTGTAACTTCAAGAATAGCACTAGCAATACCCTTAGACTTAACTACCGCTTCACAGCGCTTCACAGCCCCCTCTAAGCGGTTTACAACGTCAGCCTTTTTGCCTCCCAACAATCTGGGTCCTCAATCTGGGAAGGCTGAGCCAACCTTGAGCTGGTCAGGATCGAACTGCTGACAGTGAGCAGTGAGTTAGCCTGCAATGCTGCATTCTAATCACTGAGCCACCACGACCCTCCCTTCCTCCCTCCCTCCCTCCCTTCCTTCCCACTAAGCTCTTATATCCCGCTTTACAGCGCTCTATAGCCGCCTCTAAATGGTTTATAGAGTCAGCCTCTGACCCCCAACAATTGGGGTCCTCATTTTATCGACCTCGGAAAGACAGAAGAACAAGTCAACCTTGAGCCTGTCAGGATTGAACCCCTGGCTGTGAGCCTGCAATACTGCATTCTAACCATAGGGAGGGAGGGAGGGAGGGAGGGAGGGAGGAAGGAAGGAAGGAAGGAAGGAAGGAAGGAAGGAAGGACGGACGGACTAGCACTAGCACTAGCACTAAGACTTATCTACCGCTTCCCAGGGCTTTCCAGCCCTCTCTAAGTCAGCCTCTTGCCCCCAACAATCTGGGTCCCCATTTTACCCACCTTGGAAGGACAGAAGGCTGAGCCAACCTGGAGCCTGTGGGATTCGATCTGCCAAATGCATCATAAATCACTTTTCCAGAGACTGTCGTAACTTCAAACCATCATTCAATGAACAGTCATAAGTCAAGGACTACCTGCATTTAAAAAGTCATTCCAGGACCAAGGGTAGTGACAACATAATAGTAAAAAAGAAGCAACATTTGTTTTTTATTCAACCTGCCTATTTGTTTATAAGTAGGCAAACATTTCAGCAGATTTCTGCATTTAGGAGTGTGATGTGGCTTCTCTCGCCGTTGGTTTTTATTTGAATAATAAAAGGGTACAGGTAGTCTTTGACTTACAACAGTTCGCTTAGTGACAATTTGAAATTACAACAGCACTGAAAAAAAGGAATCGAGGAATACCTGAACATCGTATCCTGCTAGTGTTTATTGCTGCAAAATTACAGATGTGTTTGAAAAGTCTGATTGAAAGAAAAACAGAGAAAGAAAAACCCAAGAAGGAAAGTTGGTTTCAACCATCGCTTTATGCAGCTTTCTCTGGTTCCTCTCTACTTGATAGGAAATAAAGTAATGGATCACCTTGTGTTGTAATGTAGATGATGGATGTTGGGGATGGCAGGAAGATTAAAGGTATTTCAAAAGGGAAATACATTTAAATTCCAGCTTAGTACATCATCTAAAAGGTTTTTATTGCATGAAGAGCGTATTGAAAAAGCTTCTTAAATTAGGATATCTGTTCCATCAGACTGCCGTTTCCTTTTTATGAATCCTTCTTTTGACGGGATAAAAGAAAACTTCTCAAACTGCATGATTAAACGCTGAGAGGAGATTATAGAGAAGTTGGATGAAAATATGGCCTGTTTCTCTTTCTTGCTGTCCTTTCAACACAAAAGGACGCGGGCCAGATACTCCATATACATTATTCATACGCCAGTTTACCCTGCCAAATCTGAGATAGCCTCAGTAACAAAAGCCAATAAAAAGAAGTAGGCGGCCTTGTGATAGCTTGACAACATCACAGAAGATCTCAACAACCCAACTCTTTTGAATACAATAACAATTTTTGGAGGGCCTGCAGATATATTTCTAATTGGGCAGATACCTGCGAGAAGACAGGTTTTGTCACCAGCATTGTACGCGTGCGTTGAAGCGTGGAAATGCTTATTTTTATGGTTATTTAATTTTGTGGGTGATGGGTGGGAATGAGTTTGTGGCAGAGATCCCTATAGCCCAGGGTTCTCCAACCTTGGCCACTTTAAGACGTGTGGACTTCAACTCCCAGAATTCCTCAGCCAAGTTGGCCAAGGTTGGAGACCTCTGCTCTAGGCCATGGGCATCCAGCCTTGGTAACTTTAAGACCTGTGGAGTTCAACTCCCAGAAGGCCACGAAGCAACAAATGATAAAAGATGAAGGAAGCCAGTTTATAATTATAATATGCTGTATGATGCAGTAATATTTTCAACTTGCAACAGAAAGACCCCCCAAACCGTAACTTATGTGTAGATGCAGAGATCAATCTTTTTTGAGAAGCCCTGAACTCAGGAAATGTAACATTAATATAGATACAGGGAGTCCTTGACTTACGAGTACAATTGAGCCCAAAATTTTTGTTGTTCAGTGAGACATTTGCTAAGTGAGTTTTGCTTCCTTTTACGACCTCTCTTGCCCCAGTTGTTAAGGGAATCCCTGCCGTTGGTAAGTTAGCAACCCGGTCGTTAAGTGAATCTGGGCTTCCCCTTTGACTTGGCTTGTCAAAAGGGGGCAGAAGGTGTAGGTCACGTGAGCTTGAGACACAGCAGCGGTCATAAATATGAAGTCGTTGCCAAGCGTATGAGTTTTGATCACGGGATCACAGGGAAGTTACAACTGTGACTGTAACTGTGAAAAACAGGCCTAAGTCACCTTTTTCGGTGCTGTTGCAACTTTGAACTATCAGTAAATGAACTGTTGTAAGCCGAGGACTACCTGCATTAATATCGATAAGCCTCAGGGGGATACGATAGTTTTATCTCTTTCGTGGTGGGGTCGGTGCGCTTGGGTAGAGAGCTATGGATACACCCAGATAGGTCATTTATAGGACAAGCCTCCACCAGGAGAGTTCGTTCTATGAAAGTTACGCAGGAAGCGTGAAGTGATGCTTCCAAAGAGAACACTTGGGCGGCACATCTCGAAACATTTAGGCAGATTCCTAATTTTTTTCATCTAATTCTTCTCTTCCCCAACTATAAAACAGTTATTGCTGCAGCACTTAGAATAGAATAGAGAAACAGAGTTGGAAGGGACTTTGGAGGTCTTCTAGTCCAACCCCCTGCCTAGGCAGAAAACCCTACACCACTTCAGACAAAATGGTTATCCAACATCTTCTTAAAAACTTCCAGTGTTGGAGCATTCACAACTTCTGGAGGCAAGTTGTTCCACTGGTTAATTGTTCTCATTGTTAGGAAATTTCTCCTTAGTTCTGTAGTGCTTCTCTCCTTGATGAGTTTCCACCCGTGGCTTCTTGTCCTGCCTTTTGGTGCTTTGGAGAATAGCTTGACTCCCTCTTCTCCCCCTGAGATATCAGAACACTTCTATCACGTCACCCCTTAACCTTTCTTTTCATTAAACTAGACCTACCCAGTTCCTGCAACCGTTCTTCGTCTGTTTTAGTCCCCAGTCCCCTAAATCATCTACGTTGTTCTTTTCTGCACTTTTTCTAGAGTCTCAACATCTTTTTTACATGGTGGCAATGAAAGCTGGATGCAGCAGTTATGCCCAGGGTGGCCTTACCTTCAAGGCCTTAGAAAGTGGCGTGAACACTTCACGTGATCTCGGTTCCCTCCCTCGGTTTATGCTGCCTAGAACTGGGTTGGCTTTTTGGGGGCAGCCGCTGCACACAGCTGACTTCCGATAGAGGCTCAGGGCATCTGGAACAAAGTCCATTGCTTGCTCTCGGTTTCTCCCTAGTGAACTCCGTACCTCCCTGTCTCTCTAGCAGGGCTGTCCAAGCCTGGCAACTCGTGAAGACTTCAATTTCCCAGACATGAACGGGAACAGAAGATGTATCTGTGCTGTATTTTTATATACGGACCCTGCTGACGTCTTTTTTGCCAGTTTGCACGGAACTTTATGACGGTTAACACAAACAACAACGGAGGAGGTAATTGTGAGGAAAAGCACAAAGGCAAGAAACCACCTTTTAAAAAAAATCCCTTAGACTTGAAACTCTTTTTGGCTTCTTAAAAAACGTGTCAAGGTCTCTCGTCAGCCATGGTTTCCACTCTTCTTTAGAATTTACTTTTCTTTAGAACTTAAAGAGGTTTCAACGCCCCCTCTCTCCACCAGAGTATCTCCAGCATTTTCATAGTTTTCTTTAGAACATCTTTCATCTGGGTGGTGTTTATCGACCGACTTTGGCAAAACAACAGGATATATTTAGGGTGCCTCAATGAAAATAGACACTCTTCAGATAGAACTAGATGTAAAGAAATGATTTAACACAATTTTGGTTAAGGGGTAAAACTACAAAAAAAGTGTTACTAGCATAATACTCTTAGGAAAGTAAACATATTGAATCTCTGCTTGTTTATGAAGTATCCTGCTTCCTGCTCAGTTGATCTGTGCTTTGCAGATTCAGAGGGATAAAGGTGCGAATTCTGCACATTCACCTTGCAGATTTCTCAGAAGGCTGCCTCAAGTCGTAACTTTTGATTTGAAAATGAATTTATTTTACTCTTTTAATTGAACAAAGGGATTTTTATTTATTTTATTCCGATTTATACAGCTGCCCCTCTTAAATATTGGGCAGCTCACATACAGTTAAAGGTACATAAAAACACCAAAGCAATATGACGGTTTAAGGAGAACACAAACCCTTTACAAGAGTAAAGCTTATTTAAAAAACACATCGCTTCTATTTTAGATGCAATATCCAGGAGATCAGTCAGTTCACCATTGAAGTATATTTTCACTGGGCCGCGATGGCCATTTGAAATGGGTTTCCACGGAGAAAGGAGGAAAGTCCCTCTTAAGGCGAGTGGTCCCACCTCCTGGCTTATCACAGCTGATCAAGGACTGGGATTGAGCCTGAAAGGGTAGAACCCGTGAAGCGAAGTAGCAACAGGAAGCCTAACTATTTACAGAATGGGACAACTGGTTGTGGCCAACTCCCCACCGTCAACTCGCTGTAGAGTGGGGCAATATTCACTCAACATTCTGACTTACTTAGGATTGAAAACAAGGGGCTCAGTTGGGGTCATAAGTCAAGGACTACCCATGCTCAGGATTGGACTGGGCGAAGCGGGACAAAGAGAAGGGTAATTCGGTTCCGCCTGGAAGATGGCGGACAGACTAGACTGTCAATGACTAAAAGGAGTTTGACGTAAGTGAAGCAAGGCAAGAGAAAAAACAGGCGATGAAAGGGCTCAGGAACGAAGGAGCGTAGATTAGTCACGGGATCCTGTCTCTGGGCAGGATAGATCCAGACCAGCAACAGAATCCAGAAGGAATTCGGACTCCCGGGTAGAAAAAGAGGAGCCATTCACGGCACTGAACCCAACCCAGAGCTGTGGGGACGAAAGAGAGAAGAGAAGGGAGGGAAGGCGATCCTTTATTGGCCAAGGGTGATCGGACACACAAGGGATTTCTCTCTGGCGCAGAAGCTCACAGTGTACATATAAACACAACTAATAGATAATAGGTCATAATCCCAGTTACAATCATTAATCATAAGTTACAAAGAGCAACTGATAAATCATAAGAAACCAACAGGGGAAGATAGTAGGAAAGATGAGAAAAGAGACAGTGCTGTGGGAATTAACTGTTCAGCAGGGTTACAGCACGGGGGAAAGCTGCTACGAGAGAGAGAGAGAGAGACAGACAGACAGCTGTCTTTTACACTGCTCATGGACTCACTCAGTAAAGCTTTGTGGCTTTGTCAAAATGTACATTTGAATAGCAGGGCTTCTCCCCACCACTTCCTTCTTCCTTCCTTATCTGACATTTTGACATCTCCAAATTGCTGGACTGCGATTCCTTCAGAGGGCCTGGATATTCTTGTCTTACCAAGATAAGGAGATTTCTGGTTTGCTCTCATTATCTTTGCTGACTGCTGCCCCCTGAAGCCCTGAAGGAATCTCCCATGCTCAACAGGGCTTTGGGTGATGGGGGTTTTAGTTCGAATGCTAGACAAGGTAACGTGGGAGGGATCGTAGTTTCAGTTGGGAAAAATGTGGCCCTCCTAGACCAGGCCAACTCCCCAAATGCCAGGGAATCCCTAGAAGCCTGGCACGTTGACAGATCACCCATCAACAGACACACCTAGACATGAACAATATCTATAGACCAGGGGTGTCAACCTCTAGACCCCCAGGCTGGATTTGGCCTGCAATGTGGTTGGATTTGACCCATGGGGCCATCCTGGGAAATGTAAGCCTTGCCTGGCCTGCATAGTTTCAGGTAACAGATAATCAGAGTTGGAAGGGACCTTGGAGGTCATGTAGTCCAACCTCCCCACCCAAGCGGGAGACCCCACACCATTTCTGACCGAGGGAAGTCCAGTCTCTTCTCGAAAGCCTCCAGGGATGAAGCTCCCACCACTTCCAAAGGCAACACCTGTGCCAGGGGTTGATGGTTCTGTCAGAAAAATCCTCCTTATTTCCAGGTTGAATCTCTCCCTGTTCAGTTTCAGGCCCCTGGTCTACCCAATGCGAAAAGGATACAGGCCAGCAATTTGGAGAGTGGCGTCAAGCTGACCATGCCCCCCCAATCGCCCCCCCCGAGGTCAACCGCAGCCCTGATGTGGCCCTCAATGAAGTTGAGTCCAGGCATCCTTGCTATAGACTGTGCAAGAGAGACAACCCGCCAGCCGGCCCAAAAAGGGAACAAAGAGAGCCGTAAACGTCTGTCCATCAGCAACTGGCACCCAGAACAGTGCAGGGAGTCCTCAACATACAACCACCATTGAGCCCCAAATTTGTGTTGCTAAGTCAGAAGTTTGTTAAGTAAGTTTTGCCCCATTTTACAACTTTTCTTTTTTTGGGCGTGGGGGGAAAACAATTTTATTGATTTTTAAAAACAAAGACAACAGACAAAACATAAAAACATCCAACTTTCTTTCATAAATATACAAACAGTGTATCGGTTGGTTTACCAATTTTTTGTGCATCCATTTCGTGGTCTCAATTACAATTGCATTACATAATATCTCATATTGTCAATCAGAAATTGTATACCCTAGTATCACTATTAAACAATCATTTGACCATGATTTTATTCATTCATACTTTACGAGATAACTATAGTTTACTTAATTTATTTTATAACAAATCATATAGTCACACCAAATCTATCTTAATAATGTTTTATAAATATAATATCAAAAAAGAAAAGAAATAAATCTTTATATATTCGTTATTTTCTAAAATTCTAAATATTCTATTATTGTATTTTATTATCTAACCATTGGTAGAAAAGGTCCCAAATTTTATAGTATTGTTTATCCTCTTGTTCTCTAATTTCAAATGTCACTCTACTCATTTCAGCACATTCCAATATTTTCTTAATAATTTCTTCCTGCAATGGTATTTTCTCATTTTTCCAGTTTTTAGCAAATACAATCCTAGCCGCTCTTAATACATTTACAATCAGGTATTTCAAATCTTTACTATATATATCAGGTAAGATTCCCAATAAAAAGATCTCTGGTTTCAAGTCTATGTGTTTCTTTGTCATTTTTTCCAACCAGATGCGAATTTTAGTCCAATATTTTTTAGCATCCGCACAAGTCCACCACATATGGTAATATGAGCCAGGTAACTGATGACATTTCCAGCATTTTTCAGATTTATTCTTGAACATTCTTGCTATTCTTGTCGGGGAAAAGTGCCACCTGTAAAATATCTTATACAAATTTTCTTTATAAGCTGTTGACATTGTCATTTTATAATTTTGAGACCACAATTTTTGCCATTTCTCTAAATCAATCCCATATCCAAAATTCTTCCCCCAAGCAATCATAGTTTCTTTAACTTGTTCTTCCTCTAGTTTAATTTCCGTATAATTTTTTAATCACCTTTTCATCAGTACCTGTCAAAATCTTATCTAAATCAGTCAATTTATCATAAAATCCCTCTGTTTTAAAATCTTCATCATACCTTGAGTGTATTTGCGCATATGAAAACCAATTCATCTTTATACCTTGTTCCTCTAAGTTTTACATCGATTTAAGTTCACCCTTTTCATCCAGTATTTCCCCATATCTAACTGTTTGTTCCTTCTTACATTTTATAGGCTAAGAGAATGCTTCAGTAGTTGATAACCAAACTGTAATTTTCAAATAACATTGTCTTTTGATCTTCTCCCAATTTAGCCACAGAGACTCCCGTATGTGATGCCTTCTAAAATAACCCTGTGTCTTAGTTCCTTTATACTATAGAAAGGCATGCCAACCCAACAGCAAATCATGTCCTTCTAGTGTCAACAATCTGGTCTTTCTTAACGTTATCCAATCCTTAACCCACATCAAATTTGCAGCTTGATAGTACAACTCCCAATTAGGCAAGCAAATCCTCCTCTAGTTCTGGCATCTTGTAAACGTTTTAGCTTTATTCTGGCTTTCTTGCCCTGCCATATATACTTCAACACAATTTTATTTAAGTCTTCGAAATAGTCTTTTCCAAGCCTAATTGGTATTGTTTGAAACAACTATAAGATTCTGGGTAGGATATTCATCTTGATTGTTGAAATTCTCCCTATTAATGACAATTGTAGATTTTCCCATTTCCTCAAATCTAATGCTATCTGCTGTTTAAGTTTAATGTAATTGTTCTCTTTTAATGTACTACATCTTGGTGTCAAGTATATTCCCCCAAATACTTCACCTTATTCGTGACTTGAATTTTCAATAAGTTTGCCAGTTCTTCTCTCCGTCTTAGTAACATATTCTTTGTCAAGATCTTTGTTTTATCTTTGTTTATTTTCAGAGCAGCCACCTCACCATATGTCTCTATCTTTTCCAGTAATTTTGGAGCTGTCTCTAGGGGGTCTTCCAGAATAAAAGCCAAGTCATCCGCAAAGGCGTGTAATTTTAATTCTTCCTTTTTGATTTTCATTCCTTTTATGCTTTTATCATCTCTAATATTTTTATTCAACACTTCCAAAGTCAAGACAAATAGCAAAGGAGATAGTGGGCATCCTTGTCTTGTACCTTTTCTTATATTGATAGTTTGTTAAGTAAGTTTTGCCCCATTTTACAATTTTTCTTGCCCCATTTGTTAAGTGGTGAATCCCTGCAGTTGTCACACAGTTGTTAAGTGAACCTGGCTTCCCCATTGATGCTGCTTGTCAGACGGTCGCAAAGGGCAGTCACATAGAGTCAGCACACTGCAACTGTCATAAATGTGAGTCAGTTGTCAAGTATCCAAATGTAAATCACGTGACCATGGGGATGCTGCAGTGGTTGTAAGTCTGGAAAATGGCCCTAAGTCACTTTTTTTCAGTGATGTTGTAACTTCGAATGGTCAGTAAGCGAACTGTTGTAAATCGAGGACTTACCTGCATAGATTAATTCCAAGATTAACATCAGGCCAACAATCCAGTTAACAGTCAAGAAGCTGCCAAAGAAGCCCAACCAAAGACTCCCTAAGACTAAACCCACCAACACTGGCAGGACAATAGATTATAAACTGACAAGAAACCCCTCTCCTCACTAGCCCTGATGATGGTACCTAGTTGGGTAATGAAACGTCTGCAAGAAAACAAGCCTGTTCAGAGAGCCCCAAGGACCCCCCTACTTAAATTATCCAAATTACCACCTCTTATTTGAACTTCTACACTGACCAGGTGTTTCTTTCATTCCTTAACATCTCTCACTATTGTGCAATTCCTCCTAATATCCAGTTGGATCTTGCCGTTTGCCTGTGGGACCCACTCCCAACAGTCCCCTGACCTGCTTTCTAACCCCACAATCCTCCTCTTTGGCCGCGAGAAACCCAGGAACCACTTTCTATCTTCTTTTTGACCCGTGTCAGACCCTTGGTTGACCCTGAAATCAATTTGTTCTCCCTGGCTTAATATTAGCCTGTAATTGAAAATATATTTCAATTACCGCTGGTCCCAAGTCTCCTGCCTCCTTTTTTCCTCTCCTCGCATAATGTTCTTACGGTCCTTTATAGCTTACCCTGTCCAAGTAATCCTACACCTTAAATCCCTCTTTCAAAGCCCAACTGCTCAGCCCTGGCTAATCAAATTTGGATGATCACTAGATGGCAATTAAGAGATTAAAGCAAAATCTCCTTTAAGTCTTCGCTGTGACCATGTGGTTAATATATCAGAAGGTGAAATGGCCACCCCTTAGTTTCAAGGCATGAAATAAAACAAAGCAAAAAAGATAAACCATGAAGCTACAGTGGAAAAGAAAAGCGAGGCTGTGTTCAACAGTATTATGTGTGCCGTTGGAGGAGGATTTTCAAGTCGAGCGTGCTGTCAGAGAGGGCTGAAATTCCAGCCACCCGAGTCAGTAGTTTCAGCTCTTAGCAACCTGTGTGTTCAACCCAAATGAGCAACACTTCATCACAGACTCATTCTCTAAAGATGAAGGAAGATGACTTGGATGCAAATATGTAGGGAGTAAAATATGAAGGAAGCCAGTTTGGCCAAGTGGATAAAACCAGGCTAGAAACCAGAAACCTGTGAATTCTAGTCCTGCCTTAGGCACGAAAGCCAGTCAAATGACTTTGGGGCAAATCACCGGGAGACGGGGAGTTCTAGTCCCACCTTAGCCATCCAAGCCAGCTGGGTGATTCTCTCTCGATCCGTCTCATCTTGCAGGGTTGTTGTTATAGGGAAAATAGGAGGAGGAAGGAACATTAGATATGTTCACCATCTTTAATTGTTATAAAAAATAATCAAGATGGGATAAAAAAAACCTAAATAAATAAATTAGAAATGCAGTATAGCGTGTGCAGATCGAGACATTTCAGCAGAAAATATTAGGTCTTTCCGTATCTAGAGTTGTGTTGTAGAAACAGCAACAGTAAGACTTTGAAAAATGTGATTATTAGTATGTTGGCTAAATGTTAAAAGCGCGGAATATGGATTTTTACCCTAATACCAGTTATATTTAACACTGAGACACTGAGCCAATTTCCTAAATATGAATCAGTTAAATACATCAGTTTTCTTAATAGCTTGTCTTCGTGGAAAGACATGGGAAATGGCGGGCGGTGGGGAAGTCCTCTATATAGCTTAATTTGCCTGATTAAATACCTTCCCAATTATTCTTTATTTGTCAGGAAAGATATTTTATAAAATGATGAACAAGGTATTAAAATTCAATTAGCTTTAAAAAGAAATACAAGCACAGAAATGGTACGTGTGCTTGAGAGATAAAGTCCCAAGCGAACCCTACTCATAAAAGATAGAGATGAGATTTTATCATTCATGTTCTGAACATTTTATTTCTCATAACCTTAGAAATACATACTATGGATTAGTGGAATTTGACAGACCAATTTTCAATTCACAAGTTCTCCAAATATGACGCTTTCAAATTTTGGATAGGGGTCCTGTTGCCCGTGGTGGGAACCCACATTCCCTTTCTGTTGGAGGCAGGTTTCATTTGTAACTGTGTTAATGAAATGTCAAATTATTGACAAGTCGGTTTGTCCATAATGTGAAGAATAACTTAAAACGCAACCCCTCCTAACTCTGATCTTGGTGACAGAGACCATGAAAACACACATGCTTGTACAACCTCAACGAGGCATGATAAATGCAGCGGGGAAAAGATGAACCCAGGGCATCTGTGTGAGCTCTCAGGTTTGGGAGCTCCGCTTCCTTTCTGGCTGTAGGAAAGGACGGTTGTATGTTTAATAACAATGGGAGAAATGAAGGGACTATCCAACAAGGAGAACGTTGGCCTTGTGTCCAGCAGCTTCAAGAAGGAAGTCCCTTGGAGTTGCTGGGATCGGAGCTTTCATGGCTACCCAAGTTTTGTCATATCTAATGTTCCTAGTCAGCCGGCTTGCCTCGCTGTTGCCAATCCTATGCACAGGCTGTCCTCAATTTACAACCGGTCTCTTAGGAAATGTTTGAAGTTACACTAGACCACCCAAAAGCTACTTACGACCAGATATAAGCAGCTTGTATCTGTTTGTCCATCCGTTTGATGGATGTCCGTCCGTTCATCCATCCACCCACCCACCCGAGAGTGAAACTGGCATTAAAGCTGATATCCATATTCACTTCACACAAAGACACTTGTGAATTTTCACATTTGAGAAATAAGGATAGCCCTCAACTTACGACCAAGGTTGAGCCCAAAATTTATGTTGTTAAGTGAGAAATTTGTCAAGTGAGTTTTGCCCCATTTAACGACTTTTCTTGCCACATGTGCTAAGTGAATCACTGCAGTCGTTAAATCAGTATCGTGGTTGTTAAGTGAATCTGGCTTCCCCACTGACTTTGCTTGTCAGAAGGTTGCAAAAGCCAACCACATGACTCTTGGACACGGCACCCGTTGTAAGTGTGAAAAAGGGTCCTAAGTCACTTTTTTCAGTGATGCTGTAACTTTGAATGGTCACTAAATGAACTGTTGTAATTATGCCTCAATCATGGTTACCTCTCGTGCCAAGGAGAAAAACCACAGTGAGCGATTAACCAACAAGTAGTTCTCTTCGGAATAGCTGCTCAGACCCCCTGGTGAGGAGCAGCGTACGGTATAACCTGTACCAAAGCAAGCAATATTAAACTACAACAACCCAATCTGAAACATGCTGTCATGTGGACTGCTTTAAGTCAAAAGACGTCAGATGTGCGAGTTACTGGGTTTACCTGTAGAAAATAATTATGGAATAATTGTGCCCCTGATGAATTTCTTCTTGCATAGTTACGATAGCAGGTGGACTTCTAGGGAAACACAATGTGCGGTAGGATTGGTATTAAGCCCCAGAAAGATCCCTGCGAAGTCATTAGGAACCTTTACCGTCCTGAACAGTGGCGGGATTCAAAGAGTTTTACTATGGGTTCGGTGGGTGTGGCTTGGTGGGTGCGCTTTGTGTGCGTGTGCACACTTTGCGTGTGTCCACGCACCAAGCCCACATTTTGCGCAAGCGCAGAGGCGTTCCAACTCACCTCCTGCAAGCCCGTACTCTGCCGATCGCTTCAGCCGCCGCCACGCAGAGCAGCTGCGCTTCAAAAGCAGAGGGTAAAGGTGAGTTTGGGAGCCCCGGCGGGCAGGTGGGCCCAACAGCAGAGCGGCGGAGAGAACCAATCGGGCTCTGCTGCTCATCGCTGCTACCGGCTCGGTCGAACTGGGCCAAACCGGTAGAATCCCTGCTGGACACAACCTGATTCGCCAGCATAGACCTCTGACGCTGTTGGTGCAGGATCTCTGACTTCTGAAGCTATAGAAGCAGGCAAGCAGAATAAAGTCTATACCTTTATGTGGTGTTGACTTAATGATACTTTCAATTTCTTTGGTTTTGAAACATGTTGGGAATTATTTTACAATTTAACCTTAGACCAGAGGCGTTTGGATATCTCAATGTACGCTATACTATTTTAACCAATTTAACGTATTAATGAAAAACATTAATATTAATAACAGGTTAGACAAGCATTTTAAGGTTCAATTAATAGGTCCTTCCTTTTGTAGTTACATAACATTTTGCTTTTTTTATGACAGAATAATGGCATGTGGCCATGGGGATAAGGCCCGAAATTGACTGATTTCTTGCAGAAGAGCCATCAGTTAGAAGCAAATTGACCTTTGAGGTCAAATTATGTAAGTTGGTCTTAGATCTAGTTGTACCAACTACTGCAAACGTTTCTGCAAGTAAGCATTTATACTGCGCTAATAGATACGCTCTAATGCTTTCATAACCCATTAATCTAACCTCATGCTAATGAAGGACAAATAAGTAAGTATAAGGAAAAGAATCTCAGCGAATAGTTCAGCAATTATAGTGGTTGTAATTACTAACATTAGACCAGGTATAATTGGAGTTACTTTCCTGTTTGATCTACTAAAGCAGTGGCCCCCAACCTTTTTTGTGCCACGGCCCAGTACCGCCATCACAAAATGATCCGCGGCCCGGTACCGGTATCAGCACGCATGACAAGGCAAGGTGAGCTGAGCGACCGGCCAGCCAGCCGTCCCCCGCTTCTCCCCGCCATCTTCAACTCCTCCTTTGTACCTTTGTTGATGGGCTTTGGGACGGTCGCTCGGCTCACCTTGCCTTGGGTGCTGAAAGAATCCTCGCGCCTGAGTTTCGTTCGAAGCCCCCCCCCCCCGATGAAACTAAGGCGCGAGGATTCCTTCTGGACCCAAATGCCGCTTTCCAACCAGAAAAGCTCACCCGGAAGCACTTTCTCGTCAAACAAGATGGCGGCGCCCAGCAAACCGGCTGCTTGGTAGGAAATGCTCCACGGCCCGGTGGTTGGGGACCCCTGTACTAAAGAATTCCTTCCCTATCAGCGCCAATTGGGTGCATGTGTACCTGTGAATTGTGGAACACAGGGACCAGTAGATTGGAAGAAGTCATCCAGATTAGACGTAGATTAGGGTGCTATGTGGAAAGTGAAATACAGGCAGTCCTCGATTTACAACAGTTCATTTAGTGACAGTTTGAAGTTACAATGACACTGAAAAAAGTGACTTATGACCATTTGTCACAGTTGCAACCGTTGCAGCATCCCTGTGGTCACATGATAAAAATTTGGGCGGACAACTTGTTCCTATTTATGATGGTTGCTAGAGGCCATAGGACCATCTTTTGCGACCTTCTGACAAGCAAAGTCAATGGGGAAGCCAGATTTGCTTAACAACCGTGTTACTAACTTATCAACTGCAGTGATTCACTTAGCAACTGTGGCAAGGAAGGTCATAAAACTGGGCAAAGCACTTAACAAATTTCTCAGCTTTTTACATTCTAGGCTCAATTGTCGTTATAAATTGAGGACTACCTATTACTGGATGTTCAGCATGAATTTAGAAAGAGCTAAAGAAAAAGACATTATTACTGATGCACGCTGGATATTTGGGAAGGCCAAAGAATAGCAATAGCCCTTGGACTTATATCCCACTTTACGGTGCTTTCCAGCCCTCTCTAAGTGTTTATAGAGTCAGCCTCTTGCCCCCAACAATCTGGCTCCTCATTTGATCCACCTTGGAAGGATGGGAGGCTGAGTCAACCTTTAGAAAGAAGGAAAGAAGGAAGGAAGGAAGGAAGGAAGGAAGGAAGGAAGGAAGGAAGGGCACTTAACACTTATATACCACTTCACAGCCCTCTCTAAGTGGTTTACAGAGTCAGCCTCTTGCCCCCAACAATCTGGCTCCTCGTTTGACCCACCTTGGGCAGAAAGAACTCCATATATGATTCATTGTTTATAGAAAGGCCTTCAGTTGTGTCAGTGGGGTGGAATGTAGTCTGGATTCCCAGGAGGGAGGGGCTTCATTCCAGAGGGGGCAAAGAGACAAAAAAGCTTAGATAGTTTGGTTGGGAGAAAAAGAGTTAAGAAGGCTCCTCCCTAGCAATTCTCAGAGTGTGTCCATACTACGGCAAATAGTGCTGTTGTTTTGTCAAGTTTTCTGTCTTCAGGTGAGGGACAATTAAGGAAGCGGCTCAGAAGTAATTCTGCGCGTCTTTCTCAGTTCTTTGGACCTCACAGAAAATCTTTGTAAGGTATAGAACAGGGCTGTCAAACTCCGTTTCATTGAGGGCCACACCAGGGTTGTGTTTGACCTCAGGGGAAGGGCAGATGGGTGTGGCCAGGGTGGGCGTGGCTAGCTTGGCGTCACTCGTGTCGGGGGCACCTGTGGCGGCCCAAGCGCTGTGCAAGCGAAAGCAAAGCTACGGAGTTTGACACCCCGCTGCAGAATGTGCTTAGGAAAATGGGGATCCCAGAACATCTCATGCAACACCTACATACAGGTAGTCCTCGACTTAGGACCACAACTGAACCCCCAAATTTCTGTTGCAAAACGAGATGGTTGTTAAATGAGTTTTGCCCCATTTTACAACCTTCTCACTGTTGTTCATGTGAATCACCATAGTTGTTAATTAGCTTGTCCGAAAGCTGCGAAAGGTGATCTTGTGATCCCTGGGACGCTGCAAGCATCCTCAATACGAACCAGTTGCCAAGCGTCTGAATTTGGATCACGTGACCAAGGGGATGCTGCAGTGGCCGTAAGTGTGAAAAGAGGTCCTAAGTCACTTATTTCAGTGCAGTTATAACTTCGTACGGTAATTGACAAAATGGTTGTAAGTTGAGGTGGTCTGTATGGGGTCCAGACTGGCAAAGAAGTCCGACAAGACTGCATACTTCTTATTTATTCAGCTTACATGCTGAACATACCCACAGGGAAGCTGGGCTGGAAAGTGACAATGTATTTCGAACTGGAGGAAAAATATCCTTTAATGATGTTACTCCGATGGCTGAAAATAAAATGCATTATCTGCAAGCTCTGGTAATGAAAGTCAAGCACAGTGAAAAAAATGGGACTCATTAAACACAACGAAAACTAAATTAAAGGCAAAAGGGAAAGCAGCCAGTCCCAGGAATGGTAATGAAGATATGGAAATGGTGTGTGTGTGTGTGTGTGTGTGTGTGTGTGTGTGTGCGGCTTCGATAGTTTGGGATCAGCCCTTATCTGAATCTAGCAGCCAAGAAACACGCCAGTGCCTAGCATTTGCTAGAGTCACGTTGAGGGTCTTCAGAAGGGCAGCCAGATGCCTGCAAAGTTCAGAATCATCCTCTGGACAATGATTTTTTTCCCCAGATCAGCGGATACCTGAAGAAATTAGGCTTTGAAGAATATTGATGGCTTTGAACTTCAGTGTTGAAAAGAATCCAATAATACGCTGGGCGGCCAAGAAAGCCAACGGGTCATCAAATCAAATCAACCCGGAGCTCCCACATAGGGTCTAAATCATCCCCTTTTAATGACCTCATCACCCCTGGCGGGGTGGAGTCTGGGCTACTGAATGGAGCCAGCGGCGTGTTTTAAGGGGCCGGATGCTCTTCCTGTCGCCAGTGGGGAGAGAGAAATACCTGCCCCTGCCTAGGATCGGACTCCTGATTGTGAGGCGAGAGCTCCGCCTCTAGCCCCCCCCCCCCCCCCGAGGATCTAAACCACCAGGCTCAAGTTGCGATGTTACGGGCACGTTAGATGTGAAGAGCCAAAGTCCGTGTCCCTGGGGGAAGGGAGAGGAACTTGAAGAAAAGGAGGAGGTGCCACAAGGTGATGAGGAAGAAACAACCTAAAAGCCCAGATGGAAGAGAGGTCATCTGGCAGAGGACCTCGCTCTCTACTTGGCCAACACATTGGGTAGTCCTTGACCTACAGTGGTCCATTTAGTGATCGTCGTTCAAAGTTAGAGCAGCCCTGGAAAGAGTGACTTACTAGCCTTTTACATACTTACGACCTTGGTAGCCTCCCCAGGGTCATGTGATCCAAATCCGGAGGCCTGGCAATTGTTTCATACTTACGGCCGTTGCAGGGTCCCAGGGTCATAGGGTCCCCTTTGGCGACCTTTTGACAAGCAAAGACAGCGGGGGAGCCAGATTTCTTTAACAACTGGGTTACTCACCTATCGGTTGCGGTGATTCACTTAACCACTAGGGCAAGAAATGTCGTAAAAGGGGACAAAACTCACTTCACAAATGTGTCACTTAACCACAGGTGTTTTGGGTTCAATTGTGGTCGTAAGTGAATAGTAAAAACACTCTTGGATGTAGAATTTGAGTCGCAGTTAACTACAACAGAAGAAGAGCCGTGCTGGATGATCTCAAGTACCTATTTTTGTCTACTATCTCTTTTCCATCAAGAGCTACAAGCGGTAGAAGCACCAGGGGATTGCTTAAGTCTTTCGATCTATTTTAGCCAACAAAATCTTTTGTCGTGTCAGTAATAGAGTAACAGGAGTGAGTCACATTTTCATTTCTAACTTATTACGGGTCAATGATATTGATGAAACCACATGAGTGCAGCTTGAGTTCAAAATTCCTGCTTTGAGTTGAGTTCCAGACTTTCTTTTCATTTTGGAGCTAATTTGGTAGACACTAGTCATGGTTCCATTCCTCCTTGCTTTCGGAGCAAAACAAAATAAAAAGCAGACCACTTTTTTCATAGAAAGACCCGTGAAGGATCTTAGGATATGTACAAGGGAACCTTTTAATACAAACGTATTTTTGTTACCTATGAGAGTCACAGCGCCGATGAAAAATCATTATCTCTCTATCAGAAAGCGGAGGTTATTTTTTCTTTCTTTCCGGGATGAGGAACTGCACGCGACGTTTTTCTTTTCACATTTCCCTTTTGAATATACAGAAACGGTGTTGAAGTTTTTTTTTTATTTTTAGCACAATATATGAAAATCATGTATTCTTTTATAGGATCGGCAGAGGTTTGGAGATATCCTGCTAGATGCTGAGTACGTCCTTGTTCTCACACGTTGTGTTCAGTTAATTGGAAGGAGATGCAGGCGGAATTAGAAGAAAAGTTGAGCCCAGGAGTTCAAATTTGCAGAATAGAAGAGGCAAGAACGTTGTAAATTGAAAGAATTTGATCTCTTTTCCTACACAAACTTTATCCTTGTCCCTAAGCCACAGAAACATGCAAATGCTTGATGTTTGAATGTTATTATAAATAACAATTTCAAGAGACTTATTCAAGGAAGAACACAGTGAATTACCATCATGGCTCCCCCTGAGTTTACTCTTCTTTAAGCCAAGCCTACTCAGTTCTCTTAAGTGTTCTTGGTCACTCTTAGATTCCAAAACCATCGTGGTTGCTCTTCTCTGCGCTCTTTCCAGTTCCTCAACTTCCTTATTATATTGTGCATTGTGACTACTACAGAATAAAGCAGAGCTATCCATTCTGATGATCTCAACATTATATTACGGTTGATCCAGCCCAGGGATGCGTGGGCATTTTTGGTAGCTGCAGCACGTTATTTGCTTATTCTTAGCCTGTGGTCCAGGAGGACAGTCAAATTGTGGCAAGTCCTACTGCTAACCAAGGGGTGCTTTTCTTTCAGCCATACATCTAATGTTGCTATCTAAGTGTAGAACCCTACATCAAAAGAGAATATTTGAACTGTGGGGTCCTTGGTGCTCTCTGAGCTTGGATGTTTTATTGCAGAAGTTTCATTACCAAACGTGGTGACATCATAAACGCTAGAAGGGAGCGGGGTTTGAGCTCTGTTTGTAGGCTATTATATATTCAACACCCCAATCAATGAACTACAAACTTAGACAAACATTATCAAGCAATAAACAACAGCCTAATCCAGGAGCCATCAAGAACTCTCTCTCTCAGCACTGCTGACAGGACAGGCCACTTGTATATCAACAGAGAACAAATCTCACTCTCTTCTAGCACTGACAGTGTTCCCCAGTTGGGTAATGAAATATCTGCAAGAAAGCAGCCATGCTCAGAGAGCAACAAGGACCCCAGCGAGCCCTGCGTTTCTTGCCACTGAATTGCATTTTGTTAGGAAAAGTTCAAGTCTACCACGATCCATTTCAGCCTTGAGCGGTTTTTTTGGAGTGTTGGCAATTCTCTCCAACTTGGTGCCATCTGCAAATACACTGAGCATCTTTCTAGCTCCCCGATTTAGCCACGTCCAAATAAACAAGACACAGCTGCATGCAAAGGATTTTAGCGCACCTGGCCCAATTGCGTGTTCCAGTGAATCCCTAAGTGGACAGAAATTGACATCATCTCCATATGCCAACACATTATGGCATTTTTCTGCAAACATACACTTGCTCATTACTATTTATGTGCAGCTGTTTGTATGTCAATAGTAAAAGAAAAAGAAAAAGCCACACATGCAATTATTTTAGCAGGATGGTGACTTCTGATCCAGCTGGGCATAGAGACGGCGCATGTTACTTTTCCGTGCTAACAGGAAGGTCAGAAAAGCTTCCACTCTGCCCATGCACAGAACCTTCTTTGGGCTTCTGGCATTGTTGGACGAGATCTCAGAACGAGGCAGAGTGAAGCAACACAATCATTTTGTTTTCCTATTGGAAACAGGGTGCCTGCGGCCTTGCCAAGCCTCGTGGAAGGATTGATTGGTTTCAGTATTTGCAGAAGAGAAACCGAGCTGTACAATAGCTCTATTGTGTTTCAATTTTTTTAGAAAAGGAAATATCAACAAATACTATAGCATTCTCGAAGTAAGCCTCGTCTGAAATATTTGAACCTAAAGGCTTAGCATTTATGGTGGCCTTTAAGTTGTAGATATTGGTTACAGTTGGTCCTCGACTTGCAACCATTTGTTTAGTGAGCACTCGAAGTTACAACGGCATTGTAAAAAGTGACTAAGGACATTTGTATTTATGTCTGCTGCGGCATCCCCACAATTGCACGATCAAAATTTGGACCCTTGGCAATTGGCATGTATTTATGATGGTTGCAGAGTCCCGTGACCATATGACCATCTAGTGGTGTAATGGTTAGAATGTAGGCTAACTCTGCCCACTGTCAAGAGTTCGATCCTGACTGGCTAAAGGTTGACTCAGCCTTCCGTTCTTCCGAGATAGGTAAAATGAGGACCCAGATTGTTGGGGGACAAGAG